>CM053030.1:497523069-498050569 GCA_028564925.1 Lithobates sylvaticus
GATTTTCCGGAGCCGCGTGACGTCACTCACGGGATGCGCACGGGAGCTGCGACCTACGGCATATGCTAGGGAAGAAACAGCCTTTAGGTTCGTTTCTTCCCTGCGTATGCGCAGTAGCGACTTCCGGCGGACTACAAGTGAAATATCTCCTAAACGGTGCACGTTTAGGAGATATTTCCACTACCTATAGGTAAGCCTTATTCTAGGCTTACCTATAGGTTAAAGTCCTAAAAGTGGGTTTACAACCACTTTAAGCCCTAAAAAGGATTTGCCCCTTTAATGACCAGGCCATTTTTTGGGCTACGGCACTGCGTCGCTTTAACTGACAATTGCGCGATTTTGCGACATTGTACCCAAACAAAATTGATATACTTTTTTCCCACAAATAGAGCTTTCTTTTGGTGTATTTGATCACCTCTGAGGTTTTTATTTTTTGCGCTATGAACAAAAAAAGAACGACAATTTTGAAAAAAAGCTATCGTTTTAACTTTTTGCTATAAAAAATATCCCCCAAAAAATCTAAAAAAAAAATGTCTTCCTCAGTTTAGGTCGATATGTATTCTTCTACATATTTTTGGTAAACAAAAAATTGCAATAAGTGTATATTGACTGTTTTTTGCAAAAGTTATAGTGTCTACAAAATAGGGGATATATTTATGGCATTTTTATAATTTTTTTTTTTTTACTAGTAATGGCGGCGATCTGCGATTTTTATTGGGACCGTGACATTGCGGCAGACAGATCGGACACTTTTGACACTTTTTTGGGACCATTGACATTTATACAGCGATCAGAGCTAAAAATAGCAAATAATTACTGTATAAATGTCATTGGCAGGCAAGGGGTTTACACTAAGCGGCGATCAAGGGGTTAAATGTGTGTGTTAGGGAGTGATTCTAACTGTGGGGGGATGGGACTGCCTGGAGTAGGAGACCGATCGTTGTTCGTGCTTAGTATGAACAACAGATCAGTCTCCTCTCCCCTGACAGAACGGAGATCTGTCTGTTTACATTGACAGATTTCCGTTCTGTGTCTGAGGAGTGATCGTGGGTGCCACCGGGCACGCGCATCTGCTCCGTAGTGGTCTTAAAGCAGCCGACGTATAGCTACGGTGATTCGCCCAGGATAGCCAACCTGCCGCAGTATAACTGCCTGTTGCTTACAGAGATCTTCCAGATCACCCAGTGGAATCTGTCAGGCTCTTTCTCTCAATGACTTGTCTTGGCCTCAAGACGAATTTGGTACTGGACGCTCTTTGCACACCCCACATCAAAATCACTCTTCGTCATCTCAGAAGCTGAGCTTTGGTTATTTCTTTACACTTAGGTCAGAGCAGGGTGTTCTGAGGGTAGATTCTCCTACAAGAATCTCATCTTCTGTCTCCCCCATTAATTCAGAAATCCCTTGATTTACTGTGTTTTCAACCCGAGCATCTGTTGAGTTTGAAGACTGGGGGTAGTATGGGGGAGGGGGGTCCTGTGTATTGATGAGGTAGTATGGGGGAGGGGGTCCTGTGTAATAATGGGGGTAGTAAGGGGGGGGGGTCCTGTGTAATGATGGGAGTAGTATGGGGGAGGGGGTCCTGTGTAATGCAAGAGCAAAATTACATGAGGGCCCATGTTTGTCGAGGGTCAAATCAATATTAAATACGGCCCTGACTCTTATGATGTCTGAAAAGCCAGCCACTCAGACCATACTAAAGCCACAGACAGCCAGGCAACTAGCATTTCCAGAAGGAGCTCAGTGGCTGCCTATATTCTTTTCTTAGTTCAGGTCCAGTAAAACATCGCTCTATGTATATTCTCACTACTACCCAGAGCTCCAGTGATCCCAATATAATGTCAGAGGCTGCAATGTGGTGGACTTTAGAAAAAGTAGTGTGTACAGAAAATCTGAAATAAATTCATACCGAGCAACATACAATGATGACACACAATAAAAATACCTGATTGGCAGGTGCGTTAGCAGTCTTTCTTAGTATCAAAATTGATTCCAAATCCTCTACATTTGCTATAGATTTTCTTGCAAGTATTTGTCCTCCGATCATAGTAATACCATGGAGGTAAAAACAACGGTATGCTCTCATTACATCGACAGAATATTGGAGGAGGGTCACACTCTACAGCTGAGAACCCCCCACCCCCATAAAACATAAATGAACACCTCAATATTGAATAGCAAAGAAAAAAGATATGACATAACACCATGACTATTGTAACTTTACAGAACAAGTTTCTGCTGGGCTGGATACACCACTAATGAATAACGAATGAATCAATATTGAGAAACGTACAAGGACAAACAGAAAAAGAAAATATACCTGGTATGCATGTAGCCTTGCAGTCTTTCCGAGTAACAAAATTGTTTCCGTTTCCACCACAACCGCCTGAGAAAAAAGCCTTGCAACTGCCCGTCTCCTTATCATAGTAAAAGCGCAGTATGGGACTCAGATTTTGCCCGTGTATCAACTCCCTACATGGACCACGGTCTAGAGGCTGGTCACAGACTGGAAATGGAAAGAAACAACACCTAAATATCAAATAGCAATGGACACGATTAGTCATAAAGACGACTGTTGGAACCTTACTGAAAAGTTTCATCGGGGGTGGAAGACAGGTGCTCTCGCAGTCTTCTTTGGTAAGAAAATTGTTTGCGTTTCCTTGACAACCGCCATGGCTAAATATTTGGCAAATACCCGTCTCCTTATCATAGTAATAGCTGTACATACCCCTTACATCACAGCTGTCAAACTGGTGGCCTTCCAGCTGTTGCAGAACTACAAGTCCCATGAGGCATTGCAAGGCTGGCAGTTACAAGCATGACTCCCACAGGCAGAGGCATGATGGGACTTGTAGGTCTGCAACAGTGAGGGGGGCACCCGTTTGGCACCCCTACAAATTCTGGATGGACCCTCTGCACACTGCTACACCCTTCCCAGCAAACTATGCAATACAAAACAGGGATATTTACTTCACATATATTGCAATACATGTTTAACCACTTAAAGACCACCGGGCCTATTTTTCAAACTTGTTGTTTACAAGTTAAAATCTGTTTGTTTTTGCTAGAAAATTAATTAGAACCCCCAAATATATTATATATATATATATATATATATATATATATATATATATATATATATATATATATATAAAAAATTCTAACACCCTTGAGAATAAAATGGCGGTCATTGCAATACTTTCTGTCACACTATTTGTGCAACATTCTTACAAGCGCACTTTTTTGGGAAAAAATACACTTTTTTTAAAGTTAGCCCAATTTTTTTTTTTATATTGTGAAAGATGTTACGCCGAGTAAATTGATATTGAATTTGTAGTGTTAATATGTGGTCACACCCAATTAGCACCTGATAGTTCAAATACATGTACAAGCTTTTGGGATTTGAGCACAGGTATATCTTTTTTCAGCTTGGACCGATGACATTGATTTCTGGAGGCAAGTCACAGATTCCTCCTGAAAAAAACACTCCTGAATATGAAACAGCAATGGCAAAAGATATGAGTGGAATCCATGAGTCTGTCCTGTGATATAAACTATATTTTATATGCAAATCAATGTTCACCACTGATAATGTACTCTTGTTCCAGGTAACATCTGGGAACAGAAACCGGTCAAAGAAAGACCGTCTCTCTTTGAGCTTACAACACATAGACAGTAAGCAAACCAGTGTTCATTTCGTCAACTAAATTAACACGATTTTATTCGACTAAAATACGACTAAAACAATTCAGATGACTAAATATGACTAAAACTAAAATGACATTTTAGTCAAGACTATGACTAGTTTTCTAAAGTCTATGAGCTTAGGGACATGGAGGATCTCACAGCTACCTTGAACAACTGTGAGGAGATCTTTCGTGATACCTGGAGGCCCTGGCAACATTTTGTATACACTGATGTCCATCTTCAGGAGATATGCAGCCTGGCTGACCTTCTGAACTTAGGCTAACACCCTGGGCGAGAGGCTCTATCTTTTTATTTATTTCCATATGTGTGTTTCTTTTGTGCACGGGACACTTGGTCCCCTTCATCTACTCTTTTCTGACTGCCCTTCCCTTTTGTCCTTCGTATCTCTCCCCCCCTCCTTTTTTGTCTACCCCCTACTCCATGTATTTGGCTCAGCTCTGGGGTATTACACCATTCGGGTATATGATTATCTATATACTATCATAGTCTAACCTCCCCCTTTCTGGGTCATACTGGCCACTGGGATGTTTGACTTCCCGGTACACTATTTTACTATATATAGTTGTGCCTTCATAAACTTTTGAGTCTGTGTTTGAGGTCTCTCCTACCGCTACTCAATATGCCCTACATGCTATGCAAGGTGATGACTATTTTCGAATCTGTAATGTTATATATGACCATTTATACCCTTTTTACCGGGCCTTCTGGCATTTTGATCCTACCATGCAACTTTTCTTGTTTAATTGACTATGCTTTAAAAAAAAGACTGACTAAAACTAAATCGAAAATTTACATCAAAATGAACACTACTCCGCTGGCCATTTCTAAAGCGGCAACACAATTCCATCCAGAGCCTATAATAATGGCACATTAAAGTTTAAACAATGTATTGCACTATTCCACTACCACATAAGGATAAGTAAGGGGCATCCACTAAGCTGCTGAAAGAGAAAAAAAAAAAAAGAAAAAAAGGTGTGTCTCATCTCAGGCAGGTAAAGTGTTCGGGTTTGGCTTGAAGAAAAGGCGGCAACACTAGATGGGGGTAGTATGGGGGAGGGGGGTCCTGTGTAATTATGGGGAGGGAGCCTTGTGTAATGATGAGGGTAGTATAAAAGGGTTCCTGTGTAATGAGAGTAGTATGGATGAGAGGGTCCTGTGTAATGAGTAGTATGGAGGAGAGTGTCCTGTGTAATGATGGCAGTAGTACGGGGGAGGGGTCACGTGTAATGAGGGGACAGTATGAGGGAGGGGACTCCTTTGTAATAATGGGAGTAGTATGGGTGAGGGAGCCCTGTGTAATGATGGGGTAGTATGGGGGGAAGGAGTCCTCTGTAATGATGGGGGTAGTATGGGGGAGGGGTCATGTGTAATGATGGGACAGTATGGGGGGAGGGGACTCCTTTGTAATAATGTGAGAAGTATGGGGGAGGGAGCCCTGTGTAATGATGGGAGTAGTATGGGGGAGGGTGGTCCTGTGTAATGATGGGGGTAGTATAGGGGAGGGGGTCCTGTGTAATGATGGGGGTAGTATAGGGGAGGGGGTCCTGTGTAATGATGGGGGTAGTATAGGGGAGGGGGTCCTGTGTAATGGTGGGGGTAGTATGGGGGAGGGGATCCTGTGTAATGATGGGCGTAGTATGGGGGAGGGGGTCCTGTGTAATGATGGGAGTAGTATGGGGGAGGGGTCCTGTGTAATGATGGGGGTAGTATGGGGGAGGGGGTCCTGTGTAATGATGGGGGTAGTATGGGGGAGGGGGTCCTGTGCAATGATGGGGGTAGTATGGGGGAGGGGGTCCTGTGCAATGATGGGGGTAGTATGGGGGGTAGTATGGGGGAGGGGGTCCTGTGCAATGATGGGGGTAGTATGGGGGAGGGGGTCCTGTGCAATGATGGGGGTAGTATGGGGGAACCCCCCCCCCCATAAAACATAAACACCTCAATATCGAATAGCAATGAAAACAGATATGACATGATAACACCATGACTATTGTAACTTTACAGAACAAGTTTCTGCTGGGTTGGATACATCACTAATGAATAATGAATGAATCAATATTGAGCGACGTACAATGACAAACAGAATAGAATATACCTGGTTTGCATGTAGCCTCGCAGTCTTCCTTAGTAGCAAAATTGTTTTTGTTTCCGCCACAACCTTCATAGATAAAAGGCTCGCAAGTGCCCGTCTTCTTATCATAGTAATAGTGTGGGATGGGCATCTCTAAGGGCACGTGTGTGTGCTCAAAACATGTACCGCGGTCTAGAGGCTGGTCACAGACTGGAACTGGAAAGAAACAACACCTAAATATCAAATAGCAATGGACACGATTAGTGATAAAGACGACTGTTGGAACCTTACTGAAAAGTTTCATCGGGGATGGAAGACACGTGCTCTCGCTGTCTTCTTTGGTAAGAAAATGTTTCAGTTTCCTTGACAACCGTCATGGCTAAATATTTGGCAAATACCCGTCTCCTTATCATAGTAATAGCGTTGTACATACTCATTACATCACAGCTGTCAAACTGGTGGCCTTCCAGCTGTTGCAGAACTACAAGTCCAATGAGGCATTGCAAGGCTGGCAGTTACAAGCATGACTCCCGCAGGCAGAGGCATGATGGGACTTGTAGGTCTGCAACAGCGGGGGTGGGGGGGGGGTGCACCAGTTTTGCACCCCTACAAATTCTGGATGGACCCTCTGCACACTGCTACACCCTTCCCAGCAAACTATGCAATGAAAAACAGGGATATCTACTTCACATATATTGCAATACATGTTTAACCACTTAAGGACCAGGCCAGTTAAAATCTTTTTTTTTGCTTGAAAATTACTTGGAACCCCCAACATATACATACATACATATATATATATATATATATATATATATATATATATATATATATATATATATATATATATATATATATATATAAGGGTGATAGTAAAAAATCAAACAGTGGTTTCTGTAAAATAAAATACTAAAACAGCGCTAAAAATGACATCAAAGATAATGAAATCTTTCTGTGAAACGGTCCAGAGACCATAAAATATAATAAAAGAATAATGTATCGATAGGTAGTCCTTAGGTGTAACTGAGAAACACAGTGCACAGTTCAAAAAATTAGTGACTTTTCTTGTGGTTGTAGTATTTCAGGTGTCTATCCAAGCACCGCTTTAATCCCTCTAGATAACTCCACCACGTGAGGCACCCTCCCCTCAGGGGGTTAAACTCACCAGAAAGATAAAACAAACAAGCCTTAAGGTATAGATCATCATCACGGTATATACTGCACAAGACACGTCATACATCCAATAATCAGAACCGGTCAGGTCACTTCCTCAGCATGGATACCACCAGGGTTTTAGCATAACAGCAAGGATTCAGGGGTAAATCAGCTCTCAGTGTGTATGTCATAAAAAATGGAGAGAGTGGAATACATAGTGTAATTCCATTTTATTTTGAAACATTAAAAGCATATACCCCCTTACAATCCCCTTAAGTATTATGCGTACATTATAATTTCTTTAGAACAGCATGTAGAAAGTATCACTTGCGTGTATAGAATAGAGGCAGTTCTCCACTCGTCCACATCAGCAGCAGCACTTCCCCTGGAGCAGCGTGTGTGTCTCTGCTGACACAAGCGTCACTTCCGGGCGGTGGTTAGCGGCGGTGGAACGCAAACGTGACTTCCGGTCGAGCGTCGTGTAGGCCTACACGACGCTCGACCGGAAGTCACGTTTGCGTTCCACCGCCCTATAACCAATTCATTCAAGAAACAAACAAATAAATAAAATAAAATTAAAATTAATAAATAAAATAAAAAAAAGAAAAGGGGGGGGAATGATTGTAAAGGAAAAAGGAGGGGGGGTCTCATACCTCGACCCTTTCCCTCCTGCTCCTTCCATCTGCTCTCTCAAATTCCCTCTCTTTTGTTAGAATTCAAAAATAATGAACGAGTGTGGGACTTTAAATGAGGCAGGTTCAAACACAAATGGAATTAAAAAGTAGTAGTTTTAATGTACATAAGTTTCAAATTGCGCAAGGTTGCATACGTCAGACAGTCACTCAATGCATGTACAGGCATCTTAGAAATACACAGTATACATATCAATAAGGTATAAACACATAATTGCCATAACAGGGGAACAGTTTTGCAAGTTTCATAAATGTAGATCGTAATGTACATTGAAATTCATAAAAGTATAGATGGTAGTGTGAGGGGGCGTATCCTCACAAGCTCGACGCGTTTCGTCGGTTAGCCGACTCATCAGGAGCAGATAATGAATGTCTGTAAATAATAAGAGTTCTCAATCAAAAAAAGGAGAGGAGTGGCAAACAACCCATGATATGGAAAATATATGTAAAAAAGTATATATAGAAAAACTGAAAGATGGTAAAGTCCACAAACTTACATCCCATTGGACACTGAACCCCAAAAGACCCGATATGCAGGAGTCGCCACATCAAGCCTCACCGGGAGCTGAGGTATACAGTACTGCCCACAGGCAACGGGCCTACACTGGAGGATCCCCAACCAAGTAACAAGTAGTAAATTGAGTATTATGCCCAAATTAGGCAAGTAAATCTGTAAGATATTAAAGGAGTCTTGTATGATGATATATCCGGCAGCACTATCAAGCTAGAAACCATAAGTAAAGGAGCATGAAGAAGAGGAGAGCGGCTAAAAGTATGTGAAAGATTGAAAAGTAAATGGAGACAAGGTGTAAGAGAACCAAGTGAGAGTAATGACAAAATGGTAGAAGAACGAGAAAAGATGAACAAGTAAAAGTGAGAAAAAAAAAAAAAAAAAGAACAATCTAAAAGAAGATATGCCTGTAATGACTGGCCCTATATGACTGGCCGCCCTGAAGGTCCCCACCCACACTTGTTCAGATGACCGGCTTGCACTGCTCGCTCCACTGCACTTGCATAACCTTCTTTGGCTACTACAAGGTAATACTATATGTCACAGCTTCACATCTTTTACTCCTTCACTTTCCATATTGCAAATTCACATCCACTTTCTTTTAACACCGCCCTTATAGGTGTAGGTATGCTTTACAGGCATATCTTCTTTTAGATTGTTCTTTTTTTTTTTTTTTTTTCTCACTGTTACTTGTTCATCTTTTCTCGTTCTTCTACCATTTTGTCATTACTCTCACTTGGTTCTCTTACACCTTGTCTCCATTTACTTTTCAATCTTTCACATACTTTTAGCCGCTCTCCTCTTCTTCATGCTCCTTTACTTATGGTTTCTAGCTTGATAGTGCTGCCGAATATATCATCATACAAGACTCCTTTAATATCTTACAGATTTACTTGCCTAATTTGGGCATAATACTCAATTTACTACTTGTTACTTGGTTGGGGATCCTCCAGTGTAGGCCCGTTGCCTGTGGGCAGTACTGTATACCTCAGCTCCCGGTGAGGCTTGACGTGGCGACTCCTGCATATCGGGTCTTTTGGGGTTCAGTGACCAATGGGATGTAAGTTTGTGGACTTTACCATCTTTCAGTTTTTCTATATATACTTTTTTTACATATATTTTCCATATCATGGGTTGTTTGCCACTCCTCTCCTTTTTTTGATTGAGAACTCTTATTATTTACAGACATTCATTATCTGCTCCTGATGAGTCGGCTAACCGACGAAACGCGTCGAGCTTGTGAGGATACGCCCCCTCACACTACCATCTATACTTTTATGAATTTCAATGTACATTACGATCTACATTTATGAAACTTGCAAAACTGTTCCCCTGTTATGGCAATTATGTGTTTATACCTTATTGATATGTATACTATGTATTTCTAAGATGCCTGTACATGCATTGAGTGACTGTCTGACGTATGCAACCTTGCGCAATTTGAAACTTATGTACATTAAAACTACTACTTTTTAATTCCATTTGTGTTTGAACCTGCCTCATTTAAAGTCCCACACTCGTTCATTATTTTTGAATTCAATATAGGGATGGAGGCGCACTACCCCCCTTTCCTTGTGCGCTTCATTTAAAGTCCCAGTATATGGAGATATACATTCCCCCCCTCTTTTGTCATATGTTGAAACCGGGATGGAGGCAGAGTCTCTAACACATTGGACAGCATGTAGCTACCTCTTTCATGTCCATATACCCACCTCAGGGTAGATGGGATCACTTGATCCCCACCCTTTGGATGTTAGGTATTATCCAATTGAATTTATGACACGTTGTGTCTATACATGACTCAAAATGTTTTTATATTTATGTTCCACATTTCTTTTGCCCCTACTGGATCCTGCTCCTCATGCCTGGTGTGCTGGGTTTGCCTTTGTCTTCCTTTTTCTGGGAGCTGCGATCCGCGCCAGACGCCGCCCCCTGCCGCCCTTGTGTTTGATGGGTGTCATGGGGACGGCTGGCCTCGTGCGCATCGGCGTCACGCACATACCGCACCAGTGACGTCCTCATCGGCGTCCTCTGGGCTCGCTGTATTTTGCATCCAGCTGGTGCAAGGGCTGGAATAGGTTTGGCGCCCTAGGCGGACAGACACTCCCCGCCCATCACCACGCCTGCGTGACGTAGGTATTGTCGGCCCTATATGACTGGCCGCCCTGAAGGTCCCCACCCACACTTGTTCAGATGACCGGCTTGCACTGCTCGCTCCACTGCATTTGCATAACCTTCTTTGGCTACTACAAGGTAATACTATATGTCACAGCTTCACATCTTTTACTCCTTCACTTTCCATATTGCAAATTCACATCCACTTTCTTTTAACACTGCCCTTATAGGTGTAGGTATGCTTTACAGGCATATCTTCTTTTAGATTGTTCTTTTTTTTTTTTTCTCACTTTTACTTGTTCATCTTTTCTCGTTCTTCTACCATTTTGTCATTACTCTCACTTGGTTCTCTTACACCTTGTCTCCATTTACTTTTCAATCTTTCACATACTTTTAGCCGCTCTCCTCTTCTTCATGCTCCTTTACTTATGGTTTCTAGCTTGATAGTGCTGCCGGATATATCATCATACAAGACTCCTTTAATATCTTACAGATTTACTTGCCTAATTTGGGCATAATACTCAATTTACTACTTGTTACTTGGTTGGGGATCCTCCAGTGTAGGCCCGTTGCCTGTGGGCAGTACTGTATACCTCAGCTCCCGGTGAGGCTTGACGTGGCGACTCCTGCATAACGGGTCTTTTGGGGTTCAGTGTCCAATGGGATGTAAGTTTGTGGACTTTACCATCTTTCAGTTTTTCTATATATACTTTTTTACATATATTTTCCATATCATGGGTTGTTTGCCACTCCTCTCCTTTTTTTGATTGAGAACTCTTATTATTTACAGACATTCATTATCTGCTCCTGATGAGTCGGCTAACCGACGAAACGCGTCGAGCTTGTGAGGATACGCCCCCTCACACTACCATCTATACTTTTATGAATTTCAATGTACATTACGATCTACATTTATGAAACTTGCAAAACTGTTCCCCTGTTATGGCAATTATGTGTTTATACCTTATTGATATGTATACTATGTATTTCTAAGATGCCTGTACATGCATTGAGTGACTGTCTGACGTATGCAACCTTGCGCAATTTGAAACTTATGTACATTAAAACTACTACTTTTTAATTCCATTTGTGTTTGAACCTGCCTCATTTAAAGTCCCACACTCGTTCATTATTTTTGAATTCAATATAGGGATGGAGGCGCACTACCCCCCTTTCCTTGTGCGCTTCATTTAAAGTCCCAGTATATGGAGATATACATTCCCCCCCTCTTTTGTCGTCTTTTGTTAGAATTATATTTGCTCTCTCCATCTGGGCTGTTGGATATTGAATTCAGTCCAAGTCTGCCATACATTGCTTTGTTCTTTTTTGTACTCCTTTTCCATTTCCCTACTTGTTTCTATTGCACACATTTCGTTCATTTCCATCTCCCATTCTTTTATATCTGGGCTTACATTATTTTTCCATTTTCTAGCTATTATAGTACGTGCTGCAGTAATAAAACATTTAAGAATACTTTTCCTAACCTTTTTTACCGATCCCATGTTCATAGATAGTATTGACATTAAGATCTCTGGTTGGGTTTCTATACCTGTCATTACTGTATATGTTTTGTATACTTGTTCCCAGAAGCTATAAACTCCGGGGCAGTAGTACCAAATATGCGACATTGTTCCGATATCTTTTTGGCATCTCCAACATGTTTCTTTATTTTCTGGATTTATTTTATGCATGTCTGTTGGACATTTGTACCATCTGACCAAGAGCTTATAATTTCTTTCCTGGTGTCTACTGGATTTTGAAAGTTTGTGTATTATTCCAAATGCTTCCTTCCATTGATGTTTAGGAATATTTATTCCTAATTCTTCTTCCCATTTTTTTATATATGTTATGTCTTGCGTGTTATTGTTCTTCATTAAGTGTTTGTATATATTCGACAGGTTGTGTGTTGGTTTTTCTTTCTCTATCAAGATTTCCTCAAAGCTTGTCAGGGGTCTATTAAGTATCTCTTCTTTTGCTATAAAGGATATATATTTATGTAACTGCCAATATTGTATCCAGTTATTTTTGTATTCTATACCAATGGCTTCCAGGGGTATTAATTTATTATGTTCAGTTATCTCCCAGACTCTAGTATCTTGTTTTTTATTCCATTTCAAAAAGGTTCCTGTTTTCATTGCTGGTGGAAATCCTGGGTTATCAAATATAGGGGTCATTGGACCTATATATGAGAATCCCTGGCCTTTTCTTACCAGTCCATCCCACACCTTCATAGTCCGAACTACAAAGAATGGGATTTCATTATCCGAGGGGCGCTCTTCTTTCCTGACCCATGGTAATGATTTCAATCTAATGGTCGTGATATCTTCCTCCAAGCTGACCCATTGTTTAGAATCCTTATTTTGGAACCAGTCTACAATTCTTGTTATTAGAGCCGCTTTTAGGTATATCATAAAATCTGGTAGTGCTAGTCCTCCCTCTTCTTTAGTGCGGGTTAATGTTGACCTGCTTGTTCTTGCGGGTTTCCCCGCCCAAACAAAGCTTCCAATCACTTTCCTTAATTGATTTAACATATTCTTTGCAGGGAAAAGTGGAATAGCTTGGAATATGTATAATATTTTAGGTAATATATCCATTTTTACTATATTTATTCTTCCCATCCATGTATGGATCCCCTTTGTATATTGTTGAAGCGTTTTCGTTATTTTAGCAATAATTGGGAGATAATTAAGCTCGTATAGTTTATCTAATTCATTAGGGATATATATTCCTAAATATTTGATTACTAGTGATTGCCATTTGAAGGGGAAATTAATCTTAATTAGTTCTATTTTCTCTATAGGAAGTGAAATGTCCATCATCTCAGATTTATTATAATTTACTTTAAAGTAGCTTACTCCTGCAAATTTCTCAAACTCGTGTATCAAGTTGGGGAGTGTTATCGTGGGATTAGTAATATAAACCATTAGATCGTCTGCGTATATAGAGATTTTATATTCAGTTTGATGTATTTTCAATCCTTGTATGTTAGGGTTATTTCGAATAGCCATTGCCAAATGTTCCATAACCAGCACATACAATAGGGGAGACAGGGGACACCCCTGCCTGGTTCCATTGGTTATTTTAATCGGCTCAGATATTTCTCCCGCCATTCTTATTCTGGCAATGGGTTTTTGATATAACACCATAATTTTATCTAATAAGACTGGGCCTACTCCCCATTGTTTAAGTGTTTCTTCTAGAAAACACCATCCCACCCTGTCAAATGCCTTCTCGGCGTCCACTGCCAAGAGACAGGATGGGATGGCATGTCTCTGTGCGTATTCTATCAATGTTACCGTCTTTAGAGTGTTATCTCTGGCCTCCCTCCCCTTTACAAATCCTGTTTGATCTAAATGGATATATTTCGGAAGTATGGGAGTGATTCTGTTTGATATGACCTTTGAGTAGATTCTAAGATCCACATTTGTTAACGAAATGGGGCGGTAATTACCGCATAGGGTGTGATCCTTTTCGGGTTTAGGTATGAGGGAGATAAACGGTTGCATCCCTTGTGGGACAAAGGGTTGTTCCCTTGATACGCCATTGAATAGATGTCTCATGATTGGGATTAATAATTCTTTAAACTGTTTGTAAAATCGGGGGGTAAAACCATCTGGTCCTGGGCTTTTCCCTATTGCTAGTCCATCTATTACCACTTTAATTTCCTGTTCAGAAAACTCATCCTCCAGTTGTGTTTTATCTATATCTGTTAGAGTCCGTAGTGGAGTCTCGTTTATGTATTCCTGCACTTTATATCTAAAGATTTCGTTTTTTTTTTTGGGCTGATTCATTCGGAATATTATATAGCCTGGAGTAGAAGCTCCGAAAGGTCTCTACAATACCCTTTGGATCTTGGGCATAAGTGCCCTGTTCAGTTTTAATTTTAATAATAGGTGTAAGGTTTGTGCGTTGGCGTAGTGTATTTGCCAATACTTTACCAGGTTTATTGCCTTGATGGTAATGCAGGGATCTCATTTTATCTCTAATTTGTAGAGTTTGTTCGTCTAGGAGTATTCTAAGTTCCGTTTTCTGTTTATTTAATTGCTTTAATGTTTCTTGTAAAGGGTTTAGTTTATGTTGCTTTTCTAGTTTTTTAATATCATTTGTTAATTGTACTACCTGATTTCCCTTTAACTTTTTTAATCTCGCCCCATGTTTTATAAATAAACCCTGTAAAATACATTTTAAGGTTTCCCATTTGTTAGTGAGAGATGTAGTATCACCTATATGATCTATTATGAAGTTGGATATTGCTGACCTGATTTCTGTTATACATATTTCATCAAATAGTAAGTTATCGTTGAGTATCCAAGACCCTCTATTCTTTCTTATATTGTCAATTGTTAATGTTATATAAATTGGTGTATGGTCTGACCAAACTGCACTTCCTATTTCAGGTGAGGTTATCTCGGCCATTCCTGATTGATTTATCAGGAAATAATCGAGTCGGTGATAAGTTCCATGGACTTTTGAAAAAAAGGTGTAGTCCCTTTCAAGGGGATGATTGATTCTCAATATGTCAATTAGTTGGTATCTATTCATCATTTCTGTAATTTTTTTCCTTATATTTTTCTTTCCTTTAATTGAGGGGGCAGTCGTATCTAGATCTGTGTCGAAGACGAAATTAAAATCTCCACCAATTACTGTAGTTCCTTCTGCCCTTTCCATCAGCTTTGATATTAATTTTGTACCAAACTCAATCTGGTCCTGATTGGGCAGGTATACATTTATGAAACTGTATTTCTTACCATAAATAAAAACTTTCAATAATACTCCTCTTCCGTCTTGATTCCTATAGCACTCTAAAACCTGATGTGGTATTGATTTATGTATTACAATAGAGACTCCCCTGGACTTTGAGTATGGGAAAGTGTCATGATACCATGTTGGATAGTGTCCCGTTTGGGTGTTGGGTATGTGATCTGAGCAAAAGTGTGTTTCCTGAAACATAATAACACCCACATTCTGTCTGTGGAGGGAGTATAGAATCTGAGATCTTTTAGAGGGTACATTTAGTCCTCTAACATTGTATGAGCATATTTTTATCATCCTGAGAGTTCAGAGGGGAGAGCAGGGAGGGTTAAGAAGAGAGAGGGGGAGAGAGAGGGAGAAAAAAAAAAAAGAAAGGAAATTGGACTCACTTGATTTAAAAATTATTTGTCCCACACACATTCACATTCATACCATTCCTTCAACATCCGATAATGGTCTAAAACCTGTGACTTAATTAGTCTACCCTTACTTGTAAGGTCCCTATTTGGGGTACGTGAAGCCCTCCCCAGCAAGACGGTGCCCTCCCCAGTCTTTTAATTACTTATATTTACATTTATATTTTGTTCCTTCCCTGATGAGTTTGGTTTTGGAGGAAAAAAATAAGGGGGAGAGAGGAAAGAGAAAAAGAGAAAGAGGGGAAGGAAATCCCCCCCCCCCATGTTGTGGGGTCTATCTATGGAGCTAGGGGAGGGGGGGGGTCAGTGAGGGGGGATGAGGAGGGAGTGGGAGAGGGAAAGAAAGAGGAAAAAAAAAAAAGGGGGGGATTTAGTTTCATCATCTCCCTCTAGTATCTATTATAAAATATTACAATAATTATCTTTTTTTTGTGATTACACCATGGATTATAATGTCCGTTCATGAATATTAAACATATACAGATTCAGTGCATATTGTGATACATTGTTTGTGGTAAAATATATACATGTATGTTAGAAGAAAAAAAAAGGGGGGGGATTTTGTTTCATCATCTCACTCTAGTATCTATTTTAAAATATTACAAAAATTATTTTTGTGATTACACCATGGATTATAGTGTCTGTTCATGCATATTAATCATATACAAGTTCAGTGCATATTGTGATACATTCATTGTTTGTGATAAAATATATGCATACATTTCAGAAAACAAACCAAAAAAGGAAAAAAAAAAAAAAAAACACATGTGTGGTTTGAACAACGTTTTCATATGCGGGCGCTATTGACGTACATATTTGCTTCTTGTCGGGGCTCTATTCAGCCCTTCCTTCTCTAGGCTGGCCACTCAGCTGTCAGATAATTGCCAGCTCCCATCTCTCTCCACAGTTACTCAGCTGTTGATGATATCCTGCTCGTCAGTCCTGCCTACTTAAGCTGTCCAGTCCAGAGGAGCGCTGCCTTTGCCTTGGTCATATCACAAGAGACCATGGCCTGCGGTCCTGTTTAAAGACTGGATTTGCTGACATCCCTTCTGGCTCCAGATCCTGCTTGCTTTTCCACTATTTGAACCCTGACTTCTGGCTTGGCTGACTATCCATTCCGGATACTGAACTTTGGCTATGTTTTTTACTTTCAATACATTTTTATTAGTTTTTACAAGTCAAACAGAATTTGGGCTTGAAACATGTATCGCCCAGGGTAGATCATGGTACAGCAAAAGGAAAAAAGTACAATGATAACAATGCTTGAATGAACCAGAATCGTAACTGAACATGAGCCCAGGTGAAATGTACTAGCAATGCTAAGAATTCTTGTAGTCTACCCCCAAGTATGAGGTGTGGAGTAGAGGAGGATTGTCAACTTGACGCTATGTAAACCGGAGGATAGGACCTGCTCCGGGCACCCCTGATGGGACCTTCCTGTTGTGAATGGGATCGATTCCATTTCCGCGAGATTAGGACAGTATATTGACTCATTTTTGCAACCGTTGGTGCTCAAAACTCCTGCCTTTCTTAAAGACACAAAGCATATTATACAAATCTTGGAGCAATTACCGTGTTCTTCTTCCAGTATTATGGTCACAGGTGATGTCAGTTCACTATACACCAGTATTGGACATAAGAATGCCCTACAGGCAGTAGAATGGGCATTGTCACACTCCTCCCTGTCGGGTAGACATCAGGAGTTTTTGTTGACCAGCTTAGAGTTCTGTCTCAACAGAAACTATTTCTGGTATAACAAAGAATTCCATCTACAAATGAAAGGTGTGGCGATGGGCGCCCGTTTTGCTCCCAGTGTGGCCAACCTTTTCATGGCCCACTGGGGAAGGGGCTATTTTTAACCATCGCCCACCCGAGCTCATTTGCTACCGTAGGTTTATAGATGACCTGATTATGATCTGGGAGGGTGAAAGATCCAGTCTGGAAGTATTTTTAGACTCATTAAATGTCAATGACAAAAATATTTCATTGACTTGGAACATTGAATCGGATAAAGTAGTCTTCCTCGACCTAGAAATTAACAGAGACGTAGGTAATTTTAGGCTGTGCAATTATTTCAAACCGACTGATAGAAATGCCTACAAACCCCTGGGGAGTTGCCACCATAGGTCATGGTTGTGCAACATCCCCAGGGGTCAATTTATTAGGTTGCGGCGAAATTGCACTTCTAGCAGTGATTTTATTGCACAGTCTGATATCCTGGTCTCTAGGTTTGAGCAGAAGGGGTATGATAAATCTGGTTTAAGGGATGAATTCAATAAAGTTAGTACTATGGAGAGATCTATTCTGACATCAGACCTGGCTCGCGATAATGATAGAGAAAGTCAAAACTTTAAGATGATCCTGGATTACAATGTCCAACATAAGAAGTTTGAAAAGATCATCTTGAAGAATTGGTCGATCCTCAAGCAAGACAAGGTATTGGGCCCTGTCCTCCCCCCCCCCCCCCCCCCCGCCCTCAGTTTATTTATAAAATAGCTCCGACTCTTAGGGATCGTTTGGCTCCGAGTATCCTTAACCCTCCAATTGTCACTGAAAATAGACTTTTTAACTTTTTAGGAGGTTTTTTTGCATGCGGGAAATGTGTCCCCTGCAAACACTCGAAGGTTAATATGAAAAAGCGAAAATCCTTTTTAGCAATCGCCACTAATAAGGAATACAAGATCGAGCAACTAATTACATGTGACACCGTTGGGGTGGTTTATATGTTGGAATGTGGGTGTGGTTTACAATATATAGGGAGAACCTCGAGACCACTGCACGTCCGTTTGGGCGAACATATAAATAATATAAAAAGAGGTCTCACAACCCATAACGTGTCCCGACATTTCAAGCTGGTTCATCAGCAGAACCCCAGGAGCTTGAAGTTTTGGGGCATAGAAAGGGTGACGAGACATTGGAGGGGAGGCAATTTTATACGACAATTGAGCCGTCGCGAATCCTACTGGATTTACCAAACCAAAGTTTTAACTCCCGGCGGACTCAATGTCGACTTTGATTTAAATTGCTTTATCACTGACTGTTAAATTCAATTTTTCGTCTTTTTTTTTTTTATAAAATAATTTTAAATATAATTTTCATAGGATTTTCTGATTAAAAAATTTTTTTTTTTTATAAAATTATTTTATATGTTTTATATTTAAAAAAAGAATTTTTTTTTTTATACATCTATCACATATACTTGTAATGTATATATTTTTATTGTTTTATTTAGATGTATGTTATTTAATGATTTGTTTGATACATATTAGCACAGAGGTCTGTGAGTGGTGTCTAATGCTGCCCAGTTATGCTGTTGTAGTATATTTCTTTCGCTTGGGATTCATACATTTTTGTATGTCTATTCCTTTATTTGGATTGCCAGCTTTTTTATGAGAGTTTTCACGTCATTTGAGGATACAGCCCCTATAGGCGATGGAGTATAATATTCATTCTATCTGATGGAGTGTGCGGCCCTGAAATTTGTATTTTTATTGGACCTTTCTCCAAAATCACTGAGCCGGGGACACTTCCTGGTCCTCTTTGATAGGCTGGAGGGTATTCAGGGACACTCACTATAATGATTGAAACTTGATTCAGCTGGCTTCCCTTATCTCTGGGCTCTCTGAAAGATTGAAACTTGATTCAGCTGGCTTCCCTTATCTCTGTGCTCTCTGAAAGTTTTTGATTAATTGACAATTAAATCCTGCTCCACCAATGGGAAGTCAGTGTAACCAATTGCTTTCCAATATAAGTCGGGTGTTTGTAGTCATGGCCGTTCCGCTGATGAAGTCCTGCATATGGACGTAATGCATACGGACGAAAGTGACATCACCCGCAGCCCGATCTGTGCACTTTGCTATACGCTGTACCCTCCTAGCACCGGAATATAGGTGCCCTCTTTGTAAGTTTTTATATTCCCATCTCTTTTTTTCAATAAACTGTTTATAAGCAGAGAACACTATGGTTTTTTAAATTTTTCATTCACATGATTGATGGCGATATGGGATTGAGCTTTTCCGTGAGGACTGACTGACATCCATCCGGCATATCTGCCAAGTGTGACGTATTTCTCCAGTGGATCGTTATCATTTAACCCCTGGTGGGAAGGCTTTAGTGACCCTTTATGATCTAAGGGTCCACTTGGTGAGGTGAGTGGCCATTTCATCTGTGGTGGAGGTTTTCTTTCACGTTGTTACCTGCATATGTATGCCTCCGTCATCACCTTAGAAAGACACCATTGGACTGTTTATGGACATATTTTTTGAATTTTTCAATTGTTTTTTATTTATGTGTGTTTAGCGCTGCACCTTTTTTATATATGTTTCTACAGAGGGATTTTTGAAGGTTGACCCTTGGTGTTCAGCTGCTTCTAATAATTTTACATAATATTTGATATACCATTGTGCTGATTTATTTTATTATTATAATTGGGACCTTCCTGTGCCCCGAGCTGGCCTCCCCCTAAATCCTCTACCTATATATGGTAATGTCTAGGGGAAGGAGAGACTTAGGCGACCTCCCTGTCAGCTTGGGAGATGGTCTTTCGTTGGAGTATGTGTCAGGTGATGTCACCTGGGCTTTATAACTAACAGCTGCAAGCCAGCTTGGAGGATAGCTGGGACTAACATAGCTATCTTGAGAAGGATAGAAAAGAGAGGAAGAAATAGAAGGGATGGGAAGGAAGGGGGAAGGAAGGGGGAAGGAATGGGGGACGTGCCAGTGTTCAGCTGGGTATTAGGGAGCTATCTGGGGGAACTCCAGGAATGAGGGAGATCCTGCAGTGAGTCGCCCATGGTTCCCAAACGGATTCAAACTTATGGGATGTGTCTTGAACTATACTCACTAATTTCTCGTGGGTCATTATCCATGAGATTTTGCGTATAATCGCTGCAAAGGAAATCTTCGGACGTTTCCAGGCCCCAGCAATGGTGAGCTTGGCCCCTAGCAGGATAAAGTGGATTAACCTTCGCTTGGGCTTGGAAATATTTGGAATATGAGCATTCAGGAGTGCCACTGATGCAGATCTGGGGACTGAGCATTTTGTAACCTGTGTAATCAAATTAAAGATTCTTGTCCAAAGTGGTCTGATTCTGGGGCATTCCCACCAGATGTGCACCATGGAACCTCTGAGATGACACCCTCTGAAACAGCAGGGGTCTACTGAGGGATATATTGATGCCAGTCTGGAGGGTGTCATGTACCATCTCATGAGAACCTTTATGTTTGCTTCCATCAGAGACGTGTTGAGAATACCTCTGTATGCTTTAGAGCCTGCTTGTTCCCAGGTCTCTAGATCCCACTCGTATTGGAGGTCGGCCTCCCACGCTGTCATGTATGTGGATTTGCCTGTCGGTTGAGTGAGTGATGAGTAGATAACCGAGAACTTTGGCTATGTTTTGACTATGTTTGTTCTTTTTACTTTTATTATTAAACAAGTGTGATTTAACTGTATTTCTGCACACGAGCTCAGCGGTACGGGGCGCGTTAAAAATATCCCTGTTTTTCATTGCATAGTTTGCTGGGAAGGGTGTAGCAGTGTGCAGAGGGTCCATCCAGAATTTGTAGTGTTAATATGTGGTCACACCCCATTAGCACCTGATAGTTCAAATACATGTACAAGCTTTTGGAATTTGAGCACAGGTATATCTTTTTTCAGCTTGGACTGATTACATGGACCGATTTTCTGGAGGCAAGTCAGTTTCCTCCTGAAAAAAACACTACTGAATATGAAATAGCAATGGCAAAAGATATAATGAGTGGAATCCACGAGTCTGTCCTGTGTTAGAAACTATATTTTATATGCAAATGAATGTTCACCACTGATAATGCTCTCTTGTTCCAGGTAACATCTGGGAACAGAGGCCGGTCAAAGAAATACCTGACATGTCACTCTTTGAGCTTACAACACACAGACAGTAAGTGAACCAGTGTTCAATTCGTCGACTAAAGTTCCGCCACCTCCAGCACTGAATGTGTGCAATGACAAGAGGTGTTAGGGTGTGATGGAGGGTCTATTGATGCTGGCTGCTGGGATATTTATTGTTGCTGGAGGGGATCTATTTTTGTGTGGCGGTTTATTGTTAATGGTGGGGGGATCTTTTGTTGATGGGGGGTCAATTGTTGCTGGAAGGGATCTACTGTTGATTAAGGGGTATATTGTTGCTGATTGCTGGAGAGTCTATTGGTGTTAGCTGCTGGGAGATTTGTTGTTGCTGCTGGGGGCCTATTGTTGCTGGGGAGGTATTTTGTAGTTGGGTTCCATTGTTACTGGGGGGTCTATTGCTGCTGGCTGTGGGGATCTGTATTATTGCTTTTCTTGTTGTTCTTACCAAGTCCCTACAAGTTACTTAGCACGACACAATGATACTTGTCTTTGTATTCTAAGGCCTCTTTCACATGAGACGGATCCGTAATGATCCGCCCCATAAACATTCTCTGCTCAGTGGGGATCGCTCCGCTGATCCCCGCTGAGCCGGCGGATGACAGGGCGGCCCCTGCACACTGTGCAGGGACCGCGCTGTCAGATCTCTGCTCTCCTCTATGGGGGATCGGATGAACACGGACCGTCTGTCTGTGTTCATCCGATCCGCTCTGCAGATGGATAGAAAAATAGTATTTTCCTCCATCTGCAGAATCGGACCATAGCGGAGACGGACTATATCAGGTGTCAGCGGATGTTCATCCGCTGACACCCGCTATCCCATAGGGATGCATGTCTGTCCGTATTTCATCCGAAAACTGATGGATGAAATACGGACATACAGTCCGCATGTGTGAAAGGGGCCTTAAGGGGTCCTACTGGGAGGTGGTGGAACCAAGGGTAGTGCTTGGAGTTGGGTAAGGTATGTGTAAGGGAGGAGTTCCTGCACCTATTAAGCTCTGAGTAAGGGGCATCTACTAAGCTGCTGAAAGAGAAAAAAATAACCAAAAGGTGTCTCGGGCAGCTAAAGTGTTCGGGTTTGGCTTGAAGAAAAGGTGGGAACCCTAGATGGGGGTAGTATGGGGGAGGGGGTCCTGTGTAATTATGGAGGAGGGAGCCTTGTATAATAATGAGGGTAGTATAAAAGAAGGAATCCTGTGTAATGATGAGAGTAGTATGGTGGAGAGGGTCCTGTGTAATGACTGCGGTAGTATGGGGGATGGGTCATATGTAATGATGGGACAGTATGGGGGAGGGGGTCCTGTGTAATGATGGGGGTAGTATGGGGGATGGGGGTCCTGTGTAATGATGGAGGTAGTATAGGGGAGGGGGTCCTGTGTAATGATGGGTGTAGTATGGGGGAGGGGTCCTGTGTAATGATGGGGGTAATATGGGGGAGGGGGTCCTGTGTAATGATGGGGGTAGTATGGGGGAGGGGGTCCTGTGCAATGATGGGGGTAGTATGGGGAAGGGGGTCCTGTGTAATGATGGGGGTAGTATGGGGGAACCCCCCCCCCCATAAAACATAAACACCTCAATTTCGAATAGCAATGAAAACAGATATGACATGATTACACCATGACTATTGTAACTTTACAGAACAAGTTTCAGCTGGGTTGGATACATCACTAATGAATAACGAATGAATCAATATTGAGCGACGTACAATGACAAACAGAAAAAAATATACCTGGTATGCATGTAGCCTCGCAGTCTTCCTTAGTAGCAAAATTGTTTTTGTTTCCGCCACAACCTTCATAGATAAAAGGCTCGCAAGTGCCCGTCTTCTTATCATAGTAATAGTGTGGGATGGGCATCTCTAAGGGCACGTGTGTGTGCTCAAAACATGTACCGCGGTCTAGAGGCTGGTCACAGACTGGAACTGGAAAGAAACAACACCTAAATATCAAATAGCAATGGACACGATTAGTGATAAAGACGACTGTTGGAACCTTACTGAAAAGTTTCATGGAGGATGGAAGACACGTGTTCTCGCAGTCTCCTTTGGTAAGAAAATTGTTTGCGTTTCCTTGACAACCGCCATTGCTAAATATTTGGCAAATACCCGTCTCCTTATCCAGTGATGTAAGTAACTGAGTTAAAATCAACTGAGTTACCTAACGCAGTTACTTTAGAGGGTAACGAGTAATCTAACTGATTACTTTTCCCCTCATGGTAACTCAGTTCCCATTACTTTGGCTTAGTTACCCCAATTACATCTACTGCCACTAGATGGCAGTAGTGTAATTCCGGTGTCTTGCCGAAAAAGTCCCCCCACCGGATAAGGACCCCCTGTACTGCGCAGGCGCAGCGCTTGCGCAGTACGAAGGACTACGGAGCTTCCGAAAATTGCCGAACCTAAACAGCTCTGAGTTAACTCTACACCGCGCAGGTGCAGTTAACATGTAATTGTACGAGGCGTTGCCGCACGCTCCTGATGCTCGTGCTACTCTGCAAGGGGCATCTATCGTTTAACTAAGGGGCGGGTCTAGTATTACTGTAACCAAGGGGCGCATTTATTATTATTGTTATATATCGAGCTCTATAAGCAAAGAAGTGTATAGCGGGTGGCCTAAGTGTACACACTACTCAGCGCTGGATGTATGTCCACAGTGAAACAGATTGACCGATTGAGTCAACAATGAATTATATAAATAGGTGGATGTATTTATATAATTAAATTAAATTAAAAAAGCAGCTGTTTAAAATCAGGTAAATATATAAAGGAGATAGTAAAATATAAAAACAGTGGTTACTGTAAAATACAATACTAAAACAGCGCTAAAACAATGACATAAAAAGAAAATGAGTTCTTTCTGTGATATAGTTCACAGGTCATGAATAAAGTGAAGAAATATTGTAGCGGAGGTAGTCCTTTAAGTGTATCTCAAAATTAGAGTGCACAGTTCAAATAATGAGTGACTTTTCAAGTGGTTAGGTATTCCAGATGTCTATCCAAGCACCTCTTTAATCCCTTTATAGCATTCCACCACGTGAGGCACGCTCCCCTCAGGGGGTTAAACTCACCAGAAGAATAAATTAAACAGGCCTTAAGATATATAGCATCATCTCGGTATATACTGCACAGGAAACGTCAAACATCCAGAATCAGTGCCAATCAGATCACTTCCTCAGCTCAGGTACCACCAGGGTATTAAATACCATCAGGGTTTCAAAGATAACTCAGCTCTCAAAGGTATGTCATAAAAAAATGGAAAAAGTAGCATACATAGTGTAATTCCATTTATTAGATTCATTAAAAGCATATCCCATTACAGTCCCCTATAGTATTCAGCGTACATTTCAATTTCTTTCAGACAGCGTATAAAAAGTGTCACTTGCGTGTAATGGTGGAGGTAGTTCTCTAATCGTCCACAGTGGCAGCAAACAATCCTTCCTGGAGCGGCCTGTGTGTCTCTGCTGACACAGGCTTCACTTCCTGGATGGTGGTTAGCGGCGGTGGAACGCACACGTGACTTCCGGTCGAGCGTCGTGTTAGCCACGCTCTTACACGTTTCGTCACTTCCTGATTTCAACAGAGGGCGTGGCTACACGGCGCTCTGGTCGGCTTAAGTAATCCCATTCACTGGCAATGTAGCCAATCAGGGATCGCAAAAACCGGACAACGTTACTATGGTAATCGAATACCATGATTCTGTGCATCCTGTGACGGGCAGCAGAAACATACAACACCATCCAAATGTTCAACAATTATTCAATAATGTTGGCATCTTAATCAGAGGAATGATGATGATGTTAATAAAAGCAGAAAAAATAGATAAAAACCACAGCTGAGAGTATGGTTATTAAATGATGGGCATCTGCACATAGGAACCCCGGGGCCAACAACACAGGTGTGGTAAATCGATAATTAGTGCATACATATAGCAAATCATTGTTAAAAAAGGTGTACATAGTCAAGTATAAATAATAGGTACATTATAAATTACATAGACCATATATGGCGCGATCTATAATCGCTGGGCAAGAAAAATATATATAGGTGAGTAATCCATCAGATGATTGAGAGATTAATAGACGGAACATGTATAATCCATTAGATAATGTATTAATTAATAAACGGAACATGTATAATGGAGCAGAATAGGTAATAAATAAATTAATATTGAATTAATCTAAGTTTTGTAAAGCAAGATCAAAAAGGACAATAGGAATAATCTCTAAAAGGAATGTATATATTCAGATATGTATTGATGATGTATTATATATACCGTATTTATCGGCGTATAACACGCACCGGCGTATAACACGCACCCCAAGTTTAGGAGGGAATTTTAAGGAAAAAAAGTTTTAGGAGAGAAGTTTAGGGAAAAAAAAAAACTTACATTTAAGCGTCATTGCAGCCTTGCCCAGCGTCATTTGCAGCTTGCCCAGCGTCATTTGCAGCTTGCCCAGCGTCATTTGCAGCTTGCCAGCGTCATTTGCAGCTTGCCCAGCGTCATTTGCAGCTTTTCCCAGCGTCATTTGCAGCCTGCCCAGCGTCATTTGCAGCCTTTCCCAGCGTCATTTGCAGCCTTTCCCAGCATCATTTGCAGCCTTTCCCAGCGTCATTTGCAGCCTTTCCCAGCGTCATTTGCAGCCTTTCCCAGCATCATTTGCAGCCTGCCCAGCGGCATTTGCAGCCTTTCCCAGCGTCATTTGCAACCTGCCCAGCGTCATTTGCAACCTGCCCAGCGTCATTTGCAACCTGCCCAGCGTCATTTGCAACCTGCCCAGCGTCATTTGTAACTTGCCCAGCGTCATTTGTAACTTGCCCAGCGTCATTTGTAACTTGCCCGGCGTCATTTGTATATATATATATACAAATAATCTCAATAGGAATATCAAAATTATATATTATATTTATATTTATTTATTTTAGGCATGTATTAATCTTTGACATATTTGTATATATATATATATATATATATATATATATATATATATATATATATATATATATATATATATATATATTATATATATATATAATACATCATCAATACATATCTGAATATATACATTCCTTTTAGAGATTATTCCTATTGTCCTTTTTGATCTTGCTTTACAAAACTTAGATTAATTCAATATTAATTAATTTATTACCTATTCTGCTCCATTATACATGTTCCGTTTATTAATTAATACATTATCTAATGGATTATACATGTTCCGTCTATTAATCTCTCAATCATCTGATGGATTACTCACCTATATATATTTTTCTTGCCCAGCGATTATAGATCGCGCCATATATGGTCTATGTAATTTATAATGTACCTATTATTTATACTTGACTATGTACACCTTTTTTAACAATGATTTGCTATATGTATGCACTAATTATCGATTTACCACACCTGTGTTGTTGGCCCCGGGGTTCCTATGTGCAGATGCCCATCATTTAATAACCATACTCTCAGCTGTGGTTTTTATCTATTTTTTCTGCTTTTATTAACATCATCATCATTCCTCTGATTAAGATGCCAACATTATTGAATAATTGTTGAACATTTGGATGGTGTTGTATGTTTCAGCTGCCCGTCACAGGATGCACAGAATCATGGTATTCGATTACCATAGTAACGTTGTCCGGTTTTTGCGATCCCTGATTGGCTACATTGCCAGTGAATGGGATTACTTAAGCCGACCAGAGCGCCGTGTAGCCACGCCCTCTGTTGAAGTCAGGAAGTGACGAAACGCGTAAGGACGTGGCTAACACGACGCTCGACCGGAAGTCACGTGTGCGTTCCACCGCCGCTAACCACCATCCAGGAAGTGAAGCCTGTGTCAGCAGAGACACACAGGCCGCTCCAGGAAGGATTGTTTGCTGCCACTGTGGACGATTAGAGAACTACCTCCACCATTACACGCAAGTGACACTTTTTATACGCTGTTTGAAAGAAATTGAAATGTACGCTGAATACTATAGGGGACTGTAATGGGATATGCTTTTAATGAATCTAATAAATGGAATTACACTATGTATGCTACTTTTTCCATTTTTTTATGACATACCTTTGAGAGCTGAGTTATCTTTGAAACCCTGATGGTATTTAATACCCTGGTGGTACCTGAGCTGAGGAAGTGATCTGATTGGCACTGATTCTGGATGTTTGACGTTTCCTGTGCAGTATATACCGAGATGATGCTATATATCTTAAGGCCTGTTTAATTTATTCTTCTGGTGAGTTTAACCCCCTGAGGGGAGCGTGCCTCACATGGTGGAATGCTATAAAGGGATTAAAGAGGTGCTTGGATAGACATCTGGAATACCTAACCACTTGAAAAGTCACTCATTATTTGAACTGTGCACTCTAATTTTGAGATACACTTAAAGGACTACCTCCGCTACAATATTTCTTCACTTTATTCATGACCTGTGAACTATATCACAGAAAGAACTCATTTTCTTTTTATGTCATTGTTTTAGCGCTGTTTTAGTATTGTATTTTACAGTAACCACTGTTTTTATATTTTACTATCTCCTTTATATATATCGAGCTCTGCCCATTAATTTAACATTTGCCCTCTTCTGTAGCCATCCGCCCCTTACACGATATAATAATAATAGACCCGCCCCTTGCTTACACGCTATAACAGATCTGCCCCTTGGTTAGAGTAATAATAAAGCAGCCCCTTGGTTACACGATATATAACAATAATAATAAATGCGCCCCTTGGTTACAGTAATACTAGACCCGCCCCTTAGTTACACGTATAGAATATTTTTTAAAAAAAGTCAGTTACTTTGCTGCGTAACTAATTACTTTTCCAATGTAGTAACTGAGTTACTAACGCAATTACTTTTTGGGAGAAGTAATTTGTAACTTAACTAATTACTTTTTTAAAGTAAGATGACCAACACTGTCCTTATCATAGTAATAGTGCTGTACATACCCCTTACATCACAGCTGTCAAACTGGTGGCCTTCCAGCTGTTGCAGAACTACAAGTCCCATGAGGCATTGCAAGGCTGGCAGTTACAAGCATGACTCCCGCAGGCAGAGGCATGATGGGACTTGTAGGTCCGCAACAGCGGGGGGGAAGGGGCATCAGTTTGGCACCCCTACAAATTCTGGATGGACCCTCCTTCCCAGCAAACTATGCAATTAAAAACAGGGATATTTACTTCACATACATTGCAATTCATGTTAAACGACTTAAGGACCGGGCCTGTTTTTCAAACTTGTTGTTTACAAGTTAAAATCTTTTATTTGCTTGAAAATTACTTAGAACCCCCAAACATTATATATATATATTTTTTTTTTTCTAACACCCTAGAGAATACAATGGCAGTCGTTGCAATACTTTCTGTCACACCGTATTTGCGGAACGTTCTTACAAGCGCACTTTTTGTTTTTTAAATACACTTTTTTGAATGAAAAAAGTAAAGTAAGCCCAATTTTTTTATATTTTGAAAGATGATGTTATGCCGAGAAAATTAATACCCAACATGTCACACTTCAAAATTGCGCCCACTCGTGGAATGGCGAGAAACTTTTACCCTTAAAAACCTCCATAGGCAACATTTAAAAAATTCTACAGGTTACCAGTTTTGAGTTACAGAGGATATCTGGGGCTAGAATTAGTGCTCTCGCTCTAACGATTGCGGTGATACCTCACATGTGTGGTTTAAATACTGTTTTCATATGCGGGCGCTACTCACGTATGCGTTCGCTTCTGCACACAAGCTCAGCGGGACAGGGCGCTTTAAAAAAAATGTTCTCTTATTTAATTTTACCTTTTATTTTTACACTGTTCTTTTAAAAAAAAAAACATTCATTTTTAGTTGACTAAAATATATGAGATTTTAGTAGACTAAAATATGACTAAAACTTAAACAATTCAGATAGCTATAATACGACTAAAACTAAAATGGCATTTTAGTCAAAAGACTATGACTAAAACTAAATCAAAAATTTAAATAAAAATGAACACTACTCTGCTGGCCATTTCTAAATTGGCAACACAATTCCATCCAGAGCCTATAATAATAGCATATTAAAGTTTACACATGTATTGCACTATTCCACTACCACATAATGATATGTAGGGGACATCTACTAAGCCGCTGAAAGAGAAAAAATTGTGAAAAAGGCATTTCTTATATTTTTTCTTAATATTTAATGTTGATAATATATCCAGTTAATATGTGCAATGACATTACAGCCAATAGAATTAACATTTTTTGTTTTTTTTTGTATTTTAAAGTTGCACTTTTGTTTGTCAAAAAACAAGATTTTTGTTGATTTATGAAACTTGGTTTTATTTATAAAGACGTTATATATCACCATGGCTAAATCCGTGTCTGTAGTGTATGTTCAACCCTTAATACCATAAATAAAAACATGTTGCATATTTTTTAAGGTTGAATAAAGACAACAGTCCATCCAGTTCAACCTGTGTAGGTGTGTAGAAAAATCATTTCCCATATCCCTATATATTGTTTTCGCTAAGATGCACATCCAAGAAACTCGATCGCCGTGGGGACACCCGCGATCGTCTCACGGGAAGGCTGAACGGGGAGATGCGGAAATAAACAGCATCTCCCCGTTCTGCCTAGCAACTAGTGACGCCGTTCTCTGCTCCCTGTGATTGGAGCAGAGATCAGCATTCACTAGCTCACAGCCACGCCCCCCCACAGTTAGAAACACGCCTCTAGGAACACTTAACCCCTACACTGCCACCTAGTGGTTAACCCCTTCACTGCCAGTGTCATTTACACAGGAATCGGTGCATTTAAATAGCACTGATTGCTGTATAAATGACAATGGTCCCAAAAATGTGTCAAAAATGTCCGATGTGTCCACCATAATGTCGCAGTCACAATAAAAATCGCTGATCACCGCCATTACTAGTAAAGAAAAAAAATGATTATTAAAAATGCTATAAAATTATCCCCTATTTTGTAAATGCTATAACTTCTGCGCAAACCAATCAATAATCGCTTATTGCAATTTTTTTTTACCAAAAATATGTAGAAGAATACGTATCGGCCTAAACTGAGGAAAAAAAATAGTTTTTTTATATATTTTTGGGGGATATTTATTATAGCAAAAAGTAAAAAAATAATGTGTTTTTTTTCAAAATTGTCGCTCTTTTTTTGTTTATAGCGCAAAAAATAAAAACCGGAGGGACGATCAAATACCACCAAAAGAAAGCTCTATTTGTGGGGGAAAAAAGGACGCAAATTTTGTTTGGGAGCCATGTTGCACGACCGCGCAATTCTCAGTTAAAGCGACGCAGTGCCGAATCGCAAAAAGTGGTCTGGTCCTAAGCCAGCAAAATGGTCCTGTCTGAAAGTGGTTAAATAATGCATTACAATTTACCTAAACCCATTGTCTAAAATGTACTGGAGATTTTAGTTGACTAAAATATGACTAAAACTAAAACAAATTCAGATGACTAAAATACGACACAAGACTATGACTAAAACAAAATCGAAATTTGAAGTCGAAAAATTAACACTGACCTGAACAGCCCAGCTGAGATTAGTCAGCAGAGCTTCAGAAAAATATGGTGCACAGGATTGTGAATCGATCCCAGTCTTTCCCAGTGAAACCCACCCCAGTACATAAAAGTGGCAATCACCCCAATCTATCACTGGCCTATGCAGCAAGGTGCCCATGGAAGGGCAAGGCATATTACAAACAAACAAACAATTTCCCGACCAGCTGGCAAAACAACCATATTGGACCTGAACAGTTTTGTTTAAAAACCCTCTGTTTTTAACGTAAACTGTTAGACAGGCCAATTGGGTTGTTTTGCAGGCTGGTCGGTAAGTGTGCTGGGAAATCTTTTGTTTGTTTGTGATCAGCCCCAGTCCATGTTTTGTAAAGAACAGGCAAATATCCAGGTTTCTATACCAAAAGGGAACATAGAGCCACAAACTTCCCATCTTTTCTAGAAAATGTAGTAAATTTTACATACAGTATATATATATATACTGTATATACACACAAGTGCAATGTCGGCAAGACTGACCTTGAGCTGTATTGAATGAGATGAACTGAACCACCAACAGACTGGCAGCAATCACAGCAAGAGAACATATGGTTGTCATGTTGAAGTCTTGTCCACCAAAGGCAATGAAGAGTCAGTGTTATTTTACAGACTGATCCCAGATTCCTGGTGGATAGTTATAGAGAGGAGAGACCACACCCAGAGCAGGACCAGCCAAGTCTATTGGTCTGCCCCTTGGGAGTGGTCTCAATACTTGTGGTGGAGGGAGGTCATCTTCAATATTTTTCTCCACAGTCAACATCAGAATTTGCATTAGAGAAATGTCAAAACTTAATACAAAACAAAACTACGAATAGAAAAAGATAAAGGTTTAGCAACCACTGGCTTGGATATTGATAGCTTTGGAGACCTGGGCATTTTCTTGGAGGAGGAGTGTGAACCCGCTTGTCTGTCCTGAAATATATATGTACTTATTACAATCAAAATGTTCAAAGCTGGCCACAGACATCAGATCAGTGTTTTAATGCCACAATTTTTTTTCATTGACATAAATACACATTTTTACAGCATGCACCCTCAGAGGAATCAAAATGCTACCATGGACGGACTGGCAAATCATGGGGCCCCCAGGCAATAGGAGATCATGGGGCCCCCTGTGTCCCTGCCCACACTCAAGCCACACCCACACAAAGCCCCACCTACATATTGCGCTGCTTACAGTTCCAGACCTCCTGGAGCTGCTGCCCCTGGGCGATAGCTTCTGAGACAAGAAATAGCAGTCCATGCCTCAGGAGGAGCTGGGCAGATGGCCTGAAGAAGATTGCTAAAGGGCCCAATGGGCTCCCACTGTTGTCTCAGCCAATGAGGAGGGAGAGTCCCTGGATAGCTGAGGCTATCAAGAACATTGCTGAATCAGAGGGAGCTCAAGTAAGAATTGGGGGGCTAGGGGCGCTGCACACAGAACACAGTTTTTTTACCTTCATGCATAGAAAAAATCTTCGGGTGGAAAAAGTTGATTTTCTGTCACTTGATATTTATTCGCTGTTTTTCACCGAAGATCTCTATAGATCTATTGTGAACCAAAGCAGTTTATATGCTGGTCAATTCATCGCCGCTTATCCCCAGCTGACCTTTGCCAGAGATTGGAGACCAATTAGGCTCTCCAAATTTAAGACCTTCCTGGGCCTATCACTCCTCATGGGCATAACTAAAAAGAGTGAGTTGCGGTCATATTGGTCCACTGACCCAATTCACCATATGCCCGTGTTCTCTGCCTCCAGGACACGATACGAGCAAATTTTGCGGTTCATGCATTTCAACGATAATGAACTCTGTCGTCCTCGGAGTGACCCTGAATTTGATTGGCTCTACAAAATTCGGCCCCTCGTAAACCACTTCAACCAACGTTTTGCAGCCTTGTTTACTCCCCATCATGTCTGCATTGATAAGTTCCTGATTACGTTTTCTGGCCGCTTGTCATTCAAACAGTATCTTCCCAGCAAGCGTGCCAGATATGGGGTCAAGATGTATAAGCTCTGTGACAGGACCACAGGCTAAACATATAGTTTTATGGTTTACGAGGGAAGAGATAGTTACGTAGAGCCGGAGAACTGCCCTGACTACATAGGGAGCACTGGTAAGATTGTGTGGGACTTGGTATCACCCTTATTCAGAAAGGGGTACCACTTGTATGTGGACAATTATTACACAAGCGTGCCACTTTTTAGTCACTTGTTTGATCATCAAATTGGTGTATGTGGCACCGTGCGATCTAATAGCCGGGGCTTTCCCCAGTGGCTTGTAGATTCCCGTCTTAGGCTGGGGGAGAGAGCCTGCTTGAGATGTAATAATTTGCTCGCTGTGAAGTGGAGGGATAATAAGAATGTTTTCATTCTGTCCTCCCTTCACGCAGACACAATGGCCAAATTCCTACAGCGACTGGTGTTGTGGAGAAACCCCTCTGTGTTCACGAATATAACCTTAATATGGGAGGGGTGGACCTCAACGACCAGTTGTTGGCGCCGTACCTAATTGCTCGTAAGGCCAGACGCTGGTACAAAAAAGTGTTTGTTTATTTATTTCAATTGGCTTTGCTGAACACTCATGTGCTATACAGAGCTTCAGGACGGACTGGATCCTTCCTTAATATCCACAAGAGTCTCTGAGTACAAGTAGGAAGGCGGGGCATGTACGGTATTGACTAGCTGTCCAGAGCACCCACCATCAGAAGTCAAGAGTTCCCCACTCTCCCTTACATCACAGTGTACCCCACTTACCTTGTGCTGCTACCAGGAAGACGCTGATGAAGAAGATGGGAAGCAGAAAGTGCAGGATCTTGATGAGGACCAGAGGAGGGCTGGAGTTAGCTTCCGGAGTCTGCTAAATGCTGAGACCAGGGGAGGCGGAGACGAGGCGGTGCTGCAAAGGGAGACACAGGATCTGTAGGAGGAGTTCTGTCGTCCTCTCTGCTGCCAACTACTAAGATAGGGGAGTAGGCAGAGGCAGAGAGGAGCCTCTCTCTTCATGGATCCCATGCAAAGTCAGGATCTGGGTGGAGGAGTTCTGTTCTCTCTGCTGCCAACTGCTGAGACAAGATGGGGCAGAGAGAGACAAGAAGGTTGCTTCAGCTGTAGAAGAGGTGTGAGGGCCACATGAAATGGCCTGGTGGGCCGCATTCGGCTTACAAGCCTTGTGTTTGACACATGTGCTTTATAGAAAGGAAATACATACTTTTCTGAAGATATTATTCCGAAGCATCTTGCACTACAGGCACCTCTGCTAACCTGCTAATGTTTTGGGGTTTACTCCTGTAAGAGGGAAAATCATTCTGCTTTTTGAACAATGTCTGAAACTGTTGCTGATCCTCCAGCTACTGAGCCAAGTTTGCTGCTAGAGTTAAATGTAAATGCAATCTTATTTGTCTCTAGAACTGCAAGAACCAATAAACCAATTGGACAGTGACCCAAAAGGGTTGATGGACTAAAGGCAAATAGACTGGGATTTTTGCTGGGCTTTTTGCAGCAGGATTTTTGTGTAGCTTAAAGAATTTGGTGAAATTTTACTTTTACTCTGCAAAGAAGGCTCAATAACATGCAAAGAAAAAAAAAAAAAAACACTGTACATTTGCTTGCATATGATTGGATGATGGGAGGCAGCAGAGCTCCACCTTATTCACTAAGCTAAGGGAAATGTGACTTGGAAAGTGCAAATTCCCTTCCAAAGTGAACAGCCTATTTGACTTTAGTAAATTAATCACAATGTATTATGCCAGGTTTTGATGGTGACATGATCTGGGTTGCTCAGCTGTATATTTTTTGCTGTCCTCTCAGGGGAGTCAGGGGAGGCTGTCCTCTCACTGCAGTGTCATAGAAGGGGGCATGTTTCCAAAAGACAAATGTTCCCTTCCAACCCAGCCCTCTTAACTAAAAGGAAAAAACATGGGTTTATGGGTATAAGATTTACCCATAATCCCATGTTTTTCTCACACAGTTAAGAGGGAGAATGCAAATCTACAGCTGCTAAAAAGGTACAAGCTAAATCATATATTATTATGCTATATGTTATAACATAATCATTTATTATTCATCTATTTACTGTGACATTACTGGTTTGAACTTCAAACTTCAGTAATTTGTCCGTTAAGCCACCTGCTTGAGTACAGTTTTTGAAAATATAGTAAATTACCTTCAAATCAATATATAATAATTATTTGTATATTACTTACTTATGGCAATTAACCCTTTGTGCCACCCAGGCCAATTCTGACACTTCTCTCCTACATGTAAAAATCATAATTTTTTGCTATAAAATTACTCAGAACCTCCAAAACATTATATATATATTGTTTTAGCAGACACCCTAGGGAATAAAATTGTGGTTGTTGCAATTTTTTAGGTTACACGGTATTTTCAAATTTTCAAACGTGTTTTTTTGGAAAAAAACAAAAACAGTTTCACGAATAATTATTAAAAGAAAAACACTAAAGTTAGCCCAATTGTTTGTATACTATGAAAGATGATGTTACGCCGAGTAAATAGATACCTAACATGTCGCGCTTTAAAATTGCGCACACTGATACCTCTTACTCCCTGGAACAATGGCAAAAGGCACTACACATCGTGTACGCTGCGACAAAGAGTGTAAATCTATGGGAATTATCGCAGAAAATCCTCTTCAGATGGTATCTGACACCCTATAGGATAGCTAAATTCTCCCCACAATGTTCCAATACCTGTTGGAGAAACTTTGTTGCTGTGGGAACATTGTACCATATACTCTGGTCTTGCCCTAATATAATCCCCTTTTGGAATGGAGTTTATGGTACAATTTCACAAGTACTGAATATTAAAGTACGTGTGTCACCGGGAAATGCAATTTTATCCTTGGACATAGAGTTAATTCCACCAGAGTACAGGACCATAGCAGTACACATTCTTTTGAGTGCACGACTAACGATAATGCGCCACTGGAGAGATCAACTAACCATGTCTCTTCATGAAGTAATAACTACGACTAACACTCATGCAGCCTATGAGATGTTATATGCATCAACCCAAAACAATCATAGTAAAGCCCCAAAAATATGGGTTCGTACATAATAAAACATAAAAACTAAATGTATCACTTATAAAACATATCCAAAGGGAAATAACAATCTGACTGTGTTTTTTTCCTAATATTTTATATTATTTTTATCCTTTTTTATATTTAATTTTTTTTTGAACCTCACTTCTTTTCATATATTACTTAAACTAACACTAGACATTATCTAACAGTGAAAACAGTGCAATAACCCCCAAAAGAGGGATGGGGGAAGCCGCTCACCTCCTGAGCGCAGCGTGTTCCCGGTTGGGGTGCCTGGGCAGGGGGGAGGTGTTCCTCGCTCTTGATCCAGCAAGTTATATATTATATATCACAATTTTTACCTTGGTTAACATGTCTATTTTATACAGACTTTGTTATGGAATAATCCTCAAGACTGTGTCATATACTGAGGAAATTCATGTCTAAAGCCCCATACACACGGTCAGATTTTCCGATGGATTCTGTCCTATCGGACAATGTTGTCGGAAATTCCGACCGTGTGTAGGCACCATCGGACAGTTTCCATCGGATTGTCCGACGGACAAAGTTCTATCTCCTGCTCTATAAATTTTCCAACAACAAAGTCCGATCATACCAATTCCGATCGTGTGTAGCGTAGTCCGACGGACAAAGTGCTACGCATGCTCAGAAGAAATTCTGTGACGGAAGCGATCGGTCAGGTAAAACTACCGTTCCTAATCGACACGGCACATTCGTCACGCTGCAATGTTAAAATGTCTTTAATGCAGCGCATTCTCTTTTTCTTTACAATGCAAGAAGAATGACGTCTTTTAGCTGCTCCTATTCACCCTCACTTCTCACAAACGTATTGATTTATTATTTTTCTGGATTTCTTGGCTAGATGTTTATTTTTCGTCAGATCGTAAAATAATGTTTGTTATATTTTTGGGACGATTTGTCATTTTTTATTTTTGGTTTGTAATACATATTTTCAGGATAATTTACTTAGATTTTTGAGGGGGGTTGTGTGTCTCAACTTAGCAAAACAACATTCTTATCATTTGTATTTGTTGCTTAAAGCGGGACTGTACTGAAATTTTTTTTTTTTTTTAAAAGCCAGCAGCTACAAATACTGCAGCTGCTGACTTTTAAAAAACGGACACTTACCTGTTCCAGGGTCCAGCAGTGTCGGCAGCAGAGGCAGATCGATCGCTCGGCTCTCTGCTGTAGCCGGCGAACGTCTTAGACAGGTATCTGCACCCCCCTCCTCCCTGAAAGGTGCCAAATGTGACACCGGAGGGGGGGAGGGTTCCGAAAAGCCGGAGTTCCACTTTAGGGTGGAATCCCGCTTTAAATTCACTAGGAGGTTGTTTGTTGTTGGTGCACCTTGTTAATTATACTTTATGATTCGTGAAATGTACCTGCCTACTCACAAATAAACTGTCATTTTAGAAAAGTAAAACACATAGGCAATGCTTTTTTGAACTCAAAAATACCTTTATTTAGGTCTCAGCAACAAACCAAAGAGGAACGCAGCGATGGAGAAACTTGGGGAATTTGCAAAGCCTTGGACACCCACGACAAACATAATTTTTTAAGCTTCAAAACTTGGTGGCCTGAGGAGTACCTATCTTAAATAATAAAGGAGTGCTATCTGGTCCTGAAGTCCAAAACATCAGGAACTGCAGCAGATGCCATCAAGGTCCCCAGGCTCTGGTACTACGAGAGGCTCCATCTTCTCTCAGACCAGACTGAATCCAGGTCGTCACTCTCTTGTCTTCCTTGCACGCTTCCTTCCACGCTGTGGTGCTGGTGGGGTGGCAGAAGGAGGAGGAGGAGGCAGAGCATGGTCACTATCGCAAACATGTGTGAGTGCGTTCATCCCCCCAGCCATCCCCTTATTTAGGACCTTGAGGATGACCTCCTCACACATGCTGCGTTGCCCCGCCTCCATATCCTTCATTTTAGTGGCAACCAAGGAGCCAAAGGCCTCCTCGTAGGTGGGTGTGGCATGTAGGGAGGCTGAAGCCTCTCTGATCAGCCGGAGCGCTGACTCTCCCACCTCCCCCACCCTTCTCGCCCTTTTGTAGGGAAGGCGGAGGGGAGGGACTTGGGAGACAGTCAGGCTCCTACGCCTACCCCCCTCTTGGCTGCCACTACCCACCTCTTGGCTGCCACTAACCCCTTCCTCCTCCTGACTGCCACATTCCACAGCCACCTCCTGGCTGAGGTCTTCCTGTGTAAAGGGACATAGTTTGAGTTATTTGTTCATCAAACACACACAATTTTCATCTATTGACTGTTGCAAAATGTTTACAAATAGAAAACCATACAAGTCTCAGCCCTGCAGTTTATATTCTTGCCCCAAATGTCTCCAACACTACTGTCCGTTGATATGCCAAACACGATTAGGAACTAAGCAATTGGGGATCCTGAATTAAGTGAACATCATTCATTATTCACAAAAATGGTTACAAAACTACTATACCTGGCTCAAGCTGGGCTCCTCCACATCTTCCAGACTGCAAGGCCCAGGTTGCTCCTCGGAAGCCTCATCAGGGGTGGCGTGCATGGAAGGACGCGTGCGAGGAAGAGTCTAGAGTGACTCCCTGACATTAGCCTGGTCTTTGAGAAAATGGAGCCTGTCATAGTACCAGAGCGTGGGGACATGGATCTGATCTGCTGCAGCTCCAGATGCTTGGGACTTCAGGACCTTATTGCGCTCCCTGAAATATGTACTCTACAGGCTGCCAATTTTGAGTCTTAACTTCTCCACGGTTGCCGTGGGCATCCTTGGCTTTACAAATTCCAGAAGTTTCTTCATGGCTGCGTACCTCTTTGGTTTGTTGCTGTAATCTCGGTGTTTAGCCTGCCATAATAGGGGCATTTCCCTGTACTTATCAATGAAGAGGGGGAAGAACTCACATGGTTGAAGCCCTCCATAATCTCTGCAAGACACAACACCACACAAAACACTATAAATAATGTCAGGCTAAACTCTCCTAATCTTCTCCATAAATAAGCCTCAAGGTCTAATCAGTCTAGGCTAGTTATGTACCAAGTTCAAATTGTTCTAGCGTTCGTCTCGTGCGTGAGCTTTCTCTCCCCTCGTCTCACAGATCGTCGCTACGACACATGCATGTGACGTTTTATATACAGTGCGCATGCGTGAAACTCCGCCCACCCCTGACGATCTTTCTCGTCTATTCCCCATCCCTTCTCTTTACGGTGCAGTGTGGAGAGCACATGGCGGGGACACAGCAGGTGCGCCCCAAATATTGCAGCAACGAGGAGGAGGACGATAAAAGGCCGGAGGCAGAAACGTCCCGATCCCGGAGGCTGAAATTTAAGGCCTCTAATATGTCATTTGGAGAAATGTTGGAGATGGTGGACATATTGAAGAGGAGCGACTATGATGGGAAGTATGGGCCTTACCTCAACCCAAATGTCAGAAAGGCCAAGATCATGTCTAAAGTTGTGAGGAGGCTGTACAATAATTTTGGGGTACAACGATCCAAGGAGCAACTGAGGAAACGCTGGTCAGACCTGAAACTGAGGGAGCCCGATCAGTACAGAAAGATCAAGCGAGTTCTTCAAAAAAGTAAGTATTTGTGTTTTGTGTATGATTTCTTGCTTGCATACTGCTCCATGTGTTTTGTTTTTTTCAATGTTGTACCTTTGAAAATGGCCACTTTCATGTTCGTCTGTGCATTCGATCGTACTCAACCTCGATCTTTCTGCCACTGTCATGTTCGTGTGTGTCCATTCGGCCACTTATAATACGAGGTTTGGTTTTGAAAGGAAGTTTGTTCTCAATAGAGATGTCATCAAGAATGTAAAGCAAATTTATTCAATGTAAAGGAGAGGTCACTCAGTAGCTGTTTACCCATCTGGACTCTAGAGCACTAGTGCTGGGACACCCAAACCCCCTTTTTTTATGCTGTTCCACACATGTGCTCCAGTGGATACTAGAGGGGTGTACCAAAAAGGTAGTAAGTTTAGAACCTTTACAAAGTGACTACATTCATGTTGTTGTCATTTGAAACTGGCCAACCAAAAATATTGTCCCTCACTTTCAAGCAATGTTTGGCATTTCCTATTTCTGCCCTCAATAGATTGTTGTGCTAAATCTTCCTTTTGTACATTCTCATAGGGGAGCGAAGACTCGGGACGTCTGAGGAAACCAGAAAACCCACACCTCCCAAAGAAGGGGAAAGACCAGAAGCAGAGGAGGAGAAGGAGGAGGAAGGAGAGATCATCGAACTTGGAGAACTTTTCACCACAACAGGTGAGTGTGGGAGAACACAGCTACTGGTAAGCTAATCAATGTATGCCTGCCTCATTTCCAAGAGACATTTTTTTTGTGTTTTTAGGTGACGTGGATGTTGTGGAAGAAGAATCGCACTTTACCACTGAAAGTGCACACGTACTCATCGGGGAGATAATGGTCTGCAATCGAGATCTAGATGAGATAAAGAAAAACATCAATGATGTTCAACAAAAATTGAAGACCATCATTGATGTTTTAGGTAAAATCTGAAAACGCACCAAGTAATTAACAGACATTTGTGGCTGTTTGTGACAACATTTGCAACTTAAGAACTGTGGCAAATTTGGAACATGCACACATTGTGTCCACATGTGCTAGCTCCCATCATGGTGGATGAATGACAACGTTTTGGGGGTGCAACCACTTTCCTAACTACTAAAGTGGGTGTGGTGAAGGGGTTGCACCCCCAAAACACGTCCATTGATCCCCATGATGGGAAATTGCACTTTTGAACATTCTAGGCATGTGTTTTACCATCTAATGTCCATTTTGAGACCCACATTGTGTGCATGTTCTAAATTACCTTTTTCAAGGGGTGCCCCCCCCATGTGATGAAGGCAAGATCAAACACACTTTCAACATATAGTCATGTCTGATCTTGTCTTCACTTTAGAAAGTTGAACTTTGCAAGTTCCTATGTTCTGTCTGTGCTGTTTTGCTCCATGCCTGGTTTTAACAAATGCGTAATGTTAGTAAACAATGTTCGAAAGAACCAAGATCTTGTCAGTTTAGAAAGGCACTTGTGAATGTGTTGTAAGTAAACTTTTTTAATCTAAAAAATGTGTGGCTTCCTTCTTTAAAAACACCAAAGCATTATTTATGTAAAAAGTAAATGATTTGGGGGGCAATGGGTGTTATTTACTAAAGGCTTTTCCAGTTTGCACTGCAAGTGTATTTTCCAGGGCACTTTTGCAGTGCACTTGTAGTGCATAGTGGATTTGGCTTATGTAAATGACACCCACAGTGGTTTGTATGAAAACACGTAGCACAGCATTTTTGTGAATACACACATTTCTGTCATGGTGATGAAAAGGAGTATTTTGGGTGTCAGTTATGCACTACAAACCTACTCTAGACAAAAGATTAGGTATCACACACACAACATGAGAAGATTCTTTTTGGGAAGAAGAGACTGTTACCTCCTTTTGCCCAGAAAGTGCATTCCCACTGTTGAAGGTAAAGGGCAAAAATATCCAACACAAATAAGCTAGAATACACCTACAAGAAACACAAGCAGGAAATGACAAGAAATCATAGGTATGTATAAAAAATATATTTATTACAAAATGCCTCTCACACATCGTCAGGCAGAGCAATGGCCCCCCTACCCACAAAGTAGTCCATATATTGCTCGCGGACCTCGCGGGCATTTAGAGGGGGCAAGCCTGGACGTGTCCACATCTGGGCCAACGGCCACCACATAGTTGCTGTTGTGTCTTTTCAAAAAGTTGTGCAATATGCAGCAGGCAAGAACAATGTGGTTGAGTTTGTATTCCGCCAAGTTAATAGTCGTCAAAAACAGGCGGAAGCGGCTGGCCAGGATCCCGAAGGTGTTCTCCACCACTCTGCGGGCTCTCGACAGCCTGTAATTGAAGACCCTCTGGTCTGGGGGTGAGGGTCCTCATCGGGAAGGGCCTCATCAGATGGGGAGTCAGCGCAAACGCTTCATCTGCGACAAAGACGAAGGGGAGTCCTTCAGCATTCTCCTCTGGAGGTGGCAAGCACAGACTGCCACTCTGGAGACGCCAATAGAACCCCGTGTGCGCAATGGCACCACCATCCGAGATCCGGCCGTTCATCCCCACGTCCACATACAAAAACTTGTATGTCGCCGACACCACCGCCAACATCACTACACTATTAAACCCCTTGTAATTATAATAGTAGGACCCAGAGTTGGGGGGTGGGACGATGCGGACGTGTTTCCCATCAATTGCACCTCCGCAGTTAGGAAAATCCCAACGGCTGGCAAAGTGGGAGGCCACAGTCTGCCATTCCTGTGGCGCGGAAGGGAACTGTGGAGTGAAACAAGAAAAAAAAAATTGTCACTTTGCACATAAACATTGCAAGCAGATTAGACACTAACATCTTGGAACAAGATCAGACGTTTAAATTGTAAGCTTGAAAGTATTTGCACCCAAAAGTAGAGGGTCCCCCTAGCAGATTACTCCCCCCCCCCCATCAATCCCCCCACTTCTGATGGGCCATTGACAATAACTAGGGGTTTGGGGGGGTGGTTTGGACAGGTAACCCTCTGCACTTCATTGATTGCCAAATGGCTCAATAATGTGTGCTAGTTTGGCCAGACCCTCCTTACTTAACACTATTGGCAGCCCACAGGAAACATAAAAGAATTCCAAATCCCACCCCCCCCAAAAAAAAATGGAAGCACATTTTGACATTCTGCAATTACCTAGCAAGCTAATAGGAGGGAAAGAACCCAAAAAACGAGGAAATGGAAAGTAGGGAGCCATCCCCTTGCACTACATGCTTTGCTGAATTCATCCCTAAAGATGCCCACTATAAAGAGGTAGGTATATAGTGTGTATTGACCTTGGGAAAGCCAGCAGATAGAGGATTGGTACCATCTGACAGAGCAGTTGGGGGAGGGGGTTCCTAATGAGTTTGGCACCCCCCCCCCCCCCCCCAAAAAAAAAGGTCAACAAAAGGGGCTGTGCATGAAGTAAAACACACAGCAAACATTTATGCATATTTTAGGGGGTGTTTGGGGGAAAACAATACTATGCAGCAGACAAAATACATTGCTTAAGGGACTAGGCCATATGTGTCTATTGGGCCAGAAGAGCATGCTGAGGAGGTAAGTGAAGGGATAAATGCATGAAGGAGAAAAGGGGCACAGCATATTAGAGCATATTGCAATCATGGTAATTAGGGAAGGAGGTCAAAAATACAAGACATTAGCAAACAGAGCATACATAGAAGGGAATAGTAAAGGAGAAATGTTACCTTAACCACTTCAGCCCCGGACCAATTGGCAGCCAAAGGACCAGGCCCCTTATAGTCCTCCTGCAGGACCTGGATGATGGCAGAACAGGTCTCTGGAATAATGATTCCCAGGGCCTGGGGAGAGATACCTGAGGAGAACTTCAAATCCTGAAGGCTTCTCCCTGTCGCCAAGTACCTCAACGTGGCAACAAGCCTCTGCTCCGGAGTGATGGCTTGTCTCATGCAGGTATCCTGCCGGCTGATAAAAGGGGTCAGCAAAGCCAAAAGACGGTGAAAAACGAGGTCCGTCATCCGGAGAAAGTTCCTAAAATCATCAGGATTATTCTCCCGGATCTCACGAAGCAAAGGCATGTGCGAGAACTGATCACGCTGAAGCAACCAATTCTTGGTCCACATACTCCTCGTCACTCTGTTCATGGACGGGTCTTGGCTCAAAGCTAAAAGCCCGACACCAATTCCGCGTACAGCACGAACTCAGCGACGAGTACGTACGGGAAACATCGCTCACAAACGGTCGAGTGGTCAGAACGGACAAACAGAAAGCACCGATAAACAGCAAGGCCTGAAAGAACGAAATGAATACCAGAAACGAGCAGACAATAAGCAGTGAAAATCAAAGCGTCCTATATCAAGATATAGGCCGCAATGACCAACAAATGCGAACTGACTACACGCACTAATAAACAGATACGCACGACAAGCACAAACTGAAGAGCAGTAACGATCTGAGTCACAAAACTGAGAAGCGCGAATCGTAAGTCCCCAAACTTCAACTAACTTGCGATAAACACGGGATCAGCAGAAGGAGCCCAACGGGTGCAGGACGTGGTGCTGAACTTCCCTTTACTAGTCTCGTGGAAGACGACTTACGTCACGACGTTCTTGAAGACCGGAAATTCCGACAACGTTGTCCGACCGTGTGTACGCAACACCAACATCGGACAAAGTCCGACGGAAATGATCCGACGGAACTGGTCATCGGAAAATCCGACCGTGTGTATGGGCCATTAGTGAATATTTTTCTACATGTTTTTTCACTTATGTTCTGTGAAATATTCAATAAAAACGCATTGATTTAAAAAAATTGCGCACACTTGTAGAATGGCGCCAAACTTCAGTACTTAAAAATCTCCATAGGCGACACTTTAAATTTTTTTACAGGTTACATGTTAAGAGCCGGTTCATACTGAGGCAGCACACTCGTCAGGCTAAGTCGCCTGACGAGTCGCCCCTGTGTGAACCGGCTCTTAACCTGTAAGCTGTAAAAAATGTAAAGTGTCGCCTATGGAGATTTTTAAGTACTGAAGTTTCACAGAGGCGATCTAGTGCTAGAATTATTGCTCTCGCTCTAACGATCTCAGGGTATGCAACCTGTGTGTATCTTGCTCTGATACTAGCCAGTGCCTCACCAGCCACTTACCTTACCACACATCCCTGGTACATATCAGGAACAAGGATGAGCTGAACACCAGAACATGCGAACAGTCAAAAAACTTGGATGAACACACAAACACCTAAAAAAGTCTATGGGACACAAACATGAAAAATCAAAAGTGCTAATTTTAAATGCTTATATGCAAGTTATTGCCATAAAAAGTGTTTGGGGACCCGGGTCCTGCCCCAGGGGACATGTATCCATGCAAAAAAAAGTTTTTAAAACTGAAGTTTTTTCGGGAGCAGTGATTTTAATAATGCTTAAAGTGAAACAATAAAAATGAAATATTCCTTTAAATATCGTGCCTGGAGGTGTCTATAGTATGCCTGTAAAGTGGTGCATTTTCCCGTGTTTAGAACAGTACCACAGCAAAATAAAATTTCTAAAGGAAAAATTGTCATTTAAAACTGATCTTGGCTGTTACGTATTGTCAGGTCTCGGCAATATAGATAAAACTCATTTAAAAAAACAGCATGGGTCCCCCCCCCCCCCAGTCCATTACCAGGCCCTTCAGGTCTGGTATGGAAATTAAGGGGAACCCGGTTCCAACTAAAAAAAATGGCGTAGGGGTCCCCCCCAAAATCCATACCTACCAGACCCTTATCTGAGCACGCAACCTGGCAGGCCACAGGAAAAGAGGGGGGGACGAGAGAGCGCCCCCCTCCTGAACCGTACCAGGCCACAGGCCCTCAACATGGGGAGGGTGCTTTGGGGTCTAACCCCAAACCACCTTGTCCCCATGTTGATGGGGACAAGGGCCTCATCCCCACAACCCTTGCCCGGTGGTGATGGGGGTATGCGGGCGGAGGGCTTATCGGAAAATGGAAGCCCTCTTTAACAAGGGGAGCCCCAGATACCGCCCCTCCTATGTGAATTGGTAACTAGGTACATTGTACCCCTACCAATTCACAAAAAAAATTGTCAAAAATGGTAAAAAAAAAAGACAAGAGACAGCTTGGGACAAGTCCTTTATTTAAAAAAAAAAATGTCCAGCGATGTAAATCCACTCCACCCGATGGACCGAAAAAGAAGAAAAAAAGCCACAACAGTTCCGCCTCCCACCAAGTGACGCTTCTTCTCAGTGACAGCTGTAATATAGCTGAGGGCAGGGCCACCTGGTGATGTAAACGGGTGACCCCCCTCAGACTCCGCCCCCTCTGACGCCTCAATGTACCCCGTTACCAATTCACATTGAGGGAGCCAGGATCTGGGGGGTCCCCTTGTTAAAGGGGGCTTCCAGATTCCGATAAGCCCCCGCCCACATACCCCCACAACCCATGGGCAATGGTTATGTCGATGAGGCCCATCAAAATTTGGGACAAGGTGCTTTGGGGTCAGACCCTAAAGCACCCTCCCCATGTTGAGGGCATGTGGGCTGGTACAGTTCAGGAGGGGGGCGCACTCTCATCCCCCCTCGTTTCCTGCGGCCTACCAGGTTGCGTGCTCAGATAAGGGTCTGGTATGGATTTTGGGGGGACCCTTACGCCATTTTTGTTTAAATTTTGGCACAGGGTTCCACTTAAAATCCATACCAGACCTGAATGGCCTGGTAATGGACTGGGGGACCCGTGCCATTTTTTTCAATGAGTTTTATCTATATTGCCGAGACCCGACAATTCATTACAGCCGCAATCAGTTTTAAATGACAATTTTTTCCTTTAGAAATGTCATTTTTCTGTGGTACTGTTCTAAACACGGGAAAACTGAGCCACTTTACAGGCATAATATAGACACCCCCGGGCACGATATTTAAAGGAATATTTAATTTTTATTGTTTCACTTTAAGCATTATTAAAATCACCAGCTAAGCAAGCAGACCGGTCTGCATTTCAAAGCAACTGGAACCCCCTGCACTTCAGCTCATCCAGAGTTGCAGCACAGCGTGGCAGCGCCATTTTCACCAGACGGAGACATCAGGAGGGAATTCCAGACAGAGCCTTTCAGCCTTTGAGTCTATTGTGTTGGGGGGGGGGGGGCATCTGCCCATTCCAGTATTCCAGAGTGCACAGTAGTGCTGAGTGAGTTCTTTTACAGACTGCTGGTGAGACTTGTAGTTCCACAGAGGTGAATCTACTTCTTCACTAGCATCATACAGCTGAACACTGGGGTTTTGTTGTTCCCTGTGCTGTAAGGTCAGTACTGTATTACACTCACATACAAGGAGGAATCTACAAGTGCTATATTTCTTCAGTTAAGCAGTTATCAACATACCACTTGTTCTACCGTTATTTCTTCTCCTTTGCTTTTTTGGATTACAAATACTGCAGTTTAAACTACAGGCTAGCTGAAGATATCTGGAGTTAAAGAGCTTTTACCATCTTCCTTTTATACCAAGCACTGCTGTTCTACTTGTAGTTTGAACTTTGGATTACAGCGTAGGGAGAGCCATCAAGTACATGTTAGACATTACAATGTAGGGAATATTGTATTTCAATTTGGTGTGTGTACTGAGGCCTCAGTGGGAAGGTGTTTAATATAAGTATTGAAAAATATTGAATACTTATCCCATTGTACACCTGTTTACAGTTAAGTTAACAGTTATCATATCTGAATTAAGTTATACCAACTGTCAATTATTACTTGTGTTTATTCATATTGTTTGTGTTCCATTATTCACCACTTTCTGAGTGGTTCAGTGTGACATTGTGTAAGTTTCTCATTGCTAACATCCTATAGCAGAATGGAACCCAAGGTGTCAGAGGTAAGAGAGGATCTGCAGAGTCGGGGTAGCCAGCGGGGTATGGAATCCATCAGCAGTCCTCACGGGGATACCGATACACGTTAGTGTCCCATAGACTTTAATTGTGTTCCGCGGCTTTCGCATTTGCCGCAAACACCAAATTATGTTCATTGTTCGCCAAACAGCTGAACAACCAAAGTTCCGCCCGAACATATGCTTGGGCCGAACTGTTCGCCCATCCCTAATCAGGAATATGAAATATTGGGTTTACATATTCCTTAATATATTCTTTTTTCCTAGGTGCATTATTTTACCTTATTAAACACTGAGTGGCAGTTTCCACTGCTTTGACCAATCTTCCAGAAAGGCTAAATCATGTTCCATGTTACAGACACCTCCAGGGATATCAACCATATTACATACCTTTGTGTCATCAGCAAAAAGACATACCTTGCCCAACAAACCTTCAGTTTTATCACATACAAATAAATTAAATAAAACAGGACCTAGTACAGAGCCTAGTGGTAGCCCACTAGTGACTGCTCTCTGTTCTGAATGAACCCCATTAACAGCCACACTCTGGTATCTATCCTTTAGCCCAGTCTTTCTCAACCTCAGTCTTCAACTATCCCCAACAGGCCATGTTTTGGGAATTTCTCTTAGATAAAATAGCTGTCCAAAATACTAAGCTATTGACTCTAATTTAAAGCACCTGTGTAAGATAAAGGTTAACCTGCAAACATGGCCTGTTGGGGGTATTTGAGGACTGAGGTTGAGAACCACTGCTTTAGCCAACTGCATATTCACTGAACTAAGGATGGGCCCGGTGCTCGACCCCACGTTCGCATCGAGCACCGGGCGTTCGCTCGCTCGGCGAGCCAGAACTATTTTGGCCGCTCGCATCACGTTCGTGTGATGCGAGCGGCCCCGCAATGCATTGGGCCGGCGCGGCCGACGCAGTGCATTGCTGGCGGATGATTGGCCAAGCATGCGCCGGTCACATGCTGTTCCGGCGCAGATTGAGCAGGCAGATTCTGTGACACTCTGCTGCATTTAGATAGTTAGAGAGATTCACTTACAGAGATTGAGTTAGATAGATTCAGTTACAAAGATTGATTGAGAAAGAGGGGCTTGTAGTGTGCTCGTGGCAGGCAGGCAGAGCTCCTATATTTTGTTACCAGAAGCACCTATAGGACTTGTAGTGTGTTCGTGGCAGGCAGGCAGAGCTCCTATATTTTGTTACCAGAAGCACCTATAGGACTTGTAGTGTGTTCGTGGCAGGCAGGCAGAGCTCCTATATTTTGTTCCCAGAAGCACCTATAGGACTTGTAGTGTGTTCGTGGCAGGCAGGCAGAGCTCCTATATTTTGTTACCAGAAGCACCTATAGGACTTGTAGTGTGTTCGTGGCAGGCAGGCAGAGCTCCTTCATTTTGTTCCCAGAGGCACCTATAGGACTTGAAGTGTGTTAGTCCCATTACACACACACAGAGCTATATTTTCTTCCCAGAAGCACCTATAGGACTTGAAGTGTGTTAGTCCCATTACACACACAGAGCTATATTTTCTTCCCAGAAGCACCTATAGGACTTGAAGTGTGTTAGTCCCATTACACACACAGAGCTATATTTTGTTCCCAGAAGCACCTATAGGACTTGAAGTGTGTTAGTCCCATTACACACACAGAGCTATATTTTGTTCCCAGAAGCACCTATAGGACTTGAAGTGTGTTAGTCCCATCACACACACAGAGCTATATTTTGTTCCCAGAAGCACCTATAGGACTTGAAGTGTGTTAGTGGCATCACACACACAGAGCTATATTTTGTTCCCAGAAGCACCTATAGGACTTGAAGTGTGTTAGTCCCATCACACACACAGAGCTATATTTTGTTCCCAGAAGCACCTATAGGACTTGAAGTGTGTTAGTCCCATCACACACACAGAGCTATATTTTGTTCCCAGAAGCACCTATAGGACTTGAAGTGTGTTAGTCCCATTACACACACAGAGCTATATTTTGTTCCCAGAAGCACCTATAGGACTTGAAGTGTGTTAGTCCCATTACACACACAGAGCTATATTTTCTTCCCAGAAGCACCTATAGGACTTGAAGTGTGTTATTCCCATTACACACACAGAGCTATATTTTCTTCCCAGAAGCACCTATAGGACTTGAAGTGTGTTAGTCCCATTACACACACAGAGCTATATTTTGTTCCCAGAAGCACCTATAGGACTTGAAGTGTGTTAGTCCCATCACACACACAGAGCTATATTTTGTTCCCAGAAGCACCTATAGGACTTGAAGTGTGTTAGTGGCATCACACACACAGAGCTATATTTTGTTCCCAGAAGCACCTATAGGACTTGAAGTGTGTTAGTCCCATCACACACACAGAGCTATATTTTGTTCCCAGAAGCACCTATAGGACTTGAAGTGTGTTAGTCCCATCACACACACAGAGCTATATTTTGTTCCCAGAAGCACCTATAGGACTTGAAGTGTGTTAGTCCCATTACACACACAGAGCTATATTTTGTTCCCAGAAGCACTATAGGACTTGAAGTGTGTTAGTCCCATTACACACACAGAGCTATATTTTCTTCCCAGAAGCACCTATAGGACTTGAAGTGTGTTATTCCCATTACACACACAGAGCTATATTTTCTTCCCAGAAGCACCTATAGGACTTGAAGTGTGTTAGTCCCATTACACACACAGAGCTATATTTTGTTCCCAGAAGCACCTATAGGACTTGAAGTGTGTTAGTCCCATTACACACACAGAGCTATATTTTCTTCCCAGAAGCACCTATAGGACTTGAAGTGTGTTAGTCCCATCACACACACAGAGCTATATTTTGTTCCCAGAAGCACCTATAGGACTTGAAGTGTGTTAGTCCCATCACACACACAGAGCTATATTTTGTTCCCAGAAGCACCTATAGGACTTGAAGTGTGTTAGTCCCATTACACACACAGAGCTATATTTTCTTCCCAGAAGCACCTATAGGACTTGAAGTGTGTTATTCCCATTACACACACAGAGCTATATTTTCTTCCCAGAAGCACCTATAGGACTTGAAGTGTGTTAGTCCCATTACACACACAGAGCTATATTTTGTTCCCAGAAGCACCTATAGGACTTGAAGTGTGTTAGTCCCATTACACACACAGAGCTATATTTTCTTCCCAGAAGCACCTATAGGACTTGAAGTGTGTTAGTCCCATCACACACACAGAGCTATATTTTGTTCCAGAAGCACCTATAGGACTGGAAGTGTGTTAGTCCCATCACACACACAGAGCTATATTTTGTTCCCAGAAGCACCTATAGGACTTGAAGTGTGTTAGTCCCATCACACACACAGAGCTATATTTTCTTCCCAGAAGCACCTATAGGACTTGAAGTGTGTTAGTCCCATTACACACACAGAGCTATATTTTGTTCCCAGAAGCACCTATAGGACTTGAAGTGTGTTAGTCCCATCACACACACAGAGCTATATTTTGTTCCCAGAAGCACCTATAGGACTTGAAGTGTGTTAGTCCCATCACACACACAGAGCTATATTTTCTTCCCAGAAGCACCTATAGGACTTGAAGTGTGTTAGTCCCATCACACAGAGCTCCTCTATTTTCTTTGCAGAAGCACCCACAGGACTTCTAGTGTGTTAGTGGCATCACACAGAGCTCCTATATATTCTTCTCAGCAGCACCCACAGGACTTCTAGTGTGTTAGTGGCATCACACAGAGCTCCTCTATTTTCTTTGCATAAGCACCCACAGGACTTCTAGTGTGTTAGTGGCATCACACAGAGCTCCTCTATTTTCTTTGCAGAAGCACCCACAGGACTTCTAGTGTGTTAGTGGCATCACACAGAGCTCCTCTATTTTCTTTGCAGAAGCACCCATAGGACTTCTAGTGTGTTAGTGGCATCACACAGAGCTCCTATATATTCTTCTCAGCAGCACCCACAGGACTTCTAGTGTGTTAGTGGCATCACACAGAGCTCCTCTATTTTCTTTGCATAAGCACCCACAGGACTTCTAGTGTGTTAGTGGCATCACACAGAGCTCCTCTATTTTCTTTGCAGAAGCACCCACAGGACTTCTAGTGTGTTAGTGGCATCACACAGAGCTCCTCTATTTTCTTTGCAGAAGCACCCATAGGACTTCTAGTGTGTTAGTGGCATCACACAGAGCTCCTATATATTCTTCTCAGCAGCACCCACAGGACTTCTAGTGTGTTAGTGGCATCACACAGAGCTCCTCTATTTTCTTTGCATAAGCACCCACAGGACTTCTAGTGTGTTAGTGGCATCACACAGAGCTCCTCTATTTTCTTTGCTGAAGCACCCACAGGACTTCTAGTGTGTTAGTGGCATCACACAGAGCTCCTCTATTTTCTTTGCATAAGCACCCACAGGACTTCTAGTGTGTTAGTGGCATCACACAGAGCTCCTCTATTTTCTTTGCAGAAGCACCCATAGGACTTCTAGTGTGTTAGTGGCATCACACAGAGCTCCTATATTTTCTTCTCAGCAGCACCCACAGGACTACCGACTACAATGGCTGGAAGACCGCCAAGGGGAGGCAGAGCGTGCAGAGCCAAGAACACAGGGCAGGCAGGCTCTGTTTCTAGTGGACGTGGCCGTGGACGTGGACGTGGTCGTGCATCGTCATCAGCACGTGGCCATGGGACACGCGCGTCTTTGTTTTCGGCAGCTGGACATGTGGAGCCGCATCATGCTGAAGGCTTGGTAGAATGGATGACCAAGCCCTCCTCATCCTCCTCATCCTCTCTCACCCAGGCTCAGGGTACTGACAGAGCATCATCAGCCACCCCTTCCCTAGACCCACCATGTCCTCCTGAGGAGTCCCCCGAACTCTTTGAGCACAGTGTTGGGTACATGCTCCAGGAGGATGCCCAACGATTCGAAGGCTCGGATGACGATACCCAGCTTGAGGAATCTGGCAGTACAGTTCCACCAGCTGCAGCTTACTGTCAGGTTTGCTCTAGTGGTGAAGAGGGAGGGGATGATGAGGTCACTGACTCCACGTGGGTGCCTCAAGGGAGAGAGGATGAGGAGGAGGACGAGGAGGAGGAGGATGCGGCGTCACATGTCCAACGAGGCAGGATGCCCCCTGGAGGCCAGGTAGAGGCCAGCACAGCAACTGTACAACACCGCAGAGCTCCGCCTGTGCAGGGCGCTGCCTCTGCACGTTATCAGAAAAGTTCTTTGGTGTGGGCCTTTTTTGAGACGAGTGCAGCAGATCGCACCACTGCTATTTGCAATATTTGTCTCAAGCGTATCTCGCGTGGCCAAAACATCAGCCGCTTGGGCACGACAAGCATGACCAGACATATGGCGACCTGCCATGCAGCTCGTTGGCAGGCACACATAAAAGACCCACACCAAAGAACTAAGCGGACCTCTCCTTGCTCCTCCTCAGCTGGGATCTCCATCCCCACTACACCTTCAGTCCTCTCTGAAAGCTGCTCTGAGAGGACTGAAGGTGTAGAATTCGGTGTGTCACAACCAAGTACTTGCAGTACACCGACGTCCGAATGCAGCAGGCAAATTTCCCTGCCCCAGCTGCTGGACCGTAGAAAGAAGTACACTCCCAGCCATCCACATGCCCAGCGGTTGAATGCTAGCCTTGCTAAATTGCTAGCACTTCAACTGCTGCCTTTTCAGTTGGTAGACTCGGCCCCCTTCCGTGAGTTTGTTCAATGTGCGGTTCCTCAGTGGCAGGTTCCCAAACGCCACTTTTTCTCGCGGAAGGCGATTCCGTCTCTCTACCGGCATGTGGAGGGCAATGTCCATGCCTCGCTGGACAGGGCGGTCAGCGGTAAGGTGCATATTACCGCTGACTCATGGTCCAGCAGGCATGGACAGGGACGGTACCTTTCTTTCACGGCCCATTGGGTCACTCTATTGGCAGCTGGGAGGGATGCAGGACAAGGTGCAGTAGTGTTGGAGGTTGTTCCGCCACCACGCCTCCAAAACGCGACTACTGCTACTGGTTGTGACACACCTCTCTCCTCCACCCCCTCCTCTTCTTCTTCCTCCAGTGCTCTGTCCTTGGAACCAGCGGTGCTCCGTAGGCGTACAAGGGGCTACGCAAGTACGCAGGCAAAAAGATGCCATGCCGTGCTTGCGCTGGTGTGTTTGGGGGACAGGAGCCACACTGGGCCAGAGGTTCTGGCAGCTCTGCAGGGGCAGGCCGAGAGGTGGTTGACGCCACGTCAGCTTAAGCCAGGAATGGTCGTTTCTGACAATGGCACCAACCTCCTCTCCGCCCTGCGACAGGGGCAGCTCACCCATGTGCCCTGCATGGCTCACGTCCTCAACCTGGTGGTGCAGCGGTTCTTGGGCAGGTTCCCAGGCTTACAGGATGTCCTGAGGCAGGCCAGGAAAGTCTGTGTGCATTTCCGCCGATCTTATAATGCCAGTGCTCGGCTGACTGAGCTGCAAAAGGAGCTGAACCTGCCCAAGAACCGCCTAATATCTGACATGCCCACCAGGTGGAACTCAACGTTGGCCATGCTGCAGCGACTGCACACGCAGCAGAGGGCCATCAATGAGTACCTTTGCGACTACGGCACCAGGACAGGGTCAGGGGAGCTTGGTTTTTTTTCCCCACGTCAGTGGAGCATGATCAGGGATGCATGCACTGTCCTCTCACCATTTGAGGAGGCCACGAGGATGGTGAGCAGTGACAGTGCATGCATCAGTGACACTGTCCCTCTTGTCCACCTGTTGGAGCATACGCTGCGTGGGATAATGGACAGGGCACTTGAGGCAGAACAGAGGCAGGAAGAGGAGGACTTCCTTGCCTCTCAAGGCCCCCTTTATCCGGACAGTGTTCCTTCTGTCCCACCCATCACACAGGAAGAGGATGAGGAGGAGGAGGAGGAGGAGGAGGAGGAGGATTGTGTGAGCATGGAGGTGGAGCCTGGCACTCAGCATCAGCAGCAGCAGTCTTTTAGGGATGATGTACAGTCCCAACAAGCCAGTGGACTTGTACGTGGCTGGGAGGAGGTGGCTGGCGATCATGTCATCCTCAGTGACCCAGAAGACTCCGGACCGAATGCCTCAGCTAACCTACGCTGCATGGCCTCCCTGATCCTGCAAAGCCTGCGGAAGGATCCTCGTGTTCTTCGGATCAAGGAGAGGGACCATTACTGGCTGGCCACTCTCCTTGATCCGCGGTACAAGGGTAAGGTTGCGGACCTTATCTTGCCGTCGCAGAGGGAGCAGAGGATGAGACATCTCAGGGAGGCCTTGCAGAAAGGTCTGTGCAACGCGTTCCCAGAAACTGGGAGGCTACAAACTCCTGGTCCTGGGCGACGAGTTGCTGAGGCTTCGGTCAGTGGCAGAAGGAGCGGTGGGGAAGGTGGACGTCTGACCGATGCGTTCAGACAATTTTTTAGTCCGCAGCCCCAAGGTATGATCGGTTCCAGCAACCATCGCCAGCGTCTGATATACATGGTGCAGGAATACCTTGGGGCAAGGTCAGACTTGGACACCTTTCCCACCGAAAATCCTCTGGCTTACTGGGTCCTGAGGATGGATCACTGGCCAGAGCTTGCACAGTATGCAATTGAGCTACTGGCCTGTCCTGCCTCCAGCGTTCTTTCCGAACGCACATTCAGTGCTGCTGGAGGATTTGTGACTGATCATAGGGTGCGCCTGTCCACCGCCTCGGTTGATCGACTGACATTCATCAAAATGAATCAGTCTTGGATCACCACCAGCTACCAGGCACCTGAGGCGGATATAACCGAATAATTTTTAATGTCACATCCCTTCAAGACTGCCTATGCTGATGCTGAGTGACTGTCCTCTTATGTTCACTGACTATCCTCTTCCTCCTCCTCAATGATCCATGCCACCACACCAGTGCCTAAGGCACAATTTTTTCAGCCCCTGTTTAACAGGGGCGTGTACTTACAATTTTTTAAAAAAAAATGCTTCGCAACACGTGTGACTGCTGTGCTCCAAGTACAGTCTCTGTGAGGGCCGTGTTGCAGTGTTGTGGCACCAGCACCAGTGCCTAAGGCACAATTTTTCAGCCCCTGTTTAACAGGGGCGTGTACTTACAATTTTTAAAAAAAATGCTTCGCAACACGTGTGACTGCTGTGCTCCAAGTACAGTCTCTGTGAGGGCCGGGTTGCAGTGTTGTGGCACCAGCACCAGTGCCTAAGGCACAATTTTTCAGCCCCTGTTTAACAGGGGCGTGTACTTACAATTTTTTAAAAAAATGCTTCGCAACACGTGTGACTGCTGTGCTCCAAGTACAGTATCTGTGAGGGCCGGGTTGCAGTGTTGTGGCACCAGCACCAGTGCCTAAGGCACAATTTTTCAGCCCCTGTTTAACAGGGGCGTGTACTTACAATTTTTTAAAAAAATGCTTCGCAACACGTGTGACTGCTGTGCTCCAAGTACAGTCTCTGTGAGGGGTTGCAGTGTTGTGTGCACCAGCACCAGTGCCTAAGGCACAATTTTTCAGCCCCTGTTTAACAGGGGCGGGTAATTACAAATCTTGATCTAATAGTTCACAGCAGGGCCCATTCCTGCGCCCACCAAGAGTAACTATGAGGGCCTGCAGTCTTGTGGCAACACCGTCCACCACCACCGCCAAAGGCCCAATTTTTCTGCCCTGTTCATCAGGTGCTTGCAATTACAAATCTTGATCTAATAACTCACAGCAGGGCCCATTCCTGCGCCCACCAAGAGTAACTATGAGGGCCTACAGTCTTGTGGCAACACCGTCCACCACCACCGCCAAAGGCCCAATTTTTCTGCCCTGTTCATCAGGTGCTTGCAATTACAAATCTTGATCTAATAACTCACAGCAGGGCCCATTCCTGCGCCCACCAAGAGTAACTGTGAGAGCTTACAGTCTTGTGGCAAAACCGTCCACCACCACCACCACCACCCCCCCCAATTTTTCTGCCCTGTTCAACGGGTGCATGCAATTACAAATCTTGATCTATTAACTCACAGCAGGGCCCATTCCTGTGCCCACCAGTCTTGTGGCTACACCAACATCTAATAGGGCAAATTTCTGCAGAGTATATACGCCAGGCCCCTACTTTCAAACATCCAACTTACAAACGACTCCTACTTGCAAATGGAAAGAGAAAACAGGAAGTGAGAGGAAATCTACCCCTAGGAAGGGAAATTCTATCCTGTTAGATTTAATTTGGGAAAAAGGTATCTCCTCTCTACTGATACTTTATCACCAATCCTTGTTTCAATTAAAACCCCACTTTTCCAAAAACATTTGTCATTGGGACGGAAAGTGAGGTGACATGTTCTGAACAGATGTGCAAAGACAGCAAATGTTACAGGGGTGATAACCCCTCCCTATGTTCTCCAAAAAGCTTAAAAATAGATTTTTTTGGGATGGAGCTACACTTCATAATGTACCTGTTCAGATTCTACTTAAGATCAAACCTAAAGCCGCAAGTGGTTTTAAATGGCTTCTTTTTTTCCTTTACAAATGTCATTTTGTGCAAGGACAGTTCTAAACACTGTAATGGAAATTTGTAAGTTCTGTATATAATTGTATTCTATTTTGTATGTATTGCACACTGCCCTCCACTGTGCACACGGCACTAATAATGTTTTCAGTACATGTTTACATTCTTTCGAGTCCTGATTAGAATTAGCCTGCCTATAATACGCCCCTTGTTACCATAAACGTACAATTGTAATATTAATGTGACACCTACGTAATCATGTGTATAAAAACCTTTAATTGCGTCATAATAAAACAGAACGGTTATTTGGAAAGATGCTGAGCGTATCTTTTGTGTCTGTTCCCTACTGCAGTAGTTATTAATAATTTGGAACCACTAATCAATATGAGGATAGGAGTTGCCTAGCTATAAATTTCCAGGTCACACCCAAGGGTTAAGTTCTACTGACCAGCACATGTGAATATATTGTAACATATGTGTATCGGGGGTCTGCTCTCCGTCTGTCAGCCCCTGCATGGGCTTTCTCCTCTCAGCCTCTTGTTTCCCTGTGTGCAGAGTGGCACTCACACACAGGCATCCACCCACTCTGCTCTTTCTCCTGCCTCCCTATTGGCAGAGGCAGAGAGCCAATCATCGGGGATCAGCAGAAGAGAACTGTGGGATAGGAAGTCCCAGCACAAAGAAGCCTGACTGACTTTTTAATGTGACAGGACAGCAGATCCCAGGCTGCACTGCAGAGAGCTAAGAGAATTGTGGGAGAGACTATAAAAGTACAGGGCGGACTAGGCCCAGGCCTCTTTGCTTCCTGGATCCCCTCATGTGGACACCATCCTGTGGCTGTGAGAGGGGGATTGCAGCCTGCCACGCGGTGTACCACGTTCCAACTCAGATGAGAGGAGCCTGGCTCTGTTTGCTGTTCATCTGACATCCATCCAGCACCACTCCAGTCGCCTGCCAGTCGGTGTGTGTCAAGCTTCACATTGGGAGATTGAGACAGCGGATCCGCTGCACTAGTGTCGCTACACGAGTTCCTGTCCAGAAGACTTTGGAGTGATCTGGTCATTGATGAGAGGGCAAATCGGTCAACATTTACCCCTTTGTCACAGTTACATTGAGACACTTTTCACAGACATCTTTACTCCAGGGATACTTTACTGCATTTATTTGTAGAGCTTTCTTTTGGTGGTATTTGATCGCCCCTGCGGTTTTTATTTTTTGAGCTATAAACAAAAGAAGAGCGACAATTTTGAAAAAAAACACAATATTTTTTACTTTTTGCTATAATAAATATCCAATTTTTTTTTTAAAAAACTATTTTTTTCCTCAGTTTAGGCCGATACGTATTCTTCTACATATTTTTGGTAAAAAAAAATTGCAATAAGCGTATATTGATCGGTTTGCGCAAAAGTTATAGCGTCTACAAAATAGGGGATAGATTTATTGAATTTTTTTTTTTTTTTTACTAGTAATGGCGGGGATCTGCGATTTTTTTTTCGTGACTGCGACATTGCGGCGGACACTTCGGACACTTTTGACACATTTTTGGAACCATTCACATTTACACAGCGATCGTCGCTATAAAATTGCAATGATTACTGTGTAAATGTGACTGGCAGGGAAGGGGTTAACACTAGAGGGCGCTGGAGGGGTTAATGTGTGTCCCTATAGGAGTGATTCTAACTGTAGGGGGAGGGGACTTAAGGGGAGGAGACCAATCATGTGTTCCTCTGTACTGGGATCACATGATCGGTCTCCTCCCCGCTGACAGGACGTGGAGCTGTGTGTTTACACACACAGCTCCACGGTCCCGCCCGGTCCCGTTGTTTTAACGGGCAATCGCGGGTGCCCGGCGGACATCGCGACCGCCGGGCACTCGCACCGGGTCCCGAGCGATGCCGCGGGCGCGCGCGCCCCCCAGGCGGCCGGGAATCCGAGGACGTCATATGACGCCCACCCAGGATGGTAGATCCCCCTTGTGGGCGTCATATGACTATGGGTGGGTATTGAAGCGGTTAAAGAAGGTATTTACGGATTATCTGTCACTGACTATATTGATGCTATCTGTTGCATATCTTATACATTTGTTTGAGCACTATAAAAATTAATTCAACCAAATCCTGGTTGATTGTCCAGGATCTAGCTGACCAAAACAATTTTGAGTTTCTTGCTACTAAAGTAAATTGAAGAAAACATTAATACTTGAACATTGTCAGTGTGTCATTACTGTGATATTCTACTAATTACATTGCCAGGTGTGCCAGAGGTGCTAAGGCCAGACATGGGAGTAAGTCACACATGTGCAAGTCATAAGCAAGTCTCAAGTCTTAACCTTCAAGTCACAAGCAAGTCCCAAGTTACTGTGGCGAAAAGCAAGCAAGTCAAGTCGAGTCACTGCTAGAAGTCAAGCAAGTCAAGTCAAGTCATTTATTTTGGTCAAGTCACAAATCAAGTCAAAATACTGATCTACCCCATTTCCACCTTTAAATGAGTTAATGAGTGCCTCACTGTGCCCGTGTCTCACTGTGCCCATGTCTCACTGTGCCTGTGTCTCACTGTGCCCGTTCTTCATTTGTGCCTGTGCTTCACTGTGCCCAATGCCTCACTGTACCAGTGTCTCACTGTGCCCATGCTTCACTGTGCCCATGCTTCACTGTACCCGTGTCTCACTGTGCCCATGCTTCACTGTGCCCGTCAGCCGTGTACCTGACCGGTGGTGTCCCGGCAGCCATTCCAGCATTCAAAAGCCGCGCCTCCTCCTCATCTGTGATAGGCGTAACAATCTCCCAGCATTCAGTGTTCCGCCTATCACGGACATCCGCTCATCCTCATAACACAGACAAGGATGAGAGGATGTCCATGACAGGCTAAACACTGCCTGCTGTAAAATTGAGTGTTCCGCCTATCACAGACGAGGAGGCGTGGCTTTTGAACACTGCAATGGCCACTGTCTGTCTGCATGACACGCTGATCAGGTAGGCAGATGGCGGCTTGCGGTTAGTGTTAGTGGGTTAGTGGTAGTGCATACCTCCCAACTTTTGAACTTCAGAATGAGGGACACTTGAGGGAGGAAGTGTCCCTACGCACGTCGTGGCAAAAAAATGGTATGGCCTAATGATTATGAGTGGGAGTGACTTATGGGGCGTAGTTAAACCAAACTCGGGCTTCCTGCTTTGATTGCTCTGCCACAAGCAAGAGTCTCACAGACACAAACCCCAGTACAATCATTTAAAAAAATGAATAAAAAGCTTCCATTACAAATGGTTTTGCACACACTATGGAAAAGTGTGTTACACAAAGTGTGGAAGGATTCAGGAGTGCATTATGTACAGAGTGAGAGGTTTAGGAGTTCGTTATGTACAGAGTGTGAGTTTCAGAAATGCGCTATGTACAGAGTGTGAGTTTCAGAAATGCGCTATGTACAGAGTGTGAGGTTCAGAAATGTGCTATGTACAGAGTGCGAGGTTCAGAAATGCGCTATGTACAGAGTGCGAGGTTCAGGAGTGCGTTTATATACAGAGTGCGAGGTTCAGGAGTGCGTTTATATACAGAGTGCGAGGTTCAGGAGTGCATTTATATACAGAGTACAAGGTTCAGGAGTGCGTTTATATACAGAGTGCGAGGTTCAGGAGTGCGTTTATATACAGAGTGCGAGGTTCAGGAGTGCGTTGCATACAGGAACTTCTAATTTCCCTGCAACTCAGAATATGCTGGGAGTTGTAGTTCCCCTGTCATTATGGTCATACTGGCAGTTGTAGTTCTAGTCACCCTGACCACCTTGGGAGTTGTAGTCCCCCTGTCACTCAGTAAATGCTGGGAGTTGTAGTCCCCCTGTCACTCAGTAAATGCTGGCAGTTGTAGTCCCTTGTCACTAAGGCCATGCTGGCAGTTTTAGCCACTCACCTTTGCAGCTCTCTAATGATCTCCCCAGTCTTGGTGACGATGGGCTCCCTCACAGCATTCTCCACTGCCCGCACCTGGAGTTCATGGCCTGCAGGTTGAGGATCTGGTTCGGCACCGCGGGGGCTACCACACTACTGTTGGCCCTCCTGGGGGCCCCGGCATCCACCCTCCTCAGTCCGCTGCAGAGCACCAATCTCACCCGACCCCTCATGACACTGGAATATCCCGCTCTATGGTGGGCGGATTCAGGAGGAGGGGCCGGGTGCCGTTCTGTGGTGGGTGGAGTCAGGAGGAGGGGCTGGGTGCCGCTCTCTAGTGGCCTAAGTCAGGAGGAGGGGCCGGGTGCCGCTCTGTTGTGGGCGGAGTCAGGAGGAGGGGCAGGGTTCTGGTCTCTGATGGCTGGAGTCTGGTGGAGGAGCAGGGATGTGCTGGTGAGGTAGGCGGTGTCAGGGAGGGACAGGGCGGCTCTCTGTTTGTGGATCCCTGGTGCCAAGTCATTGCAAGTCATTGCAAGTCGCAAGTCATATAGCCCAAGTCAAAGTCAAGTCGCAAGTCATTAGTTGCAAGTCAAAGTCAAGTCGAGTCATTTATTTAATTCTGTCAAGCAAGTCGCAAGTCCTAAAAAAGGTGACTCGAGTCTGACTCGAGTCAAGTCATATGACTCGAGTCCCCCACCTCTGGCTAAGGCCATTCCTGGGGTTGAGAGGCAGAGTAACGGACTGAACAAACTTAAGATACGGGGGTATCACTACATATTGAAACCAGATCTCTTACCATGTGCGCTTATCAGTATCACAGGGACTGTTGCCTAAATAGGAACAATGGACTTTTTAATTTGGACCTATTGGTTTTCTTTTAGCTACCTGTCCCATACATCTCAACTCATCCAAGTTCAGGCAAATTTGGTCCATGCTTTACTATCCTGGTAGTGGAGTGCAATGTTACATATTGACCTTAGTGTGGAGTTATTATACTGCACCTAATTATGGTTTTCTTCACCTTAAACTGAAATGTAATTCTAGTGAATTCCCATGCATGGGCAAAATGCATGTAGGCAGGACCAAGAGAACATAGGGGCAACAAACTCATTCCACAGGCACCACTAGAAAACTTCAGGCATCCATCACATCAGTGTGAACCCCCACTCCCAGAGGAAGTTAATGTACCCCTATTCTTTTTACATACTGTACATACTTCTCACCCCATCACTGGACGATCCAGGGGTATACATACTCCAGCAGGTATAGGCCACAGCGAGCATGAGAAGAGATGAATCCAATACTAATTTTCTGCTTTTTATTTTACTGTTGTGAAAGGTAGCAATTAGGGATGGGCCGAACGACCCCCTGTTCGGTTCGCACTAGAACTTATAAACATCGGAATAGTTCAGAACCGAATAACGAACCCCATTGAAATCTATGGGACATGAACGTCAAAAATCAAGTGCCCATTTTGAAGGCTTATATGCAAGTAATTGGGCATACAATGGTTATGGGGGTCTGGGTACTGCCCTGGGGGACATGTATCAATGAAAAAAAGTATGTAAATAACATAATTTTTAAATGAGCAGTGATTTATTGATGCCTAAAGTGAAAGTATAAAAATTAATAATTCCTTTCAATATAGTGCCTGGGGGGTCCCCTTAGTCCACCTTTAAAGTGGCACATCTGTACTGTGTATAAAAGCTGCTGCAGTAATAATTGCATTTATAAAGCCCAAAAAAATGAAATTTTTTCCTGCAAGCTTTCTTTATTTTCTAAGCATCAGCTTGGGAAGCCAGTCTGTATGATGAGACCACAATGTAGTGCACTAGGAACAAGATTAGAGATTTTTTGGATAAATTATGGTGTCTGTACCACAGACTTTGGATTTCTTCTTCTGTAACAGGTGCAGAAAAATTGTTCTTCAGGTGTCGGTGGCACCTTCACACCGTAACCCTATAGGGGTACTCTTGATGAAAGCAAGAATTGGCCTTGCTGTCAAAAATTGCAATGATATGCACCTGTCAAAGAGGTGCAGGAAAATTGTTCTTTGTGTATTAATTGTGCCCATGAAACCTACACCAAAAACATCAACACCCACAACACTAGGTAGCCTAGAAGTCCTGCAAAATCCCATCCCAAAAAAACGTAATCGGCTACATCGGCATCAGGGGCTTCATAGCTACTGGTAATCCTGGACTAATTCATTTTGATTAAAGTCAGACGGTCCATGGAGTCTGTGAACAGACGCATTCTATGAACAGTAACAAAACCTCCAGCAGCACTGATTGCCCGTTCGGAAAGCACGCTGGATGGAGGGCAGCCCAGCAGCTCAATAGCATACTGGGCAACTTCTGGCCAGTGGTCTATTCTCAAGTAAGCCAATGGATCGAAAGCTCTCTATCTTGGTTTTTGCCCCTAGATAATCGTCCACCATGCGATGCAGACCCTGCCGATGGGATATGGAAGCTGACAGCCCGGTGCAGTGAGGACTAAAAAAATCACTTAGGTGACCGCCTTTCCACTAACCTCTCTTGACCAACAGAAGCCTCAAAACTACATTTCCATGTCACTGTAACCTACCAGAGTCGGGAAAAGCATTCGATAAACTCCTCTTTAAGGTTGACTCAAGAGATTTCATCTTCTGCATTCTCTGTGGGGACGGGATGAGTTCTAAGACTTTCCCCTTATAGCGTTGGTCAAGGAGGGTTGCCAACCAATAGTGATCCTTTTCCTTTAAACCACATATTCTTGGGTACTTTCACAGGCTTTGAAGCTTGAGGGAGCCCATGCACCGCAAATTTGTGGAGGCATGAGAAGCAGACTCCTTGGGGTCACTGAGGATTATAGTATCTGGAAATGCCTCCTCCCAGCCACATACTACAAGGATTCTGCAGATGGAAAACCATCTCTTACTGTTTGACGTATGTCTTCCTCTTCTTCAATGCCTCTGAAACTGCCAGAATCCTCCTCCTCCTCTCTCTCCTCTGCCATTATCACACATCACCATTCCTGGCTCCAGCTGGTGTGACGTGAACCACCTCTGGCCCTGTCCCAGCAGAGCTGCAAGATGCTCTGCTCTGGTGTGGTTTCTGTCCCCTAGACACACCAGCTGAAGCACTGCATGGCCCCTTTTAGCCTGACTCATTGAATAGTCCTTTGAACCAGGGCCGATCCTAGGCAGGGTGTGCGGGGTGCTCTGCACCCAGGCGCCGCAGAGGTGGGGGCGCCGAAGCTCCAGAGTGCTGCTCCCCTCCCTCCTCCTCGTCTGTGTCCAGAGGGGGAGGTGGAGTGCATGTATCAGATGCTGCGGTTCCCCATCCTGCCGGAACTGACAAGAGCGCATACCGCTCCCGCTGTCCCCGGAATCCTTGCTGAGTAACTCTGTGTACCTCTGTGGAGCCTTGTACCGGAGCACGTTTTGGTACTAGACTCCACTAATCCGGTGCGTGTGGAGCAGTCTCCTGTCTGCCTTGCCACCTATGCGTGTGTCGTCTCTTCTCTTTTGGGTTGGCCGGAGCTGCTGCCAATCATCCAGTGCACTCCCAGAAATGCTGTTCGAGTGCCGCCCTCCTAGTAACCAGAGATGCCACGCCCCTCTGCAATGTGCATTTTTCTCTCCCCAGAATGTCCCTCATTCTCAACTTTAAAAGTTGGGAGGTACGCAGGAGCGGATCAGGGGAGAAGAGACTGTGCCAGTGCCGTCCCCGTTATCAACGGGAAGAGGGCTCTCTGTGTTTACTGCCCATCCCACTCCCTCCTCCTGTCAGAGGAGAACGAAGCAGCTGGAGAACGGAGCACCCGTGTCTGAGAGGAAAGAGAGCAGCTGCGGGCTCTTAGACCCCACCCTCCCTCTCCTCCTCGCACTGCTGTACTAGTGAGCGGTGCTTGCCAGGTCAGCTGCCCGCTATGTTTCTTCTCCCTTCTTCATATTGGCAAGGGAATAAATACAATAAAAAGGGAGCAGAGAAGAGAATTGTGGGACATGTAGTCCTGAGGACTGGCGGCCCCATTGTGACCCGGAAACTGCAACCCACACAGCATGCTCAGCTGAATAACGGGGGGGAGAGAGAGCGCCAGGAGCCCAGGACTCCAGGGAGAGAAAGGGCTGAGGGGACGTCATCAGAAAGAGAACCCCACTGCCCTATGCCACCAGAGGGAAAGCCGCACAGCCTGGCGCCATCCCTGGTGAAGAAAGGAAGGGAGTCATTGCCAGAATAGAGATCTGAGCACTACCCAGCGGAGTCGCCACAGGCAACCCAGAGTGAGCTGACTCCTGATCAGATAAACTGATGTTGCTGTATCGCCGGGTCATTATCTACTTCCATTCTTAGGAACTGCAGTCTCTGACCATCTCCTGTACTATGTCTGCAGTCTCTGACCATCTCCTGTACTATGTCTGCAGTCTCTCACCTTCTCCTGTACTATGTCTGCAGTCTACGACCATCTCTTGTAGTATGTCCGGGGGCTCTTTCTAACAGATTCTCTAACAGAAGCCCTCTCTGTGTGCATTAGAGAGACCCCCCTCCAGGTCCTATTAGTGTACTAATTTTCTTTATTGTTAAAAGATCATGGGAGGATCCCAGGGTAATGAAGACTTCTTAGGGGAGCATCTCTGTGTTTAAGTTGTAGCCATAGAAACATTTGTAAAGTGGGGGAGTTAGTAAGATGACCACTCCCATGTGGGGGCGCCAGAAATATTTCCGCACCCTGGCGTCTGTGACCCTAGGATCGGCCCTGCTTTGAACGCTTAGGGGGTACTTGAGGCTCATAGGATAATACAGCAGAGGAGGGCATGGAGGAGGAGGAGGAGGGGGTAGAGCTGACAAATCTGGCATCATCACTAGCTGTTAGGAGACGTGGGGGCACAACAACCTGCAGCACTGAGCCCCGATTGCATCCTCCCGAGTTGCATAAAGAGTTACACAGTGTGCTGTAAATTAAATATATCGTCCTTGCCCATGCTTGATGGACCATAAGTCAGCAGTAATGTGGACTTTGTGGCTAACTGCCTTGCCCAATGATGCCAAAACATTGCCTAACATGTGATGATACAGAAATGGAAAAGAAATAGCGACTGGGAACCTGGCAGATTTGTCAGCTATAGTCTACAGCTGGTGGTGTGCTGCAAGGACCTGGGACACCCTGCGCTATACCATCATCCCTGTTAGTGGAGGCTGCTGAGAGGTCATGAGAGCGGGGTCAGACTGAGGTGAGTAAGGAGAAACAGATTTGCGCCCCTTTTGTGTGGCTTCCAGGTGCTCTTGCCAATGGGCTGAGTGGTGGGAGGTTAAATGCCTTGTCAAGCATGTGGTACCCAAATATCTGGTGTTTTTGCCATGCTTGAAGTGCTTGAGTAGGAGTGAGTCCGATGTTCGAGTTGAAGGTAAGTTCGACTCGAACATCGGGTGTTCGCCGAATAGCGAACAATTTGGGGTGTTCGCAGCAAATTCGAAAGCGTGGAAGACCCTTTAAAAGTCTATGGGAGAAATCAAAATTGCTATTTTTAAAGGCTTATATGCACGATATTGTCATAAAAAGTGTTTGGGGACCTGGGTGCTGCCCCAGGGGACATGCGTCAATGCAAAAAAAAGTTTTAAAAACTAACGTTTTTTCGGGAGCAGTGATTTTAATAATGCTTAAAGTGAAACAATAAAAGTGTAATATTCCTTTAAATTTCATACCTAGGGGGTGTCTATAGTATGCCTGTAAAGTGGCGCATGTTTCCTGTGTTTAGAACAGTCCGAGAGCAAAATTACATTTATAAAGGAAAAAAGTCATTTAAAAGTACTCTCGGCTATAATGAAATGTGACCCTTCAGGTCTGGTATGGATATTAAGGGGAATCCCACGCCAAAATTTAAAAAAAAAATAGCGTGGGGGTCCTCTCAGAATCCATACCAGACCCTTCAGGTCTGGTGGCCCCCACTCGACTCTATGCCCTTAGAGAACCGGAGCGACATCAAGCATTACTTCTGCCCTCCGGCCTTAAAGGGACAATTTTTTTTATTGTGTATAAGTGTAAGTGTGAGATCTGAGGTCTTTTTGACCCCAGATCTCACATTAAAGAGGCCCTGCCCTGCTTATTTCTATTACAAGAGATATTTACATTCCTTGTACTAGGAATAAAAGTGATCCAAAGGGACAGTGTAAAAATAAATAAATAGTAATACAACATTTTAATTATTTATTATTATGTTACGTTCCATTCATTTAGATGCGACATTCGTTATTTTTGATAATTCTTACTTTGGATAAATTCGTTATGTTCACAAAATTTGAAAGGAAATTCCAATACCTATAACTTAATAGTTAATAATCGTTATTATTAGTTAGTTATTATTTCGGATTTTTTTAATTTTCAAGTTTTTAAATTTTCGTTCTTATGTTCGGATTTTCATTCTTTTGAATTTTTTGATTTTTGTTCTTATTTTTGTATTTTAAAATTTTCGGATTTTCTAATTTCCAAATTTTAAAATTTTGGATTTTCAAATCTTTGAATTGCAAGATTTTCAATTTTTTCAAATTTTCATATTTCTAAATTTCCGAATCTTCAGATTTTCGAACTTCAAATTTCCGAATTTTCATAAAAATTTGTTAAACGGGTTTTCGTTAATTCAAATTTTTCGTATTAACTAATTTGTCAAATTTCATCCAAAAACAAATTCGGAACAAAACTAATTGCACATGTCTACTCCCCAGCATGTTACCCTATGTGTCCATGCACACATAAGCTGTTATTAGTGTTTTGGGCAGGGAACAAGAAAAACAAGAACAAGTGGGTTTTAAGAGGAGTTTTTCAGCTGTAAAAATGCTCTAACTCTGATAAAAGTTTAAAATTGCAGAAAAAAATATGAAAAACCCGGCTATTCAGTGTTTATCAGCATTTTTGAGCCATAAACTTTTGATAAAAAAAAAAAAAGATAAAAAAAGCACAACAGCTAAAAGACGCAAAATAAATGCTAAAAAACACTACTACAAAAATGCTGCAAAACTCTTTCTACAGCTAACACTACTGGCATTTTTATAACATCCAGTGTGCATTATTGTTAGTGTATTTTATGTGTGGTCCAAGACAATTCCTTTCTTCTAATGTGGCCCAGGAAGCTCAAAAGGTTGCACACCCCTGCTTTAAATTATAATTGACAAACAAATTAGACGGAGTTAATATGTTTATTTAAAGGCTGAACCATGAATGACAAATGCCCAGGAAAGCTCAAACAAGATACAACCTCTTACAATATTTTGGAAGGAACGTAATACATTCCATTCCAATACAATGCAATGTCAAACATTGTCCACTTAAGAGAACATATGCTCATCGTCCAAAGATGACATCCAAAAGTAATCCCACATCGGTGAGGTTCGTTTGACTGTCAGAAAAGAAAAACAGAAATTTACAAATTAATAATCAAGCCCACTGCAGGCATGTTATAGAGTAAAAAAACATGGTAAATCAATTTTAAAAAGTAATTAAGGGTTAATGTAATCTAAGCTAACTGTTTTTCTTCACCCTAAACTGAAGCAGACTCCAAGTGACCAATATGTTTTTCCCTGCATGGGCAAAGCACAGGTTCACCATTTTCAGGTTTAATTTACACACTTTTGCAGCCAAATTTAGATAACCCCCATTATATATCAGTTATATGTTCCCATTACATAACATAACATAAAAAAAATATATATATATAAAAGTTACCAGTTACCTTTTTATTTGCTTAACCTATAGTAATATCATGGCAGGGCGGGAGCTCCCTGGTTCCGTGAGGACTTCATATGACATCTTTCCAGTCGCACTCCTGTGTGCTCTAGCAGCCACACTGCAGCTCGATCTGTCACCCACTGTGTCCACCAGACACAGTGGCTGTCAGATCAGTGTACCTGGCTGACCCTGGTATCATGTGATTGCTGTGACCAATCATAGTATACACAATGAATGACGTTCATTCATAGCCATTCATTGTGTACTATTGTGAGATCTGTGATTGGTCACAGACAGGGCCATGTGATAGCTGTGGCAAATCATAACTATCCCTGTAGTACATAATGGCTATGAATGGATGCTATTAATAAAAAGGATTGCTTATAACAGTGATCATCCCTGTGTTAAGCAGCCATAGTTTTAAAAAAACAAATCCTGATAAGTTACATAGTTACATAGTAGGTGAGTTTGAAAAAAGACACAAGTCCATCAAGTCCAACCTATGTGTGTGGTTATATGTCAGTATTACATTGTATATCCCTGTATATTGCGGTCATTCAGGTGCTCATCTAATAGTTCTTTGAAACTATCGATGCCCCCTGCTGAGACCACCGCCTGTGGAAGGGAATTCCATATCCTTGCCGCTCTTAGTAAAGAACCCTCTACGCAGTTTAGGGTTAAACCTCTTTTCTTCTAATTTTAATGAGTGGCCACGTGTCTTCTTAAACACCCTTCCGCAAAAAAGTTTTATCCCTATTGTGGGGTCACCAGTACGGTATTTGTAAATTGAAATCAAAACCCCTCTCAAGCGTCTTTTCTTCAGAGAGAATAAGTTCAGTGCTCACAACCTTTCCTCATAACTAATATTCACCAGACCCTTTATTAGCTTTGTTGCCCTTCTTTGTACTTGCTCCATTTCCAGTACATCCTTCCTGAGGACTGGTGCCCAGAACTGGACAGCATACTCTAGGTGCGGCCGGACCAGATTCTTGTTATCGTTTTATCCCTGGAGTTAATTCCCTTTGTAATGCATGCTAATATTCTGTTTGATTTGTTAGCAGCAGCTTGGGATTGCATGGCATTGCTGAGCCTATCATCTACGAGGACCCCCAGGTCCTTTTCCATCCTAGATTCCCCCAGAGGTTCTCCCCCAGTGTAAAGATTGCATTCATGTTTTTGCCACCCAAATGCATTATTTTACATTTTTATACATTAAACCTCATTTGCCATGTAGGTGCCCACCCCATTAATTTGTTCATTTCTTTTTGCAAGGTTTCCACATCCTGTGGAGAAGTTATTGCCCTGCTTAGCTTAGTATTATCCACAAATACAGAGACTGAACTGTTTACCCCATCCTCCAGGTCGTTTATGAACAAATTAAATAGGCACAGAACCCTGAGGAACCCCACTACCCACCCCTGACCATTCTGAGTACTTCCCATTTATCACCACCCTCTGAACTCGCCCTTGTAGCCAGTTTTCAGCCCATGTACTCACCCTTATGGTCCATGCCAACGGACCTTACTTTGTACAGTGAACGTTTATGGGAAACTGTGTCAAATGCTTTTGCAAAATCCTGATAAACCACATCTACGGGCCTTCCTTTATCTAGATAGCAACTCACCTCCTCATAGAAGGTTAATAGATTGGTTTGGCAAGAACGATTCTTCATGAATCCATGCTGATTACTGCTAATGATACCGTTCTCATTACTAAAACCTTGTATATAGTCCCTTATCATCCCCTCCAAGAGCATACTACCGATGTTAGGGTAACTGGTCTGTAATTCCCAGGGATGTATTTTGGTCCCTTTTTGAATATTGGTGCTACACAGTTTTTCTCCAATCAGCTGGTACCATTCCAGTCAGTAGACTGTCAGTAAAAATTAGCCACAATGGTCTGGCAATTACTTGACTAAGTACCCTCCAAGTAATCTGGTCCCAGTGATTTATTAATGTTAATTTTCCCTAATATTAATTCTGTCCTCTGTTAACCATGGAGGTGCTTCCTGTGATGTGTCATGAGGATAAACACTGCAGTTTTGGTTACTGAAGCCCCCCGATTCCCTTGTGAAGACTGAGGAAAATAATACATTTAAAACCTTCACTATCTCCCCATCCTTTGTAACCAGATCTCCTTCCTCATTCTTTTTAGGGCCAATATGGTCTGTCCTCCCCTTTTTACTGTTTACATACTTAAAGAATTTCTTGGGATTTTTTTTGCTCACCTCCGCTATGTGTCTTTTTTCTCTTCTATCTTAGCTGCCCTAATGGCACCCTTACATTTCTTGTTGCATTCTTTATAAAGTCTGAATGCTGATGATGATCCCTCAACCTTATATTTTTTGAAGGCCTTCTTTTTTTAATATGCATTTTTACATTGGAGTTAAGCCATAAAGGACTTTGTTTGCTCTTTTACATTTATTTCCCATTGGGATGCATTGGCTAATTCCCTTTTTTAATATGCTCTTAAAGCAAACCCATCTCTCCTCTGTGTTCTTTGTTCCTAGTTTAGGGAAGTTGGCTCAGTGTCTTTGTATTCCCCTTATGTTTCCTATTTGTGTGATTTATACTGAAGCCAATTGACCTGTGATCGATGTTTCCTAAACTACCCCGTATTTCCACATCCGTGATCAGGTCTGTATTGTTGGTAATCATTAGATCCAGTAAGTATTTCTAGTTGGTGCGCCTACCATCTGACCCATGAAATTGTCCTGCAAGACATTTAGGAACTGGCGAGCCTTAGATGAATGCGCGGTTCCCTCCGCCCAATCTATGTCTGTATAACTAAAATCCCCCATTATAATAACACTTCCCATCCTTGCTGCTAATCAAAATTGGAGATCCATCTCCCCCTCTTCCCCCAGGTTAGTAGGCCTATAGCATACTCCCAGTATTATTTTCCCCTTTGCTTCATCCCTTTGGAGCTCTACCCATAAGGAGTCCACCTCCTCCATAGCTCCCTTAGTGATGTCATCTCTCACATTCACTTGCACATTATTCTTGATATATAGGCATACCCCTCCCCCTTTTTTACCCTCTCTATCCCTGCAATAAAGGTTATACCCTTGAATGGTTGCCAGCCAATCATGAGAGCTGTTGAACCAGGTCTCTGAAATTCCCACAAAATCCAAATCCTCCTCGTACAACAGTATCTCTAGTTCACCCATCTTGTCCGCCAGGCTCTTGGCATTGGTGAACATGCCACGTAGTTTAGACCGTTCGCATACTATCCTCTTATTGGGTGTTCCGAGATTGAAACTAGGACTTGTTACAATACTTACCTTGGGTTTATGTGCTTTAGTCAACCTACCACTAATGCCCCCAATACTACCCTCTGGAATATGTTCTGCGCTGACTATCTCTACCTCTGGACCCTCCCCCCTGTCGCCTAGTTTAAAAACCCCTGTAGTGTAGTACAATGGGGGTTATTTACTAAAGGCAAATCCACTGTGTACTACAAGTGCAATGCAAGTGCACGTCGCTGTAGATCTGAGTGGGACATGCAAGAAAAATAAAAAAAACAGCATTTTTGCTTGCACATGATTGGATGATAGAAATCAGCAGAGCATCCCCTCAGTACCTATCACCAGCTCATCAGAGTACTTGAGTACCTGTGACCAGCCCATCAGAGTACCCAAGTACCTATTTGCAGCCTATCAGAGTACCCGAGTACCTATTTGCAGCCTATCAGAGTACCTATCTCCAGCCCATGCCTCATAGGATATACGTTGGGGTGCTTTTACAAATGGGGTTGTTTTGTCGGTAATTCCACTGTCCTGGTGCTCCAGGACCTTCAAAAGTGTGATAGGTAGTCAGGAAATGAGATGTGTAATTTATGCTCCTAGAACACCTGGAGGTGCTTCCTGCATGTTGGGACTCTGTATGTGGCCAGGCAGTGTAAAAAATCTCACACTTGTGTTAATGCCATACTCAGGCAGAGGAGTAGCAGAATGTATTTTGGGGGGTGTTTTTTGCTATGTACATGCTAGGTGTTAGAAAAATCCTATGAAATGACAACTTTAAAATGACAACTTAAATAATAAGTTTTCATTTTTTTTCCACGTTTTCCAAAAACTTTTGGAAAAAAATGACATGTTCAAAAGACTCATTATGCCTCATAGAATATATGCTAGGTGTTTGCTTTCCAAAATGGGGCCATTTTGTGGGTAATTCCACTGTCCTGGTGTTCCAGGACCTTCAAAAGTGTGATAGGTCATCAGTAAATGAGATGTGTAATTTATGCTCCTAGAACGCCTGATGGTGCTCCCTGCATGTTGGACCTCTCTCTGTATGTGGCTAGGCTGTGGAAAAGTCTCACGTATGTGGTATCACCATACTCAGGACGAGCAGCAGAATGTATTTTGGGGTGTAATTTTTGCTATGCACATGCTAGGTGTTACACAAATTTGTCAATTTATAAGATTTTTCTAAGAAAAAATATATTTTCATTTTCTTTCCACATTTTCCAAAATTTGTGGAAAAAACTGCATGTTCAAAAGACTCATTATGCCTCATAGAATATATGTTGGGGTGTTTTCTTTCCAAAATGCGGTCATTTTGTTGGTAATTCCATTGTTCTGGTGTTCCAGAAACTTTAAAAGTGTGATAGGTAGGAATTAAATTAGATTTAATATTTTATTTATCGGCGTATAACACGCACCGGCGTATAACACGCACCCCAAGTTTAGGAGGGCATTTTAAGGAAAAAAAGTTTTAGGAGGGAAGTTTAGGGAAAAAAAAAAAACTTAGATTTAAGCGTCATTTGCAGCTTGCCCAGCATCATTTGCAGCTTGCCCAGCGTCATTTGCAGCCTTGCCCAGCGTCATTTGCAGCCTTGCCCAGCGTCATTTGCAGCCTTGCCCAGCGTCATTTGCAGCCTTGCCCAGCGTCATTTGCAGCCTTGCCCAGTGTCATTGCAGCCTTGCCCAGCGTCATTTGCAGCCTTGCCCAGTGTCATTGTAGCTTGCCCAGCGTCATTGCAGCCTTGCCCAGCGTCATTGCAGCCTTGCCCAGCGTCATTGCAGCCTTGCCCAGCGTCATTGCAGCCTTGCCCAGCGTCATTTGCAGCCTTGCCCAGTGTCATTGTAGCTTGCCAGCGTCATTTTCAGTCTTGTCCGGGTTTAAATTTCCCGCCGCCAAGACGCTCTGTCGCGTGCGCCGCCGAAAAAGACCGAAGCGTGGCCAGAAAAGACCGAAGCGCCCCCGGAAAAAGCCGAGCCGACTGTTCGGCTTCGCTCACGGTCCCGCCTCCCTGCTGTTTCCGGAGCGAGTGCAGGGAGGCAGGACTACGAGCAGAGCCGAACAGTCGGCTCGGCTTTTTCCAGGGGCCGCTTCGGTTTTTTTCGGCCGCGATTCGGTCTTTTTCGGCAGCGCTCGCTATTTTTCGGCGGCGCTTGCCATTTTTGTCACTTTTTTGGGGGGGGTATCGGTGTATAACATGCACCCACGACTTTCCCCCGATTTTAAGGGGAAAAAGTGCTTGTTATACGCCGATAAATACGGTAATTTATGCTCCTAGAACGCCTTATGGGGCTCTCTGCATGTTGGGCCTCTGTATGTGGCCAGGCTGTGAAAAAGTCTCACACATGTGGTATCGCCATACACTGGAGGAGTATCAGAATGTATTTTGGGGTGTAATTGGAAGTATGCTTTCATAATTTTCACAAGAATTGTGGGAAAAAATTGCTTCAAAAATCTCACTATGCCTCTTACTAAATATCTTAGACTGTCTACTTTTCAAAAAGGGTAATTTAGGGGATATTTGTACTGTCCTGACAAGATTTATTTTTTTACACTATACATACATTTGCACAGAACATGCACAGAAAAAAATTTAGGTTGCCACCATGGCATGCCGCCTGCTTATGTTTGTTGCTCTCAATCGAATAGTAATGGAAAAAGATATTACATGATAACACCATGACTATTGTAACTTTCCAGAACAAGTTTCAAATGGGCTGGATATACCACTAATATAGGGCTGCTGCTAGAAATCATGGGGCCCTGTACAGCCTACCTGACGGGGCCCCCTTCAACCACACCCTTGACCCCACCCCTGACCCTGACTTGAAGCAAAATACAGGTTTGCTGCCGTTTACATATGCTTGCAGGGCCAACGCATGCGTTTGCAATTATTAAGCATGAAGAAGCGGGGGCAGTTTAAATTTCTTTTAAATTGTATTTTATTTATTTTATTACAAATAATAATAATTTTTGAGGGTTTTTGCTTTCACAAGGAATGAACAACATCCCTTGTGATAGCATGGGCCATGACATGTCCTCTTTATGGAGAGATCTGTGTCTTTTAGACCCCATATCTGTCCTCTGGCCTCCAAAGCATCTGATCAAACCAAGATCAGTTTGGTCAGATGCTTGTTCAAGCCGGTAATGGCTTCTTTACATGAGCCCAAAACCGGAAGTGATAAAATCCTTGTCACTTCCGGTTCCTGACGTCACACGACATCTATCCCTCTCACTGTGTGACCGGATGCTATTGGTCACATCTTAAAAGCAATAAGTAAATGTGGTGGTGGGACCCCCTTCATCTGCCTGTAAAAGTAATCCAGCGGCTTCTTAGCCACTAGGATTAATTTTACTTTGTGCAGAATCGCTGGAGCTAAAAAATGATATTGCTGTAGTGATGACCAAGATATCACCTTTCCAATCCAGCGACATACTGGTACATTGCTGGATGGGAAGCAGTTAAAGGGGATTGGTTTGGGGGGGCAGTAAAAATGCAGCTCCACTGCATGTTTGCTGCTCCCCCAAATGAAGTGTAAAGTAGCATCTCACCGTTTCTTATCCCCATCAGCATTATGATAATCACACAGGCAGCACTGTAAGCAGGTGCTCTGTCATGGCTCTGTGTCACATTGCTTATGGGTGCTGACTTTGCTAACTTATGGCTGTACTATATGTAAAAGACTGTAACACAGTACAGCCATAACAAAGTAAGCACCCAAAAGCAATGTGACCATAGAGCCATGATAGAGCACCTGCTTAGTGTGCTGCCTGTGGTTATTGTAATGCTGATTCCCTGCTGTGCTGTGAGATACATAATAGGACACAGTGAGTATTCTATGCTGTATTCCCCACTCACTGTGTCCATTGCAGCCACGCTGTCCTCCTGCCCTTCCCTGTCAGCCGCTCAACTTCTTTACATCTCCTCAGGACTGCAGCCGGGTGCCGAACGGAGAATCACAGTATCACTTCCGCCAGCCGGGACTAATAGAATAGTGGGGCGGCATGATGTACATGCGCCCCGAAAATAAAGTAATAGACCCCCGCTGCGCTCCCCTCCTGGGCCCCTGTGTTGACCTGATGGGTCCCAGGAAAATCATATACCCCCCACTGTAAGCAAGTAGAAGCATAGGAAGAGTTTAGAAATCTTTTTTTTTTAAATGCAGTAACCAACTGTATTGATGCCCAGGACCCACTGTGTAGCTGATGGGGGCGGGCCCGGTACAATAGGGCTGGTTGTACTGCCTTATCAGCGACCCTGCACTAATGAAAAACAAATGAATCAATATTGAGCAACATTCAATGATAAACAAAAAAATAAAATATACCTGGTTTGCACAAAGCCTCGCATTTTTCCTTAGTAGCAAAATTGTTTTCGTTTCCACCAAAATTGTCATAGATGAAAGACATGCAAGCGCTTGTCTTCTTATCATAAAAATAGCGCTGTATGTGCCCATTATATATATCATCGGGAAGCTGGTCACAGTCTAGAAATGGAAAGAAACAACACCTAAATATCAAATAGCAATGGAAGAGATAATTTGTGATAAAGACGACTGTTAGAAACTTACTGAAAAGTTTCATTGAGGATGGAAGACACTTGTCTCGCAGTCTTCTTTGGTAAGAAAATTGTTTGTATTTCCTTGACAACCGCCATAGGTAATAAATATCTGGCAAATACCAGTCTCCTTATCATAGTTCTACATACGCCGTACATGGATAGACATGTGCACACTGAAATATTTACTTTCGGAATTTCGTTTTCGTCCGAAAAATTTATTTATTTAGTTACTCCCGAAATTTGTTTTCATTTATTTCAGTTCGTTAAAAAATGCATTTGAATCTATCATTGAAGGCTTATGTTGTCTATCGAATGTTCTAAGAAGATTTGACGGAGCAGCTAAACTGTATTTTCCGGTCGAATGTTCCGCCTACAAGCTACAGTAGAATTCTAATGTTGTATGACACTAGTAATAATTATATTTATTAAATATTATTACTAGTCAACCAACATTAGAATTCTTCTATAGCCTATGGGCGGAGCATTTGACCATAAATGTCCGCTCGCGGCGACTGCTTTGTCAAATCTTCATGTTGAATCTTTTCTCTCTATGTCGAATAATCTTGGACTAATAGAGTTAGGTTAGGCACATTCAACCTTTTTTTTGCTATTGTCTCTATAATGTCAAATCTTTTCTATGTCAAATCTTTTCTACGTCAAATCTTTTCTATGTCAAATCTTTTCTCTCTATGTCGAATATTTTTTCTCTATGTCGAATATTTTCTCTCTATGTAGAATAATCTTGGACTAATAGAGCTAAGGTTAGGCACATTCGACCACAGGTTCGATTGACACAGATCACTATTGCCAGCGTCATGTCGAATCTCTTATCTATATCGAACTGTTTTCCCTTGAAAACGTTACGTGACTGTAATGCAACGCGTCAGGAGGAGGAGCCTAGTGACGTCACCGCAGAACGCAGAGTGTGGACGAGCAGGGCATCCAGCCCTGTAACAAAGCCTGACAAGTGTTCGGCTACCGCTTTACTATTACCGGGTGCATGTGAGTAGATTACCGCTCACTGGTTACAGCACACACACACATCTTTTCTTGGAAATACTGCGCAATGATGTATGTTTCTCTCTCTCTCTATATGCAAACTGACTGGAAGGGTCTGTAAGCACAGCGCAAAAGACAGAAGACGGAAAACACCTGGAGGTGTCAGCAGCAAAAAGGAAAGTGACAGTTTATTTTTTCCTTTTTTCTTTTGCCTGTGTATCATTCTTATTTTGAGCAGCAACTTCCTGTACTTAATCTCCCTTTTGGGCATGTAATATTGAGGATTGATCCAGCCTGGGAGGATATTGGGTACTGCATAGGAATATTCTTCATTAATTTGAGAATTGGTGGCTGTAATTAATCCAGCGGTCATTAATTAATCTCATTTTAATATACTCAATCAATTGGTTTGTTCATTTATTGGCACTAGCTCCATAGTGAGCAATAGGTAAACTGACACCTATTAACAGCAACTATTTAAGTGCCCCATTCAATCAATCAAGGATAATTACAAAAGGATGTTTCATATTCTATAGGAGTAACTTGACAGAATTATGTCAATTATCCAACCCTCTAATTAAAAAACCTTTTGGGATTTAAATACATATTTTAAATCACTGCACTACACGGTTTTATATACCTCACGTTCACGGTTTTTATACCATATAATCAAAGTGTTGTATAGGTTTATCGAATTTTGTTATAAGGTTGATATAAGCGCACTCATCACACATTTATTTGTGTACTTTTAACATATCACTCACGTGTGGGAACACTTTTTTATGGGTTTGCAGCTATATCATTTGGCCATCTTAAAACATTAATGTTCCTCTGATTTTAATCCTCACTAGCGCTTAAGTAATTTTATTTTTTATACATGTCTATACATGGAGTGATTTTTGGAGGCAAGTCACAGGCAATGGCAAAAGAGATAATGAGTGGTGTCCTGTGATATGATCTAAATTTTATATGCAAATGAATGTTCACCACTGATAATGCTCTCTTGTTCCAGGTAACATCTGGGAACAGAAGCCAGTCAAAGAAAGACCTGGCGTGTCTTTCTTTGAGCTTACAACACATAGACAGTAACCGAACCAGTGTTCATTTTGTCAACTAAAATATTTTCGTCTACTAAATTAACTTTATTTTAGTCAACTAAAATACGACTAAAACTAAAATGCAAATTACTAAAAAAGCATTTTAGTCAAAAGACTATGACTAAAAATAAATCAAAAAATGACATCAAAATGAAATGGCCATTTCTAAATCGGCAACACAATTCCATCCAGAGCTATATAATAATGGAATCAGAACAAAACAAAAAAATTGTGTACACCCAAAAGGCTACCTCCTCAAGTTTATTAAGCATATACAAATAATATATTATAAATATATATATATATATATATATATATATATATATATATATATATATATATATATATAACAGCACAGGATCAAAACTATGAACCCCCCAACCCACTAATTCCCCTATCCCCTAAACCAACTCGTCAGAACCTTCCCAAGGAGCTGACACTCCTGCTTTTATGCCGTCTCCTCAGACTCTTTTCAGACGCTGAAGGAGCGCCCAGTCAAAAAGCAGGACATCTCATTTTCCAGGTTGGTTTATTCAATCTAACTGTTATTAGCACATATTGCCCCAAGTCCATACTTTTTCTGGATGCAGAGGCAATTGACCGCTCCAGTTTTGATTTTTCTGGGCATAGCTTAACAGCACTTGATTTTGATACCATTTCCTTATGCAATTTACAGTGATATTGGTTCTGTATTCATGGTGGCTATCTTTTGCTCCACTAATTTGAGACCTCACAGCGAAGTAAGGTCTGTTCCTTTTTTGGCTCGGTTGCTTAATGGACTTGGGAGATACATGCCCCCAGGATCTAAGAGTACTTTTGATTAAGTAATTTCTTTCAGACATATGCTTAATGTGAATTGTTTACCATGTAAGTAAATCAGTCCATGTTTATCATCACATGTCATGCCAATGTACTGCATAGTCTGTTGTTTAACTGAAATATTATGGATTATTACTACTTTTTAATAATGTATAATTTACTTGTATATTCTCTCTTGTAGAAAATCTATACCCATCTGAATTAATAACAAAAACCTCTGAAGAAGGACCTCTAGTCCATAACATGTAAGGTGTTATATACACTGTGTTGATCGTCGCTAGTCCTTCCTGCACCAGGATAGTGACTAGTCTATACAATTTAGGGTATTCTATATGGCTTTTACGCTTCACATGCTTTGTTCTTACATGTATTTCATTGTCAATTTGTAATAACATGTATACCTTTTTACCTCTTGGTTTGGTGTGTCTATTAACGACCCTAAGGGGTCTCTCACTGTATTTTTGGTACCAGGTGTTTTTTCTACTTTCTCATTATTTGGGTGTGACAGACCAAACTTTTGCACACACAGTCCATACCTCTCCCTATTCCAAGGAGCTGACACTGTTCAACATGTAGATTTATATAGGAGCAGAACCCCTGACCCCCTGATGTACTGCACCCTGCATTGCCTGTATTGCTATTTGACTTTGTTCACTTGATGGACTTATTAGAGGCTTTTAGTGTTATGTGATACAGGACTACTTTCTTTATCACAGCCTGCTGCCCTGCATCTGCTATACGTTTTATAAGACACACTCTGTTTTACTACAAGGAATGATAGTGGTCTGAACCCTTTGCTGGGCATATCCAACACCCACATTACCCGCACAGGACACCTGCAAGGATTTCCACTGTGCCTGTCTGCTGAATGAATTGGCTGTAAAGCCTTCTGGCTATCTTCATCAAGGACCATGGACTACATGGACATCTCATAAGAGCTGCTGGAAGAATACAGGACAGTGAGTACCCCACACACAGAGAGACAGTATTCATGAGGTAACCAGAGTCCATGGGACACAGTGTATTATTACTGGCCGGATCGGATGTCTATTGTGTTTCCAGATTTGTTATAGCTCATGTTCTTTGAAGTCATGTCCAAGTGGTGACTAAAGCATAGATGTTACTGCCTTATTTATATTCCAAGTAAGCGGAGCAAGCATTGGATATATCTGTCATCCCCTAATGTGGTATTCAATTATACACGCACCTTTAGCAGATTGCTGGAAATTACCTCTCAGCACTATCCACCTTTGTGATCAGGTCCTACGGGCACTTATCTTTACCTGAGATTCGGGATTGGAAATGGACTTATTGTGTTTGATTATAGGACTAATCAGCGGGGCTCTAATTTATCAATGAGATTTTGCATTCATCCCCCAGGTTTTCCTGTTTGATAGATTTCACTGCATTCGCCCATAGCGGTCTTAAGGTGTAGTGCTCTCCATTCAGGTTCCTGTGTGGATGATTGAGTCCTCACAGTTCAATACATACAATTTTTGCAGGTATAGTCACCAGGGGATTTTTCATCATTGTGAGGGGTCAGCCGTACAGCCACACAGTGTCAGCTCTTTGGGGGAGGTCCCAGCAAGTTGGTCTATAGGTTTAGGGGGTAGGGGAATTAGTGAGTCGGGGGGGTCATAGTTTTGAAGGGGGGGTGGTTTGTGTTAGGACCTGGGCTGTTTATATATGTTTATATATATATATTTTTTATATGCTTAATAAACTTGAGGATCTAGCCTTTTGGGTGTACACAATTGAGTTTTTTTGTTCTGATGGTAATACGGTTAACACACTCTGCCCATATTCTGGGTGGCACCACCCAGTAATTACTACATCAGGTTCCCAGAGTTTTTTGCTCTCTCTTTTTCTTTATTATGCTATATAATAATGGCACATTAAAGTTTAAACACTTCAGCTCCGAAAAGTTTTACCCCCTTCCTGACCAGGCCATTTTTTGCGTTGCTTTAACTGACAATTGCGCAGATGTGTGATGCTGTACCCAAATAAAATTGATGCCCTTTTCCCCACAAATAGAGATTTTTTGGGGGGTTTTTGATAACCGCTTTTTCTTTTTTTCACTATAAACAAAAAAAGGCAGAGAATTTTGAAAACAAAAAGAAAACAATACTTTTTGCTTTCTGTTATAATACATAATACATATATAATATATATAATACAATACAAAAAAATGTAAATAAACAAATGTATTCATCAATTTAGGCCAATAGGTATTGTGCTATATGTTTTTGTTAAAAAAAATCCCAATAAGCATATATTGATTGGTTTGTGCAAAAGTTATAGCGTCTACAAACTATGGGATAGATTTATGGAATTTTTATTTATTTTATTGTTTTTACTAGTAATGGTGGTGATCAGCGATTTTTTGCAGGACTGTGACATTGTGACGGACAAATCTGACACTAAGGGGGTCATTTACTATAGCAATGCATGCTAATTAGCGCTAATTGCCATGAATTATCGCTAATTAGCGCTAATCACGCTAATTAGCGCTAAAACGGTATTCACTATAGCGCTGGTGCAAAAAATTCCCTGTCTCTTTACAAATAGGTGCCAGCACAACTGAGCATGCTCAGAAGGCAAACTACTCTCATTTTAACTCCAATGGCTTTTTTACCAAGAGTTATAGTAAATACCACAATGAGCACATTGGGAGTGAAAATTAGAGTTATGTAGCCCAATGCAAGATTCAGCCGTTGATTCTAATGGTACAATTGTAACTTTTCAAAATAAATACTTTTTGTGGAGATGAAATGTATCTTTCTCTCAAAGAAATTGTCTATGCAGCAATGTTGCTTCTTTTTCATCTATTTTGTTTTTAAGAATGCTAGAATGTGTAATGTTTTCATGTTTTTTTAAATATATTTTTCTCTGTCACTTTCACTTGTTGCTCCCTATCTCACAAAAATATTTACCCAAACTCACACAGGTGTCTTTACAAACCACATGATACCATATACACAAATAATACCATTGCTGATGCAAATTAAAAATTTGTCTAAATTTTGTGTGTTTATTATTTCCAAATAACCATAATTTGATCCTAAAAAATGTGATATGTGTACAAACAACAGAAATAAAAATGTAATTCCCAAAAATCAGAGGATAACATCACTATTCTACACTCACACACCAAGAACCACCAAATATCACATAAAAAATCAAGAAGAATAACTCTTGAGTAATGTAATTCCACCACCTATATGTCTAAAAAAATGCAGTATGTGTATTTATGTGTAGGCGGTTTCCACATGTGGCAGCTCCATGGCTTACAGGGTAGAACTTCTGCTTAGCATCCCTGAGGGTCTGGATTTGAATCCCAAACATGCCACTTCATGTAGAGAAGTTTTCTCATCTCCCTATGTTTTTAACATAACTTCTAAAATTATAAATGATGCCTAAATGTAGTATTTATGTGTAGGAAGGTTTCACCACCATAGTAAATCTTGCCAAATATCTAGCCAAAAGTATTGGGACACCTGCCTTTACACACACGTGAACTTTAACCACTTTCAGACCGAACCATTTTGCTGGCTTAAGACCAGAGCACTTTTTGCGATTTGGCACTGCGTCGCTTTAACTGACAATTGCGCGGTCGTGCGAAGTGACTCCAAAACAAAATTGACGTAATTTTTTCCCACAAATTGAGCTTTCTTTTGGTGGTATTTGATCGCCCCTGCGGTTTTTATATTTTTTGCGCTATAAACCAAAAAAGCGTCAATTTTGAAAAAAATATAAAAACATTATTTTTTATGTTTTGCTATAACAAAAATCCCCCAAAAATATATAAAAAAAATGTTTTTTTTCCTCAGTTTAGGCCGATACGTATTCTTCTACATATTTTTGGTAAAAAAAAATCGCAATAAGCGATTATTAATTGGTTTGCGCAAAAGTTATAGCGTTTACAAAATAGAGGATAATTTAATAATTTTTTTTAATAGTAATGGCGGCGATCAGCGATTTTTATTGTGACTGCGACATTATGGAGGACACATCGAACATTTTTGACACATTTTTGGGACCATTGTCATTTATACAGCAATCAGTGCTATACAAATGACACTGGCAGTGAAGGGGTTAACCAGGAGGTGGCAGTGTAGGGGTTAAGTGTGTCCTAGGTTGCGTGTTGCTAAGTGTGGGGGGTGTGGCTGTGTCACAGTCACTGATCTCTGTTCCAATCACAGGGAGCAGAGATCAGTGTCACTTGTTGCTAGGCAGAACAGGGAAATGCTTGTTTACTTCAGCATCTCCACGTTCGTCCTCCCGTCAGACGATCACGGGTATCCCCGTGGCGATCGAGTCTGCGGGACCCGCGATCGGACTCACGGAGTTCATGACTGGCGCGGGCGCGCACCGCCGGCGGCTCACATGCGATGGCACGGCGGCAAATTCAAAGGGACGTACCTGTACGCCCTTATGCCTGTCCATGCCATTCTGCCGACGTACATCATCGTTCGCCGGTCGGGAAGTGGTAAATAGAAGCCCAGTCTTAGCCCGTAGGGTAAAATTTGCTTTGGCCCACTCTTTACAGCTATAATGGCTTCTGAGAAGGCTGTCCACAAGGTTTAGTGTGTCTGTGGGAATGTTTGACCATTCTTCCAGAAGCGCATTTGTGAGGCCAGGCACTGATGTTGGATGAGAAGACCTGGCTCACAGTCTCTGCTTTAATTCAGCCAAAAGGTGTGCTATTGGGTTATGATCAGGACTCTGTGCAGGCCAGTCAAGTTCCTCCACCCCAAACTCCCTCATCTATTTCTTTATAGACCTTGCTTTGTGCACTGTGCGCAGTCATGTTGGAATAGGAAGGGGCCATCCCCAAACTGTTCCCCCAAAGTTGTCTTGGTATGCTGACGCCTTTAGAGTTCCCTTCACTGGAACTAAGAGGCCAAAAACAGCCCCTGAAAAACAACCCCACGCCATAATCCCCCCTCCACCAAATTATTTGGAACCTTGCACAAAGCAAGGTCCATAAAGACATGGATGAGCGAGTTTGGGGTGGAGGAAATTGATTGGCCTGCACAGAGTCCTAACAGAACACCTTGGGGATGAATTAGAGTGGAGACTATAAGCCAGGCCTTCTCGTCCAACATCAGTGCCTGACCTCACAAATGCACTTCTGGAAAAGTGGTCAATATTGAACCATAAGGCCCTATACACACTATTAGATTTTCTGCAGATTTTTGTATTCAGATTTAGCAAAACCATGTAGTGCGAGGGCCTGCCTGATTGCAAACAAATTGAAACTTGTATGCCTCGTACACACGATCGGATTTTCCGCCAACAAAACCGTGGTATTTAGTCTGAAGGGCATTGGCTCCAACTTGTCTTGCATACACATGGTGGTCACAAAAATGTTGGCAAACAATTACGAACGTAGTGATGTACTAGACGTACTACGTAGTTTTTCAGCTTTTTAGCGCCTTTGGGCTCCTTCTGCTAATTTCGTGTTAGTAGAAGTTTAGTGAGTGTTGATTCACACTTTTCTTTTTGTGTTTTTCATTTAGCGCTTTTCAGTTCACACTTTTCTTTTCGTACTTTTCAGTTCTTTTCTAAACGGCCGTTCGTCAACCAGACATGTTGCGGAATCGGAGGCGATAACCTGTATTATCGGCCTTGGAGTTATCGCTTTGACATTTTTTTTTTTGGTTGAATAATGATTTAATTTGGCATATTTTCTATATTTTTGGATGCATAGAATGCACTTTTTGGTTAAATTCTATTGGCAGATATCCTGTCTAATTTTTATTTTATTTTTTAAATGCACAATGCAAACAAAATGTGGAGAATAATACTTGGCTATGTGTTTTACTTCAAATGACAGTTTGGGACTAGGCAGTTACATTTTAAAAAATACAATGTAAAATTGACAAGGGACACCAACATAGTTGTATCCTTGATCCTAAATACTAGGGGAAAATGGTGTTGTGGTAACTTTCACAAATAATAAAAAAAAAAAACATAATAATATTATTCTTGATATCACTAGAAAAAAAAAGCCTTTGAAAATGTGTTTGCAATAACTCCATCACTATCACTAGCAAAGCAGCTTCATTATTATCCCATTAAAGAAGAAGAGAATTGTGCGCTGCATTTGGAGATTTCATAATTTGCCACGTCACAAATGTTAATTCTCCATTACGAACGCTAGTGTACAAGACCGACTGCTTCTGCTTCCGAGCAGAGCCATGTAGCGTGTTTGTACTTTGGACTTTTATCCGACGGACTTGTGTACACACGATTGGAAAGTCCGACAACACACATTTGTTGGCGGAAAATTTGAAAACATGCTAGCCAACATTTGTTGGCGGAAAGTCCGACAACAATTGTCCGATGGAGCGTACACACGGTCGGATTGTCCGCCAACAGCCTGACATCCAACATTTCCCTTTGGAATATCCAATCGTATGTACGGGACTTTAAGGTTTGTCCTCATATTATATGGTTTTGGTAAATCTGAAGACAAAAATCAGCACAAAATCTAATAGTGTGTATGGGGTCTAAGCCATTACAGTTCATGTGCATTTAAAGGCAGGTGTCCCAATACTTAGGACAATATATTGTTTATTGCTTGTGACACTAAGCATGGCTATGGACTTCACACCACCGAGATGCGGGCTACATGTGTGAGGCTGCCCACTGGCGAATGCCGCGTACACACGGTCGGAATTTCCGATGGAAACAGTCCGATGGGAGCTTTGCATCGGATTTTCCGACCGTGTGTATGCCCATCGGTCTTTTTCTGTCGGAAATTCCGACGGACTTTGGATTGAGAACCTGTTCTTAATATTTCCGACAGAAAACCTTTCTATCAGATTTTCCGATCGTGTGTATGCAATTCCGACACGCACATTTCCGACGCATGCTCAGAAACAATTTGACGCATGCTCGGAAGTATTAAACTTCCCTTTTATAGTGCCGTCGAACATGTTGTATGCCGCTGTGTTATTGACCGTCGGAATTTGGTGTGACCGTGTGTAGGCAAGACAGTTTGTGCGAAATTCCGTCGGAATTCCGACGCGAAAACCATCAGAGATTTTTCCAAAGAGAATTCCGACCGTGTGTACGCGGCATAAGTGGGTAGAAATTCCATTTAGCAACACTGGGGTTGCTGGTTCAAATCCCCAACATGCTAATGCTTGTATTAAAGTTGATATTTTCTCCCTGTGTGGATTCCCCTTTAGATTGGAAGCTCATTGCAGCCAGGGACTGATGTTAATGTTTGTTAGCACTAATCATGCCTAGGGACTTGGACATTTAAAATTGTAGGGTTTACCCAGCACAGGTACATATGCTTGGAAAATGTTGCTTTGTTTATGTGCATGCAAATGGACTTTGATCTTTGGCCTGCAGTTGGAGATTTGATGCACATAGCCAAGGGCTAACACAGTTCCAAATAGTATTAGGCCACTTTTTTGGTGAAATGGTAGGGGTACTTTTGTACCCCCTTACCATTTCACACTGGGGGGGGCCAGGATCTGGGGGTCCCCTTGTTAAAGGGGGCTTCCAGATTCCGATAAGCCCCCTGCCCGCAGACCCCCACAACCACCGGCCAGGGTTGTGGGGATGAGGCCCTTGTCCTCATCAACATGGGGACAAGGTGCTTTGGGGGGGACCCCAAAGCACCCTCCCAATGTTGAGGGCATGTGACCTGGTACGGTTCAGGCGGGAGGGGGGGCCGCTCTCGTCCCCCCTCCTTTCCTGCGGCCTGCCAGGTTGCGTGCTCGGATAAAGGGTCTGGTATGGATTTTGAGGGGGACCCCACGCCATTTTTTTTTTTTTTTTTGGCCGGGGTTCCCCTTAAAATCCATCCCAGACCTGAAGGGTCTGGTATGGATATTTGGGGGGGACCCCACGCCATTTTTTTTTTTTGGCTGGGGCCTTAATATCCATACCAGACCTGAAGGGCCTGGTTATTGAATTTGGGGGGACCCCTACGCTTTTTTTTTTTCTGCAAAAATGACACTTTGTCATTCGAATTCATTCGAATTCATTCGTTATATCTGATATAATAATTTCGTTCAAATTAGTTGAAATTCGATATTGGTAGTTGGATTTACTAACGATTCGTAACTATTCGTAACGATTCATAACGATTCGTAACTTGAAATTGAAATTCGATATTTGTAGTTGGATTCGAATTGTTCTCTGTGTTATGAGAACCAACAATTCATTAGCCGCGTTAACGATTCGTAACGATTCGTAACTTTACTAACGATTCGGAAAAAAAATTACGATTCGTCCGAATTTCGTATTTCGTACGAATTCGAACGGAATTTCATACACGAATTACGAATTACGAATTTTTTTATATACGAAACGGGACGAAACGAAACAAATTTTTTGACAGTTCCCATGTCTACTTGTCAGATCTCCGCTCTCCCATATGGGGGATCGGATGAACACGGACCGTCTGTCCATAGGGGTACATGTATGTCCGTTTTTCATCCAAAAACGGATGGATGAAAAAACGGACATACGGTCCGCATGTGTGAAAGGGGCCTTATGTGTTCCTGCTCATCAGGTGCAATCACTTTAGACATACATGAAGAGACAGATTGAAAGATACTGGTGGGTTTGTCCTTCTATTGGGCGTGTGTCAGTGTGCTAACAATACAACCTACCTTATATAAAGGACTGCGGGGGCTGTTTTGGCCTGAGAAGAGGTCAGGTATTTTGCTGTTATGATGGGGGGGTGTAAAGGACTGATATTGTGCATAATGACAAACGCCCAACTAGGGCTGTTTGCTGAAATTCTTATGCAATTTAACCATTAAAGATGGGTTTATGTGGCCATGCTGTCAATGTGGTCTGTGTATTGTTTCTGTCTGACCATGCATTCATGGTTTGGGAGCATCTGCTGACCTTCTACTCTTTGATCTCATTGCTTAATAATGTACACAGAAATGCAGCTTCCAGCAGAACATACTCCCCAAAGTATGTCTGTTAAATGTGGGGTGGTCGTGGGTGTTATAGTTTGAATATGTGCCTTTTTTAATACTACGTTGGAATGCTTTGTAATGCTTTTATAATCTTGCAGATAAAAATGTGACGCGGGTTAGTGGGTGAGTAGTTGTACTATGAAATGTGTTGCCCATTATACACTGAAAGTAAAGCTGTGTCCACTCTAAGTTTTAGACAAATTTTAGATTGCAAGCTCCTATGAGAAGGGCCCTTAAAACCCAATTGCTAACTGTTTTGCTAGTATGTATCACCATATATCCTGTAGAATATTTTGTTATGCCAGTAAATGTACATACAGTAGTTTGTGTTTCTGCTGGCAAACAAAGTACATTATTGAGCTTGTTTGTTGTTCTCTTTTCTTTCTTCTTTTTAATTAGTTTTGGGGAAGTGCAATACTTTACTTATACCCATAGAAATTATAAGATATAATAGTGCACCAAAAAGCCTAATCTCTTCAGCACACCTGCAAGTAAATGATAAAGGTGTTTAGGTGGAGTCTTTATATATAACAGCTGTGGAGAATTACAGGTAATGAATTCAGCTGGTGGATAGGCAGTGTTGTATGCGTCAGCCCTGGTTAGACATGGGAACTGTCAAAAAATTTGTTTCGTTTCGTCCCGTTTCGTATATAAAAAAATTGGTAATTCGTGTACGAAATTCCGTTCGAATTCGTACGAAATACGAATTTCGGACGAATCGTATTTTTTTTTCGAATCGTTAGTAAAGTTACGAATCGTTACGAATCGTTACCGCGGCTAATGAATTGTCGGTTCTCATAACACAGAGAACAATTCGAATCCAACTACAAATATCGAATTTCAATTTCAAGTTATGAATCGTTACGAATAGTTACGAATCGTTAGTAAATCCAACTACAAATATCGAATTTCAACTAATATGAAAGAAATTATAATAGCGGATATAACGAATACTTCGAATGCTTCGAATGAATTCGAGATTCAGTATATCTAATATAGAGAACTGTTCCTGCACAAAGTGTCATTTTTGCAGGAAAAAAACCTATTTAAAATCACTCGCGGCTAATAAAAAGTCGGCTACGTAACACAGAGAACAGTCATTCATTGATAAAAAAAAAAAAAAAAGTGTGGGGGTCCCCCCAAATTCAATAACCAGGCCCTTCAAGTCTGGTATGGATATTAAGGGGAACCCCAGCCAAAAAAAAAAAAAAATGGCGTGGGGTCCCCCCCAAATATCCATACCAGACCCTTCAGGTCTGGGATGGATTTTAAGGGGAACCCCGGCCAAAAAAAAAATAAAAATGGCGTGGGGTCCCCCTCAAAATCCATACCAGACCCTTTATCCGAGCACGCAACCTGGCAGGCCGCAGGAAAAGAGGGGGGACGAGAGCGGCCCCCCCTCTGGCCTGAACCGTACCAGGCCACATGCCCTCAACATTGGGAGGGTGCTTTGGGGTCCCCCCAAAGCACCCTGTCCCCATGTTGATGCGGACAAGGGCCTCATCCCCACAACCCTGGCCGGTGGTTGTGGGGGTCTGCGGGTGGGGGACTTATCGGAATCTGGAAGCCCCCTTTAACAAGGGGACCCCCAGATCCCGCCCCCCCCCTGTGTGAAATGGTAAGGGGGTACAAAAGTACCCCTACTATTTCACCAAAAAAGTGTCAAAAATTGTAAAAATGACAGGAGACGGTCTTTGACAATTCCTTTATTAAAATCTTCCTTCTTCATCCTTCTGTTTCTTCATCTTCTCCTTCCGTCATCTTCTTCCATCTTCTTCCATCTTCTTCATCCTCCGATCCGCTTCTTCTTGCTCCGGTCTTCTCATCCTTCTCGTCCGGCATCGGAGTCTGTTCTCGCAGGCCGCTCCTCGCAATGGGAGGCTCCCGCTGTGTGAGGCTTCGCTCCGGCTGACAGGTCTTTTATAACGGAGGGCACCTGGTAACCCCGCCCCCTCTGACGCACGGGGACCTCATGGGGACTTCCCTATGGCTTTCCCCATGACGTCAGATGGGGGCGGGGTCACCAGGTGCCCTCCGTTATAAAAGACCTGTCAGCCGGAGCGAAGCCTCACAGAGCGGGAGCCTCCCATTGCGAGGATCGGCCCGTGAGAACAGACGCCGGCGCCGATGCCGGACGAGAAGGACGAGAAGACCGGAGCAAGAAGAAGCGGATCGGAGGATGAAGAAGATGGAAGAAGATGGAAGAAGATGACGGAAGGAGAAGATGAAGAAACCGAAGGATGAAGAAGGAAGACCAGAAGAAAGAAGATTTTAATAAAGGAATTGTCAAAGACCGTCTCCTGTCATTTTTACATTTTTGTCACTTTTTTTGGTGAAATGGTAGGGGTACACCTTACCATTTCACACAGGGGGGGGCTGGGATCTGGGGGTCCCCTTGTTAAAGGGGGCTTCCAGATTCCGATAAGCCCCCCGCCCGCAGACCCCCACAACCACCGGGCATGGTTGTGGGGAAGAGGCCCTTGTCTTCATCAACATGGGGACAAGGTGCTTTGGGGGTCTTAGACCCCCAAAGCATCCTCCCAATGTTGAGGGCATGTGGCCTGGTATGGTTCAGGCGGGAGGGGGGGGGCGCTCTCGTCCCCCCTCTTTTCCTGCGGCCTGCCAGGTTGCGTGCTCGGATAAGGGTCTGGTGTGGATTTTGAGGGGGACCCCACACCATTTTTTTGGCTGGGGTTCCCCTTAAAATCCATCCCAGACCTGAAGGGCCTGGTTATTGAATTTGGGGGGACCCCCACGCATTTTTTTATCAATGACTTCAATGAATGACTGTTCTCTGTGTTACGGATCGGACAATTCATTTGCCGGCAATAGCCGCAAGTGATTTTAAATAGCTTTTTTTTCCTGCAAAAATGACACTGTGCAGGAACAGTTCTCTATATTAGATATACTGAATCTCGAATCATTCGAAGCATTCGTTATATCCGCTATTATAATTTCTTTCATATTAGTTGAAATTAGATATTTGTTAGTTGTTGTATTCGCCATTATTTTTTTGGCTGGGGTCCCCCTTAATATCCATCCCATTAGCCGCGAGTGATTTTAAATAGCTTTTTTTTCCTGCAAAAATGACACATTGTACAGAGACAGTTCTAAGCACGGGAAACATGCCCCCCCTTCATAGACATACTATAGAGTATATAGTATATATATATGTGAAGGGGGGGGCATGTTTCCCGTGCTTAGAACTGTCTCTGTACAATGTGTCATTTTTGCAGGAAAAAAAAGCTATTTAAAATCACTAGCGGCTAATTGCCGATTCCCGTAATACAGAGAACAATTCGAATAGATATTTGTTAGTTGTTGTATTCGAATTGTTCTCTGTATTACGGGAATCGGCAATTAGCGAGTGATTTTAAATAGCTTTTTTTTCCTGCAAAAATGACACATTAACAAATATCTAATATATATATACTAATACTAATATGAAAGAAATTTTAAAATCACTCGCGGCTAATGGGATGGATATTAAGGGGGACCCCAGCCCAAAAAAAAATCAAATATAACGAAAGAAATTATAATAGCGGATATAACGAATGCTTCGAATGATTCGAGATTCAGTATATCTAATATAGAGAACTGTTCCTGCACAGTGTCATTTTTGCAGGGAAAAAAAAGCTATTTAAAATCACTCGCGGCTATTGCCGGCAAATGAATTGTCCGATCCGTAACACAGAGAACAGTCATTCATTGAAGTCATTGATAAAAAAATGCGTGGGGGTCCCCCCAAATTCAATAACCAGGCCCTTCAGGTCTGGGATGGATATTAAGGGGGACCCCAGCCAAAAAAAAAAATGGCGTAGGGTCCCCTCAAAATCCATACCAGACCCTTGAGGTCTGGGATGGATTTTAAGGGGAACCCCAGCCAACAAAATGGCGTGGGATCCCCCTCAAAATCCACACCAGACCCTTATCCGAGCACGCAACCTGGCAGGCCGCAGGAAAAGAGGGGGGGACGAGAGCGCCCCCCCTCCCGCCTGAACCGTACCAGGCCACATGCCCTCAACATTGGGAGGATGCTTTGGGGGTCTAAGACCCCCAAAGCACCTTGTCCCCATGTTGATGAGGACAAGGGCCTCTTCCCCACAACCGTGCCCGGTGGTTGTGGGGGTCTGCGGGCGGGGGGCTTATCGGAATCTGGAAGCCCCCTTTAACAAGGGGACCCCCAGATCCCGGCCCCCCCCTGTGTGAAATGGTAAAGGGGTACAAAAGTACCCCTACCATTTCACCAAAAAGGTGACAAAAATTGTAAAAATGACAGGAGACGGTCTTTGACAATTCCTTTATTAAAATCTTCTTTCTTCTTTCTTCTGGTCTTCCTTCTTCCTTTCTTCATCCTTCGGTTTCTTCATCTTCTCCTTCCGGCATCTTCTTACATCTTCTTCTTCCTCCGATCTGCTTCTTCTTGCTCCGGTCTTCTCGTCCTTCTCGTCCGGCATTGGCGTCTGTTCTCGCGGGCCGCTCCTCGCAATGGGAGGCTCCCGCTCTGTGAGGCTTCGCTCTGGCTGACAGGTCTTTTATAACGGAGGGCACCTGGTGACCCCGCCCCCCCTCTGACGTCATGGGGAAAGCCATAGGGAAGTCCCCATGACGTCCCCGTGCGTCAGAGGGGGCGGGGTTACCAGGTGCCCTCCGTTATAAAAGACCTGTCAGCCGGAGCGAAGCCTCACAGAGCGGGAGCCTCCCATTGCGAGGAGCGGCCCGCGAGAACAGACGCCGACGCCGATGCCGGACGAGAAGGACGAGAAGACCGGAGCAAGAAGAAGCGGATCGGAGGAAGAAGAAGATGGAAGAAGAAGATGGAAGAAGATGCCGAAAGGAGAAGATGAAGAAAGGAAGACCAGAAGAAAGAAGATTTTAATAAAGGAATTGTCAAAGACCGTCTCCTGTAATTTTTACAATTTTTGACACTTTTTTGGTGAAATGGTAGGGGTACTTTTGTACCCCCTTACCATTTCACACGGGGTGGGGGGGGCCGGGATCTGGGGGTCCCCTTGTTAAAGGGGGCTTCCAGATTCCGATAAGCCCCCCGCCCGCAGACCCCCACAACCACCGGCCAGGGTTGTGGGGATGAGGCCCTTGTCCTCATCAACATGGGGACAAGGTGCTTTGGGGGGGACCCCAAAGCACCCTCCCAATGTTGAGGGCATGTGGCCTGGTACGGTTCAGGCGGGAAGGGGGGTGCTCTCGCCCCCCCCTCTTTTCCTGCGGCCTGCCAGGTTACGTGCTCGGATAAAGGGTCTGGTATGGATTTCGAGGGGGACCCCACTCCATTTTTTTTTTTTTGGCCGGGGTTCCCCTTAAAATCCATCCCAGACCTGAAGGGTCTGGTATGGATATTTGGGGGGGACCCCACGCCATTTTTTTTTTTTTGGCCGGGGTCCCCCTTAATATCCATACCAGACCTGAAGGGCCTGGTTATTGAATTTGGGGGGACCCCTACGCTTTTTTTTTATATCAATGAATGACTGTTCTCTGTGTTACAGAGCCGACAATTCATTTGCTGGCAATAGCCGCAAGTGATTTTAAATAGCTTTTTTCTCTGCAAAAATGACACTTTGTCATTCGAATCATTCGAATTCATTCGAATTCATTCGAATGCATTCAAATTCATTTGTTATATCTGCTATAATAATTTCTTTTGAATTAGTTGAAATTCGATATTGGTAGTTGGATTCGAATAATTTGGAGCTGAAATTCGTAAACGGAATTTTTCCTGCAAAAATGACACTTTGTCATTCAAATTCATTCGAATCCATTCAAATTAATTTGAATCATTCGTTATATCCGCATAATAATTTCTTTCATATTAGTTGAAATTCGATATTTGGTAGTCGGATTCGAATAAATTCAGCGACGAAATTCGTAAACGGAATTTCGTATTCCGTACGGAATTCGTATTCGAAAAAAATCGTACTACGAATTCGTAAATTCGTACGAATTTCGAAAAATTTGTACGAATTATGAAGTCGTACGAAACTAATCGCACATGTCTAGCCCTGGTTCACATTGATGCGATTTGACATGTCGCCAATTTACAAAAGTCGTTTCTGTACTACTTTTGGCGACTTTGGGGTGCGATTTCCATTGACATCTGTGAAGGAAATCAAAAGGATGTCTAAAATTCCCCCCCCCCCCCCCCGCAGTCGGGACTGAAATCCCAGGGACACCATTTCTTATCAAACTCCCTTAAGTTTGCCTGCAAATATTGATATATATAGAAATACAGATTTGTATATCTGCAAAAAAATCAAATATTCACCTTCTGACCTGTAAATGAGTCATTGTAATCACCCGGAAGTTCCTGTCCTGGTCAGGATCTCCATCTAGGTGGACATGGCGAGGTCCCTCTTTAGCAAAGAAGAGGTGCTGCTGATTTGCCGGGTAAGTGTAGGATATGTACTTGTGCTTACTCAATGTGGGGGTGGATGTGGTAGTTAGATTTGGTGAGGGTGGGGTTCATTGATGTTTATTTGGCATCACCACACATTTGCTTCCAGCCCATGTACACGCAACACTTCCTGCATTTGTTCTGCTGATGTAAATCAGTAAGGACTATACAAATATAAATGAGAGCTCCCTTCTATTAATATATATATATATATATATATATATATATATATATATATATATATATATATGACTTGTTTCACACTTGGATGACTTTTCCAGCAAATTTAGACCTCCAAGTTGCATGACAAGTTGTACTCCATGATTCTCAATGATAACCATTCATATCTGTGCTACTTCAAGTTGCAACAACTTCAAAGAAGTCCCTGTACTACTTTAGTGTGACTTTCATGTGACTTGAGGTAAATAAGGGCGCAATATTACACAGGCATTTCCAGAAGTTGGGGCCAAGTTGCAGCAACAATGTGGCAGCAAAATAGTGTGACTTTCAGAATAAATATAGTACTTCTGCGCAGTGGTGGCTGGTGCTCAAATTTTTTTTTTTGGGGGGGGGGGGGGGCACAAAATACTGAACCCCCCCATCAATTGCAGGCTCACTGTGCCCATCAAATGCAGCCACTTGTGCCCCATCATACGCAGCCACTTGTGCCCCCTTCATACGCAGCCACTTGTTCCCCCGTCAAATGCAGCCACTTGTTCCCCCTTAAAATGCAGCCACTTGTGCCCCGTCAAATGCAGCCACTTGATGGGAGTAGTATGGGGGAGGGGGTCCTGTGTAATGATGGGAGTAGTATGGGGGAGGGGGTCCTGTGTAATGAGGGGGGTAGGGGGGGGGGGGGTGGGGGTCGTATGGGGGAGGGGATCCTGTTTAATGAGGGGGTAGTATGGGGGGGGGGGTCCTGTTTAATGATTGGGGTAGTATGGGGGAGGGGGTCCTGTGTAATGAGGGGGTAGTATGGGGGAGGGAGTCCTGGGTAATGATGGGGGAGGGGGAGGGGGTCCTGTGTAATGATGGGAGTAGTAGGGGGAGGGGGTCCTGTGTAATGATGGGAGTAGTAGGGGGAGGGGGTCCTGTGTAATGAGGGGGTAGTATGGGGGAGGGGGGTCCTGTTTAATGATGAGGGGGTAGTATGGGGGGTCCTGTTTAATGATTGGGGTAGTATGGGGGTCCTGTTTAATGATTGGGGTAGTATGGGGAGGGGTCCTGTGTAATGATGGGGGTAGTATGGGGGAGGGAGTCCTGGGTAATGATGGGAGTAGTATGGGGGAGGGGGTCCTGTGTAATGATGGGAGTAGTATGGGGGAGGGGGTCCTGTGTAATGCGAGACCAAAATTGCATGAGGGCCCTAAGAAATTTTTTTTTTGTCGAGGGTCAAATCGACGGCCCTGGCTCTTATGATGTCTGAAAAGCCAGCCACTCAGACCATACTAAAGCCACAGATAGCCAGGCAACTAGCATTTCCAGAAGGAGATCAGTGGCTGCCTATATACTATAAACATCGCTCTATGTATATGCTCACTACTACCCAGAGCTCCAGTGATCCCCATATAATGTCAGAGGCTGCAATGTGGTGGACTTTAGAAAAATTGTGTACAGAAAATCTGAAATTCATACCGAGCAACATACAATGATGACACACAATAAAAATACCTGATCGGCAAGTGAGTTTGCAGTCTTCCTCAGTAAAAAATATGTATCCAAATAATACAAAGCATCTATGATCGTTGAATATCGTGCATTTTTTACCATCATAATACCATGCAAAATACGGATTGTCCTGATTAGTTGGAGGGCCACACTGTATATCTGAGAACATAAATAAACACCTCAATATCGAATAGCAATGAAAACAGACATGACATGATAACACCATGACTATTGTAACTTTACAGAACAAGTTTCTGCTGGGCTGGATATACAACTAATGAATAACGAATGAATCAATATTGAGCGATGTACAAGGAGAAACAGAAAAAGAAAAAATATACCTGGCATGCACATAGCCTCGCAGTCGTCCTTAGTAGCAAAATTGTTTTTGTTTCTGCCACAAATGTCATAGAAAATTGGCTTGCAAGTGCCCGCCTTCTTATTATAGTAATAGTGTGGGCTGGATACCTGTATGGGCACGTGTGTGCGCTCAAAACGTGTACCGGGGTTTAGAGGCTGGTCACAGACTGGAGCTGGAAAGAAACAACACCTAAATATCAAATAGCAATGGACACGATTAGTGATAAAGACGACTGTTGGAACCTTACTGAAAAGTTTCATCAGGGATGGAAGACACGTGCTCTCGCCGTCTTCTTTGGTAAGACAATTGTTGGATTTCCTTGACAACCGCCATTTCTAAATATTTGGCAAAAACCCGTCTCCTTATCATAGTAATAGCGCTGTACATACTGCTTACATCACAGGTGTCAAACTGGTGGCCTTCCAGCTGTTGCAGAACTACAAGTCCCATGAGGCATTGCAAGGCTGGCAGTTACAAGCATGACTCCCGCAGGCAGAGGCATGATGGGACTTGTAGGTCCGCAACAGTAAGGGGGGCCACCAGTTTGGCACCCCTACAAATTCTGGATGGACCCTCTGCACACTGCTACACCCTTCCCAGCAAACTATGCAACGAAAAACAGGGATATTTACTTCACATATATTGCAATACATGTTTAACCACTTAAGGACCGGGCCTGTTTTTCAAACTTGTTGTTTACAAGTTAAAATCTTTTTTTTTTTTTCCCCTAGACAATTACTTGGAACCCCCAAACATTATATATATATTTTTTCTAACACCCTAGATAATAAAATGGCGGTCATTGCACACCGGATTTGCGCAGTGTTCTTACAAGTGCATGTTTCTCGGAAAAAATACACTTTTTTAATTAAAGTTAGCCCAATTTTTTTTTTATATTCTGACAGATGATGTTACGCCGAGTAAATTGATACCCAACATGTCACACTTCAAAATGCCGCTCGTGGAATGGCGAGAAACTTTTACCCTTAAAAATCTCCATAGGCAATATTTAAAAAATTCTACAGGTTGCATGTATAAATTACAGAGCAGGTCTAGGGCTAGAATTATTGCTCTCATGGTCATACCTCACATGTGTGGTTTGAACAATGCAGGGGCGGACTGACAACTCATGGGGCCCCCGGGCAATATAAGATCATGGGGCCCCCTTGGTCCCCACACTCAAGCTACACCTGCACAGGGAGACACGGGGAGGGAGAGCAAACAGGGGGACACCTGTGTGTGTAGGGGGCACACAAGGGAACACTGGAGGGGGGAGAGCACACACACACACAGGGGGACACTGGGGGGGGAGCACAAACAGGGGGACACTGGAGGGAGAACACACACACACACACACACACACTGGAGGGAGAATGTGCACGCGCACACACACACACACACAGGGGACACTGGAGGGAGAGCACACACACACACTGAGAGGGGACACTGGAGGGAGAGCGCACACACACACACTGAGAGGGGACACTGGGGGGAGAGCGCACACACACACTGAGAGGGGACACTGGAGGGAGAGCGCACACACACAGAGGGGGGACACTGGAGGGAGAGCGCACACACACACTGAGAGGGGGACACTGGAGGGAGAGCACACACACACACTGAGAGGGGACACTGGAGGGAGAGCGCACACACACAGAGGGGGACACTGGAGGAGAGCGCACACACACAGAGAGGGGGGACACTGGAGGGAGAGCGCACACACACAGGGGGGACACTTGAGGGAGAGCACACACAGAGGGGGACACTGGAGGGAGAGCGCACACACAGAGGGGGACACTGGAGGGAGAGCGCACACACATACACACACAAACACAGGGGGACACTGGAGGGAGAGCACACACACAGGGGGACACACAAACACAGGGGGGGAGGGGGCACACACAGGGGGACACACACACACAGGGGGACACTGGAGGGAGAGCGAGCACACAGGGACACACACACAGGGGGACACTGGGGGAGCGCACACACAGGGGGACACACACACACAGGGGGACACTGGAGGGAGAGCGCACACACAGGGGGACACACACACACAGGGGACACTGGAGGGAGAGCACACACAGGGGGACACACACACACAGGGGGACACAAACAGGGGGACACACACACAGGGGGACACACACACACAGGGGGACACTGGAGGGAGAGCGCACACACAGGGGGACACACACACACAGGGGGACACTGGAGGGAGAGAACACAAACAGGGGGACACACAGACACACACAGGGGGACACTGGAGGGAGAGCGAAATTCACATACACAGGGGGACACTGGAGGGAGAGCCTCGAGGCACACACACTGAGGGGGGACACTGGAGGGAGAGCGCACACACACACTGAGAGGGGACACTGGGGGGAGAGCACACACACACACAGGGGGACACTGGGGGGGGAGCACAAACAGGGGGACACTGGAGGGAGAACACACACACACACACACACACACACACTGGAGAGAGAGCACACACACACACAGGGGGGGGCGCACACTGGAGGGAGAGCGCACACACAGAGGGGGGGACACTGGAGGGAGAGCGCACACACAGAGGGGGGACACTGGAGGGAGAGCACACACACAGGGGACACTGGAGGGAGAGCGCACACACACAGGGGGGGACACTGGAGAGAGCGCACACACACACAGGGGGGAACACTGGAGGGAGAGCACACACACACTGGAGGGAGACACACACAGGGGGACACTGGAGGGAGAGCGCACACACAGAGGGGGGACACTGGATGGGAGAGCGCACACACAGAGGGGGACACTGGAGGGGAGAGCGCACACACACACACACACACACACACAGGGGGACACTGGAGGGAGAGCACACACACAGAGACACACACACAGGGGGACACTGGAGGGAGAGCACACACACAGGGGGACACACAAACACAGGGGGACACTGGAGGGAGAGCGAACACACAGGGGGACACACACACACACAGGGGGACACTGGAGGGAGAGCGAGCACACAGGGACACACACACACACACAGGGGGACACTGGAGGGAGAGCGCACACACAGGGGGACACACACACACAGGGGGACACTGGAGGGAGAGCGCACACACAGGGGGACACACACACACACAGGGGGACACTGGAGGGAGAGCGCACACACAGGGGGACACACACACACACAGGGGGACACTGGAGGGAGAGCGCACACACAGGGGGACACACACACACACAGGGGGACACTGGAGGGAGAGCACACAAACAGGGGGACACACATACACACACAGGGGGACACTGGAGGGAGAGCACACATACACAGGGGGACACTGGAGGGAGAGCGCACACACAGGGGGACACACACACACAGGGGGACACTGGAGGGAGAGCACACAAACAGGGGGACACACATACACACACAGGGGGACACTGGAGGGAGAGCACACATACACAGGGGGACACTGGAGGGAGAGCGCACACACAGGGGGACACACACACACAGGGGGACACTGGAGGGAGAGCGCACACACAGGGGGACACACACACACAGGGGGACACTGGGGGGGAGCACAAACAGGGGGACACTGGAGGGAGAACACACACACACACACACACACACACACACACACACACACACACACACACTGGGGGGAGAATGTGCACACGCACACACACACACAAGGGGACACTGGAGGGAGAGCACACACACACACTGAGAGGGGGACACTGGAGGGAGAGCGCACACACACAGAGGGGGGACACTGAAGGGAGAGCGCACACAGAGGGGGGACACTGGAGGGAGAGCGCACACACACAGAGGGGAGACGCTGGAGGGAGAGCGCACACACAGAGGGGGGACACTGGAGGGAGAGCGCACACACACAGAGGGGGGACACTGGAGGGAGAGCACACACACACAGAGGGGGGACACTGGAGGGAGAGAGCACACACACACAGAGGGGGGACACTGGAGAGACAGCACACACACACACACACACAGGGGGGACACTGGGGGAGAGCGCACACACAGAGGGGGACACTGGAGGGAGAGCGCACACACAGAGGGGGGGACACTTGAGGGAGAGCACACACACAGAGGGGGGACACTGGAGGGAGAGCGCACACACAGAGGGGGACACTGGAGGGAGAGCGCATACACAAACACATACACACACACACACCCAGGGGGACACTGGAGGGAGAGCACACACACAGGGACACACACACACAGGGGGACACTGGAGGGAGAGCACACACACAGGGGGACACACAAACACAGGGGGACACTGGAGGGAGAGCGAACACACAGGGGGACACACACACACACACAGGGGGACACTGGAGGGAGAGCAAGCACACAGGGGGACACACACACACACACACACAGGGGGACACTGGAGGGAGAGCGCACACACAGGGGGACACACACACACAGGGGGACACTGGAGGGAGAGCGCACACACAGGGGACACACACACACACAGGGGGACACTGGAGGGAGAGCGCACACACAGGGGGGGGGACACACACACACACACAGGGGGACACTGGAGGGAGAGCACACACACACAGGGGGACACTGGAGGGAGAGCGCACACACAGGGGGACACACACACACAGGGGGACACTGGAGGGAGAGCGCACACACAGGGGGACACACACACACAGGGGGACACTGGAGGGAGAGCGCACACACAGGGGGACACACACACACACACAGGGGGACACTGGAGGGAGAGAGCACACACACAGGGGGACACACATACACACACACACACTGGGGGACACTGGAGGGAGAGCACACACACAGGGGGACATACATACACACACAGGGGGACACACACACAGGGGGACACTGGAGGGAGAGCACACACACAGGGGGACACACGCACAGGGGGACACTGTGGGGTGAGGGGACCCAGGCCCATGCATCTCTTGTGGTGGTCCTGGTCTTAATTTACTCACTAATGCTGGTAATGGCGGGCTGCTGCAGAGGGGAGACGCTGGAGGGAGAGCGCACACACAGAGGGGGGACACTGGAGGGAGAGCGCACACACACAGAGGGGGGACACTGGAGGGAGCACACACACACAGAGGGGGGACACTGGAGGGAGAGAGCACACACACACACAGAGGGGGGACACTGGAGAGACAGCACACACACACACACACAGGGGGGACACTGGAGGGAGAGCGCACACACAGAGGGGGACACTGGAGCGAGAGCGCACACACAGAGGGGGGACACTTGAGGGAGAGCACACACACAGAGGGGGGACACTGGAGGGAGAGCGCACACACAGAGGGGGACACTGGAGGGAGAGCGCACACACATACACACACACACACAGGGGGACACTGGAGGGAGAGCACACACACAGGGACACACACACACAGGGGGACACTGGAGGGAGAGTGAACACACAGGGGGACACACACACACACAGGGGGACACTGGAGGGAGAGCGAGCACACAGGGGGACACACACACACACAGGGGGACACTGGAGGGAGAGCGCACACACAGGGACACACACACAGGGGGACACTGGAGGGAGAGCGCACACACAGGGGGACACACACACACACAGGGGGACACTGGAGGGAGAGCACACGAACAGGGGGACACACATACACACACAGTGGGACACTGGAGGGAGAGCACACATACACAGGGGGACACTGGAGGGAGAGCGCACACACAGGGGGACACACACACACAGGGGGACACTGGAGGGAGAGCGCACACACAGGGGGACACACACACACAGGGGGACACTGGAGGGAGAGCACACACACAGGGGGACACACATACACACACACACAGGGGGACACTGGAGGGAGAGCACACACACAGGGGGACACTGGAGGGAGAGCACACACACAGGGGGACACACATACACACACACACAGGGGGACACTGGAGGGAGAGCACACACACAGGGGGACATACATACACACACACAGGGGGACACACACACAGGGGGACACTGGAGTGAGAGCACACACACAGGGGGACACACGCACAGGGGGACACTGTGGGGTGAGGGGACCCAGGCCCATGCATCTCTTGTGGTGGTCCTGGTCTTCATTTACTCACTAATGCTGGTAATGGCGGGCTGCTCCCCGCCGGCCCTCCACTTTTCTCGTCCATTAGGGGCCCGGACTCGGCCACTTGAATCGGCTGTATTACATGCCGCGATGCAGATAACAATACTGCTAATGGCGCGTGGCTCCCCGCCGGCCCCTCCTTCCCTCCCCTCCATCCCAGGTGCTTGTACTGTATGCGTCGTGACATCACCTGGGACGGACGGGAGGGAAGGAGGGGCCGGCAGGGAGCCGCGCGCCGTTAGCAGTATTGTTATCTGCCCCTCATGTGGCCAAGTCCGGGCCCCTAATGGCCTCGGACCCTCGGGCGGCGCCCGAGTCACCGACTGGTCAGTCTGCCGCTGCAACAACATTTTCATATGCGGGCGCTACTCAGGTATGCGTTTGATTCTGCACGTGAGCTCAGCGGGACAGGAGGCGTTAAAATATCCCTGTTTTGTATTGCATAGTTTGCTGGGAAGGGTGTAGCAGTGTGCAGAGGGTCCATCCAGAATTTGTAATGTTAATATGTGGTCACACCCCTTTAGCATCCGATAGTTCAAATACATGTACAAGCTTTTGGGATTTGAGCACAGGTATCTTTTTTCAGCTTGGACCGATTACATGGACCGATTTCTGGAGGCAAGTCACAGATTCCTCCTGAATAAAACACTCCTGAATATGAAATGGCAATGGCAAAAGATATAATGAGTGGAATCCATGAGTCTGTCCTGTGATATAAACTATATTTTATATGCAAATGACTGTTCACTACTGATAATGCTCTCTTGTTCCAGGTAACATCTGGGAACAGAAGCCGGTCAAAGAAAGACCTTGCATGTCACTCTTTGAGCTTCCAACACATAGACAGTAAGTGGACCAGTGTTCATTTTGTCGACTAAATTAACACTATTTTATTTGACTAAAATACGACTAAAACTAAAATGGCATTTTAGTCAAAAGACTATGACTAGTTTTCTAAAGTCTATGAGCTTAGGGACATGGAGGATCTCAAAGCTACCTTGAACAACCGTGAGGAGATCTTTCGTGATACCTGGAGGCCCTGGCAACATTTCGTATACACTGATGCCCATCTTCATGAGGTTACGCAGCCTGGCTGAGCTTCTGAACTTTGTCTAACACCCTGGGCGAGAGGTTCTATCTTTTTATTTATTTCCGTATGTGTGTGTTTCTTTTGTGCACGGGACACTTGGTCCCCTTCATCTACTCTTTTCTGACTGCCCTTCCCCTTTGTCCTTCATAGTTCTCTTCCCCCCCCTCCTCTTTTATCTACCCCCTACTCCATGTATTTGGCTCAGCTCTGGGGTATTACACCATTCAGGTATATGATTATCTATCTATATACTATCATAGTCTCATCTTCCCCTTTCTGGGTCATACTGGCCACAGGGATGTTTGACTTCCCGGTACACTATTCTACTATATATTTGCACCTTCATAAACTTTTGAGTCTGTGTTCGAGGTCTCTCCTACCGCTACTCTATATGCCCTACATGCTATGCAAGTTGATGACTATTTTCGAGTCTGCAATGTTATATATGACCATTTATACCCTTTTTACCAGGCCTTCTGGCATTTTGATCCTACCATGTGACTTTCCTTGTTTAATTGACTATGCTTTAAATTTTATTTTTGTACTTGTTTGTAAATTGCAACTTCTTAGAAAATAAAGGAATTACAAAAAAAAGGACTATGACTAAAATTAAATGGAAAATTTACATCAAAATGAACACTACTCGGCTGGCCATTTCTAAATTGGCAACACAATTCCATACAGAGCCTATAATAATGGCACATTAAAGTTTAAACATGTATTTCACTATTCCACTACCACATAAGGATAAGTAAGGGGCATCTACTAAGCTGCTGAAAAAGAAAAAAAATATGAAAAAGGCTTTTCTTATATTTTTTCTTAATATTTAACCACTTGCTTACTGGGCACTTAAACACCCTTCCTGCCCAGACCAATTTTCAGCTTTCGGTGCTCTCACACTTTGAATGACAATTACTCATGCAAACACTGTACCCAAATTAATTTTTTGTCCTTTTTTTCCCACAAATAGAGCTGTCTTTTGGTGGTATTTGATCACCTCTGGGTTTTTTATTTTTTGTGCTATAAATAAAAAAAGACCGAAAATTTTGAAAGAAATATGTATTTTTCTTTGTTTCTGTGATAAAATTTAGCAAATTATTAATTTTTCTTCATACATTTTGGCCACAATTTATACTGCTACATATCTTTGGTAAAAATAACCCAAATTTGTGGATATTATTTGGTCTTTGTGAAAGTTACAGACTCTACAAGCTGTGGTGCGAATTATACAAGATTGATCACATCTGATGTACTGGTGGCCTATATCATTTCTTGTGACCCTAACAAGCCAGGAAAGTACAAATACCCCCCAAATGACCCCTTTTTTGAAAGTAGACATTCCAAGGTATTTAGTAAGAGGCATGGTAACTTTTTGATGTTGTCATTTTTTTCCCACAATTCTTTGCAAAATAAATTATTTTTTTATTTTTTATTTTTTTCCACAAAATTGTCATTGTAATAGGTTATTTCTCTCACATGGCATGTGTATACCACAAATGATACCCCAAAATAAATTCTGCTACTCCTCTTGAGTATTTACGATACCACATATGTGGGACTTTTCCACAGCCTGGCCACTTAGAGAGGCCAACATGCAGGGAGCGCCATCACGTGTTCTAGGCGCATAAATTACACATCTAACTTGTTGACTACCTATTACACTTTTGAAGGCCCTGGAGCACCAGGACAATGACACGTGACACTGACGTGGCACTGATGACAGGTGGCACTGATGACACGCGACACTTATGTGGCACTGATGACAGATGGCATTAGTACGGGGCACTGATGACACGTGACACTGATGACAGATGGCACTAATACGGGGCACTGATGACACGTGACACTGACAGATGGCACTAATATGTGGCACTGGTGACAGATGGCACTTATACGTGGCACTGATATCATGTGGCACTAATACGTGGCACTGATGAGAGATGGCACTAATATGTGGCACAGATGGCACCGATATGTGGCACTAATGACACGTGACACTGATGACAGATGGCACTGATACGTGACATTGATGACACGTGACACTGATAACAGATGGCACGTGACACTGACAGGTGGCACTGATGACAGATGGCACTAATATGTGGCACTGATGACACGTGACACTGATATGGCACTGATGACAGATGGCACTGACGTGGCACTGATGACACGTGGCACTGACGTGGCACTGATGACAGATGGCACTTATACATGGCACTGGGGACAAGTGGCACTGGGGACAAGTGGCACTGGGGACAGGTGGCATTGGCAGATGGCACTGGGGACAGATGGCAGCGGGGACAGATGGCATCGGGCAGTGGGGACAGATGGCAGCAGGCAGGGGGGACAGATGGCAGCGGGCAGCGGGGACAGATGGGGACAGATGGGGACAGATGGCAGCGGGCAGCAGATCGCTCATTTCTTTTTTTCTTTTTTCTTTTTTTACTTACGGACGCTCATCTCTCTCTCCTCACACGCTGTCTGTGTGAGGAGAGAGAGCGGCGCTGAGAGATGATCTCATATGTTTACATATGAGATCATCTCTCATTGGACACGCCGATCTCAGTGTAAACGGCCGCTGTGATTGTCCGTTTACAGCGATCTGTGACTGGCTGTGTCCGACGGACACGGCCAGCACAGAACTTCCCCGATGCGCGCTCTCAGGAGCACGCATTAGGGAAGTAAACAGGAGGACGTCCAGGGACGTCCTCCCGGCAGGGAGCGTCCGCGCTGCAGCCGTCTTTCGGGCTATAGCGTGGGCGCCTAGTGGTTAATGTTGGTAATATATTCAGGTAATATGTGCAATGGCATTACAGCCAACAGAGTTTACAGTTTTTTTTTTGTATTTTAACCACTTAAGCCCTAAAAGGATTTGCCCCTTTAATGACCGGGCCATTATTTGGGATACGGCACTGCGTCGCTTTAACTGACAATTGCACGTTCCTGCGATGCTGTACCCAAACAAAATTTATGTCCTTTTTCCCCACAAATAGAGCTTTCTTTTGGTGGTATTTGATCACCTCTGAGGTTTTTATTTTTTGCGCTATTAACAAAAAAATAACGACAATTTTGAAAAAAAGCTATAGTTTTAACTTTTTGCTATAAAAAATATCCCCCAAAAAAATATTAAACTAATTTCTTCCTCAGTTTAGGTCAATATGTATTCTTCTACATATTTTTGGTAAACCAAAAATTGCAATAAGCGTATATTGACTGGTTTGTGCAAAAGTTATAGCATCTACAAAATAGGAGATATAATTATGGCATTTCTATTTTATTTTTTACTAGTAATAGCGGTGATCTGCAATTTTTATTGGGACTGTGACATTGCGGCGGACAGATTGGAGACTTTTGACACTTTTTTGGGACCATTGACATTTATACAGAGATCAGAGCTAAAAATAGCCACTGATTACTATATAAATGTCATTGGCAGGCAAGGGGTTAACACTAAGAGGCGATCAAGGGGTTAAATGTGTGTCCTAGGGAGTAATTCTAACGTTGGGGGGGTGGGACTGCCTGGAGTAGGAGACCGAGTATTGTTCATGCTTAGTATGAACAACAGATCAGTCTCCTCTCCCCTGACAGAACGGAGATCTGTCTGTTTACATTGACAGATCTCCGTTTACATTGACAGATCTCCGTTCTGTGTCTGAGGAGCAATCGCGGGTGCCCAGCGGACATCGCGGCCGCTGGGCATGCGCATTGGCTCTGTAGTGATCTTAGAGCGGCCGACGTATAGTTACGGCGATTTGCCCAGGAGAGCCAACCTGCCGCAGTATAACTCCGGCAGCTGGTCGTCTAGTGGTTAAAGTTGCACTTGTCAAAAGGCAAGATATTTGTTTGTTTATGAAACTTGGTTTTATAAAGAGATTATATATCACAACGGCTAAATGTGTGTCTGTAGTACATGTTCAAACTTTAATATCAGAAGTAATAACATGTTATTAGTTTTTTACTCCAGGATTATATCATTTGTTTGAAAATTGTAGAGAAATGCTTAAATAATGCATTACAATTTACCTAAACCCATTTGATTATAGTTGACTAAAATGTATGAGATTTTAGTTGACTAAAATATGACTAAAACAATTAAGATGATTAAAATACAACTAATACTAAAATGGCATTTTAGTCAAAAGACTATGACTAAAACTAAATAGAAATTTGAAGTCGAAATTAACACTGAACTGAACAGCCCAGCTGAGATTTTTCAGCAGAGCTTCAGGAAAAACAAAAAAACAAATATGGTCCACTGGATTGGGAATCGATCCCAGTCTTTCCCAGTGAGACCAACCCCAGTACATAAAAGTGGTAACCACCCCAATCTATAACTGCCCTATGCAGCAAGGTGCATATGGAAGGGCAATGCACATCACAAACAAGCAAAAGATTCCCCAGCACATTTACAGACTAGCCTGCAAAAAAAACAATTTGGACATGTCTAAAGCTTGATACACACTATACAATTTTCTTTAGATTTTTTTCCTTTAGATTTACCAAAACTATATAATATGAGCTCAAACCTAAACACTTTCAATTTGTATCCAATCAGGCCGGCCCTTGCACTACATAGTTAAAGGTAAATCTAAAGGAAAGCTAACAAAAGTTGTATAGTGTGTATCCAGCTTAAAAGTTTACTTAAAAAACCCTGTTTTTAAACGTAAACTGTTAGACAGGCGAATTTGGTTATTTTGCAGGCTGGTCGGTAACTGTGCTGGGAAATCTTTTGTTTGTTTGTGATCAGCCCCAGTACATGTTTTGTAAAGAACAGGCAAAGATCCGGGTTTCTGTACCAAAAGGGACCATAAAGCCACAAAATTCCCATCTTTTCTAGACAACATAGTCATATATATATATATATATATATATATACAGGCACACACACACACACAGTGCTGTGTCGGCAAGATTTACCTTGAGCTGTAGAGAATGAGATGAGCTGAACCACCAACAGACTGGCAGCAATCACAGCAAGGGAACATATGGTTGTCATGTTGAAGTCTTGTCCACCAAAGGCAATGAAGAGTCTGTGTTATTCTACAGACTGATCCCAGATTCCTGGTGGATAGTTATAGAGAGGAGAGACCACACCCACAGCAAGATCGGCCAAGTCTATTGGTCTGCCCCTGGGAGTGGTCTCAATACTTGTGGTGGAGGGAGGTCATCTCCAATATTTATCTTCACAGTCAATATCAGAATTTGCATTGCAGAAATGTCAAAACTTAATACAAAACAAAACTACGAATAGTAAAAGATAAAGGTTTAGCAACCACTGGCTTGGATATTCAGAGCATTGGAGACCTGGGCATTTTCTTGTAGGAGGGGGTGTGAAACTGCTTGTCTGTTCTCAAATATATACGTACATATAACAATCAAAATGGGCAAAGCTGGCCACAGACATGAGATCAGAGTTTTAATGCCACTATTTATTTTCATTGACATAAGCACAAATATTTCAAGCTTCCAACCTTATAGAGGGATCATAAAGCTACCAGGGACGGACTGGCAACTTATGGGGCCCCCCGTGTCCCTGCCCACATTCAAGCCACAGCCACACAAAGCCCCACCTGCATAGTGCACTGCCTACAGTTCCAGACCTCCTGGAGCTGCTACCCCTGGGCGACTGCTTCTGAGACAAGAAATAGCAGTCCATGCCTCAGCAAGAGCTGGGCTGATGGGCTGGAGAAGAATGCTAAAGGACCCAATGGACTCCCACTGCTGCCTCAGCCAATGAGGAGAGAGAGTCCCTGGATAGCCGAGGCTATCAAGAACATCAAGAACATTGCTATCAAGAACATTGCTAAATCAGAGGGAGCTCAGGTAAGATTTGGGGGGGGGGGGCTGGGGGGGGGGGGGTTTACCTTCATGCATAGAAAAAAACCTTCAGCCTTCAGAATAACGAATGGAAACTAAACAGATTTTTTTCATTCTGCACATGTTTACCCCTATGTACCTGTATAGAATGAATGTACTGCTTTTCCAAAAATAAAACAGCTTTCCATTTATTCTACACACGCTTACCTCACTCTCTTCATAGGTGTTTAAACACCTGCATGATTACTTCTGCCTTACTTCCTGGACAGATTTTACATCATGACACAGAAAGGAGTTGACCAGCTGATCCCATTAGCACACACCCTGCATCATCTACCCTTAGCTGGTCAACTCCTTCCTGTGTCATGACCTAAAGTCTGTCCAGGAAGTAAGGCAGAAGTAATCGAGAAGTGTTTTTAAACAGCTGAGAAGAGTGAGGTATGTGGGTGTCTAGAATAAATGGAAAGCTTTTATTTTTGCAAAATAAGTACATTAATGCTATATTGGTACATTGGGGCAGGAATTTAGAAAACAAAACAGGAACAAAGGTGAACTTAGCCTTTAAACTAAGCAATTGGCAAAGGTCTCTGTGTAGCAACTGTAAATGGGCAGTCTTTAGTCCTAACTCTTGATCCAACTAGTTATACTGTTTGTGCACATGAGAAAAGTCAAACCTGTCGGCAGTAATAAGGCTGTTACAGTGAGGGGAAAAAAGTATTTGATTCCTTCTGCTGATTTTGTACGTTTGCCCACTGACAAGGAAATGATCAGTCTATAATTTTAATGGTAGGTTTATTTTACCAGTAAGAGACAGAATAACAGGAAAAATATCCAGAAAAACGCATTTCAAAAAAGTTATAAATTGATTTGCATTTTAATGAGTGAAATAAGTATTTGATCCCCTATCAATCAGCAAGATTTCTGGCTCTCAGGTATCTTCTATACAGGTAACGAGCTGAGATTAGGAGCAGTCTTAGAGGGAGTGCTCCTAATCTCAGTTTGTTACATGTATAAAAGACACCTGTCCACAGAAGCAATCAATCAGATTCCAATCTCACCACCATGGCCAAAACCAAAGAACTGTTCAAGGATGTCGGGGACAAGATTGTAGACCTACACAAGGCTGGAATGGACAACAAAACCATCGCCAAGCAGCTTTGTGAGAGGGTGCCATACCATAGTCCCATAGTCACCAAGAAAACAATTGAAAACACTACTCTATGAAGGACTGAAGTTCTGCAGCGCCCGCAAGGTCCCCCTGCTCAAGAAAGCACATGTACAGGCCCGTCTGAAGTTTGCTAATGAACACTTGAATGATTCAGAGGAGAACTGGGTGAAAGTGTTGTGGTCAGATGAGACCAAAATTGAACTCTTTGGCATCAACTCAACTCGCCATGTTTGGAGGAGGAGGAATGCTGCCTATGACCCCAAGAATACCATCCCCAAGGCCAAACATGGAGGTGGAAACATTAAGGGGGTAGGACAACTTCACTGCATCAAAGGGACGATGGACAGGGCCATGTACCATCAAATCTTGGGTAAGAATCTCCTTCCCTCTGCCAGGGCATTGAAAGTGGGCCATGGATGGGTATTCCAGCATGACAATGACCCAAAACACATGGCCAAGGCAACAAAGGAGTGGCTCAAGAAGAAGCACATTAAGGTCCTGGAGTGGCCTAGCCAGTCTCCAGACCTCAATCCCATAGAAAATATGTGGAGGGAGCTGAAGGTTCAAGTTACCAAACATCAGCCTCAAAACCTTGGAGAGGATCTGCAAAGAGGAGTGGGACAAAGGAACTACAAAGCCCTTGATGCTCTGCACAAGATGGGTCTGAGGACTCAATTTTGTGTCCTGAGGGAATTTCAGTCATGATGAGGCAGTGAGAGAGATCAAACCTGAAGAAGGGATGCGGTCTCTCAGATGATCCTCCCACGCAATTCAGGCCTCCGCCGCTAGTTGGAACACCCAGCCTGAGAGAGGAAGATCCCAGAAAAATATTGAAGTGCACCTACACCGACAGTGAAGCGTTCCAGTGTGAGGTGAACGGCCAGGACATTCGTTTGGGCCTTGATCACAGGATTTGGTGAGAGGACATTTTGCCCATCTGCAGGGAACAGGGACACTGCACCACAGAAGGAGTTATTTGAACACTGTATACAGACATCATTGCTGGTAGTCATCTTGCTGACACTATCCATTTCGGGGACACTGTATACAGACATTATTGTCCTCTCACCTTGTTGAGCAAAACCCTGCCTGTTTCACTTGATAATCTGGGCTAGTTTTGTTGTTTGGCCATGCTATCCAGGAGTTTAAGTGCACCAACAAAAGTGGCTAGCTGAAGACACCAAATCTTACATTTTCTTCAAAAGGACTGAAGCCACTAGTGCCATACGGATCCACACACACATATTAAGGGATCTGTATATGCATTAGGTGTGTGGGACAGTTTATCTAGGAAGTTAAGCTGTTACATGTTGACTTGAATAAAGTGTTTAAAGTTGGGTCTGTGGTGTCAGGGGACAGGAGACTTAATCTCAGTTATTGCTCTCCAGTTGATTACTTGAATATATATTGTTACTGTCTGTTATTCTTCCACAGAAATATTGCAGTAAAGACAATTTCTGTGTTTTATCAAAACTAGGGTTGAGCGAACCCGAACTGTAAAGTTCGGGTCCGTACCGGACTTTTGGGTGTACGGGTCCCGGACCCGAACCCGAACTATTGGCTGTATGTTCGGGTTCGGGTCCGGTGTTCGGCGATGTATTGGCGCCTTTTACAAGCTGCGGGGCAGCCAATCGACGCTAGTTTCACTAGTGTGCCCTTAGAAGCCATCACAGCCATGCCTACTAATGGCATGGCTGTGATTGGGCAGTGCAGCATGTGACCCAGCCTCTATATATAGTACAGACACACAGCACACAGCATCACTCTGCTATAGACAGTTTCCAATGCTGCTAAGAGAGGATTTTAGGATTTAGTCTGATAAAGTCAGTCAGTCAGTCCACATTCCTTAAATTTTCTTCAAATTAGTTATATCAGTGAGATATCTACATAGCTAGAGTAGACTAGAGAGTGTCTTTATTAAGGAAAATAAAGAGGCAGAGAGAATTATTCAAGAGATTCCTAAATCAATTGTACCCTGGCTGGGGTGCAGTGCACAGTCTTTTAACAGTGCCATGAGGCCAGTGCCAGACAAAATATAAGTTTTACCTGCAAGCTCAGTGCAGCATTACTGCACTGCATATTTTAGTAAGAGATACACCATACTCTGTGTGTATTCTGCTATTGGAAAAACATTGCAAAAAAATTTAATTTTGCTGTGTTTTTTTTTTTCCAATAGCATTTTCTGCAGTTTAGCAGTTTTTGAGATACACGCTTTACATACTGTGTGTGTATTCTGCTATTGGAAAAACATTGCAAAAAAATTTAATTTTGCTGTGATTTTCTTTTCTTTTTTTTTTTCCAATAGCATTTTCTGCAGTTTAGCAGTTTTTGAGATGCACGCTTTACATACTGTGGGTGTATTCTGCTATTGGAAAAACATTGCAAAAAAATTTAATTTTGCTGTGATTTGGGGATTTTTTTTTTTCCAATAGCATTTTCTGCATGTTCATACACGCTTTAGACACTGTACGTGTATTCTGCTATTGACAAAAAATAAAATATTTCAGTGCTTTGTGCAGGAGTGTGACATACAATCGATCGATATTTCTTCTATTGTGCTGTCCCAAAAAAAAATTGTACTGACATTTTTTTTTTCCCAATAGCATTTTCTGCAGTTTAGCAGTTTTTGAGATACATGCTTTACATACTGTGGGTGTATTCTGCTATTGCAAAAACACCCATTTAGGGCGAGATCATAATTTTGAAAATATGAGGAGATCATCAAAAAGGGGACGTGGCCCAGGTCGTGGTGCTGCTGGTGGCGCTCCTGTTGCCAGGAGAGGACGTGGTCGATCTGTGCCAGCTACACGCACTAGTGAAACACCTTCCTCAGGTGCGAGTAGGCGACAGAGCCTGCAACGGTATTTTGGCGCGCCTAATGAGGCTGTACGAATGTTGAGGCCAGGACAAGTACAGGCGATAGTAGATTGGGTTGCTGACAGTGCCTCCGGTTCCTTCACATTGTCTCCCACCCAGTCTCCTGATGAAAGTTCAGAGTTGGCACCTGCAGCCGATGTCCATCAGTCTTTCACCTCACCCCCTTGCAAATCAGCCAATCAGTCTGAGCCCCAAATCATGCAGCAGTCTCTTCTGCTTTTTGATGACTCTGTTAGCAGTGTTTCCCAGGGCCATCCACCTAGCCCTGCCCCAGAAGTGGAAGAGATTGTGTGCACCGATGCCCAACCACTTATGTTTCATGATGAGTACATGGGGAGGACCATCGCAGCACGTCTCGGATGATGACGAATCACAGGTCCCAACTGCTGCCTTCGCCATTGTGCAGACCGACAAGGAGGGCAGGGGTGAAGACTGGGTGGAAGATGATGTGGAGAACGATGAGGTCCTTGACCCCACATGGAATCAACGTCATGCAGGTGACCAGTGTAGTTCAGAGAAAGAGGCGGTGGTCGCACAGAGCCACCAGCACAGCAGAAGAGGGAGCAGGGTGCAAAAGCGGAGCGTCCGTCCCCTAGACAGTACATCTGCTACTGCCCAACGCAGCAAGGGACTGAGCACACCAAAGCCAGGTCCAAGGAGTTCCCTAGCGTGGCAGTTCTTCAGACAATGTGCTGATGACAAGACACGAGTGGTTTGCACGCTGTGCGATCAGAGCCTGAAGCGAGGCATAAACGTTCTCAACCTGAGCACAACCTGCATGACCAGGCATCTAAGTGCAAATCACGAGATGCAGTGGAGTAGACACCTCAAAAACCAAGAAAGGTCTCTGGCTCCTCCTGCTTCCTCTTCTGCTGCAGTCTCGGCCTCTTCATCCACCTCTGTAGTGACAGTGACACCTGCCAACCCGCAAACAGAGGATCTGCCAGCAACACTACCACCTGGGTCACCAACCATCTCCACAATGTCCCATGGAAGCGTTCAGCTCTCTATTTCCCAAACACTGGAGCGGAAGAGGAATTACCCCCCTAGCCACCCGCGATCCCTGGCCCTGAATGCCAGCATTTCAAAATTCCTCGCCTTTGAAATGCTGTCATTCCGTCTGGTGGAGACGCAGAGTTTTAAAAGGCTGATGTCATTGGCTGTCCCACAGTTCGTCGTGCCCAGCCGCCACTACTTTTCCAGACGAGCTATCCCTTCCCTGCACAACTAAGTGGGGGACAAAATCAGGTGTGCACTGTGCAACGCCATCTGTGGCAAGGTCCACCTAACTACGGATGCGTGGACCAGTAAGCACAGTCAGGGACGTTATATCTCCCTAACAGCACACTGGGTAAATGTAGTGGCGGCTGGGCCTGAGGCGGATAGCAGTTTGGCGCATGTCCTTCCACCACCGAGGATTGCAGGGCACTTCAGTTTGCCCCCTGTTGCTAACTCCTCCTACTCCGCCTCCTCATCCTTTACCGCCTCTTCATCTGGTCAGCGTAACACCTTCACCACCAACTTCAGCACAGCCAGGGCTAAACGACAGCAGGCAGTTTTAAAACTTTCCTGTTTGGGAGAAAAACCCCACACCGCGCAGGAGTTGTGGAGGGACATGGAACAACAGACCGATGAGTGGTTGGTGGCAGTGAGCCTCAAGCCCGGCCTGGTGGTGTGCGATAATGGGCGAAATCTTGTAGCAGCTCTGGGCCTAGGCGGTTTGACGCACATCCCTTGCCTAGCGCATGTGCTGAACTTGGTGGTCCAGGGGTTCCTTAAGAATTACCCCGATATGCCAGAGCTGCTGCAGAAAGCGCGGGCCGTCTGTGCGCACTTTCGGCGTTCTCACCCTGCTGCTGCTCGCCTGTCAGCGCTGCAGCGTAACTTCGGCCTTCCCGCTCACCGTCTCATATGTGACGTGCCCACAAGGTGGAACTCCACCTTGCACATGCTTGCCAAACCGTGCGAGCAGCAGCAGGCGATAGTGGAGTGTCAGCTGCAGCACGCACACGTGAGTCGCTCTGCGGAACAGCACCACTTCAGCACCACTTCACCTCCAATAACTGGGCCTCCATGCGAGACCTGTGTGCCCACCAACATGGCCAGTGCCGATGACGCCGTTCTCAGCATTACTATCCCAGTTCTATGCCTCCTTGAAAAAACTCTTCAGGCGATGATGGAAGAGGATGTGGCACAGGAGGAGGAGGAGGAAGAGGGTTCATTTCCAAGGCTTTCAGGGCAGTCATTTACAAGTGGCTAAGAGGGTGGGTTCCTGCACCAACAAGCGCCAGGTACACAATTGTCCGGCAGCAAGGGCACAGTTCTGGAGGATGACGAGGTGGAGGATGAGGAGGAGATGGAGGAGAAGGAACCATGTTCACAGCAGGGTGGCACCCAGACCAGCTCATGTCCATCACTGGTGCGTGGCTGGGGGGATACAGAGGACACAGACTATACACCTCCCACAGAGGACAGCTTTTCCATGACTCTGGGCAGCCTGGCACACATGAGCGATTACATGCTGTAGTGTCTTCGCAACAGCCGCCGAGTTGCCCACATTTTAACTGGTGCTGATTATTGGGTGGCCACCCTGCTGGATCCCCGTTACAGGGACAACGTGCCGTCCTTAATTACCTCACTGGAGCGTGATCGTAAGATGCGCGAGTACAAGCGCACGCTGGTCGACGCGCTGCTGGTGGCATTCACACTTGGCAGCGGGGGTACGGTGGAAGCAAAAGGCGGAGGCAGAGGAGGAGAAAGAGGTCGCCAACGCACCGCCAGCACCTCGGAAGGCAGGGTTAGCATGGCCGAAATGTGGAAAAGCTTTGTCAGCACGCCACAACAACCAGCACCACCAGCTGAGATGGAACGTCTTAGCAGGAGGCAGCATTTCACCAACATGGTGGAGCAGTGTGTGTGTACACGCCTACATGTACTGAATGACGGGTCTGCCCCCTTTAACTTCTGGGTCTCCAAATTGGACACATGGCCTGAGCTTGCCCTTTACGCCTTGGAGGTGCTGGCCTGCCCTGCAGCCAGTGTATTATCTGAACGTGTATTTAGCACGGCAGGGGGCGTTATCACAGACAAGCGCAGCCGCCTGTCCAGAGCCAATGTGGACAAGCTCACGTTCATTAAAATGAACCAGGCATGGATCCCACAGAACTTGTCCGTACCTTGTGCAGAATAGACACGTATACCGGTGTTCTGACAAAAAGTGTCTGGTCATCGGCTAGTGTCTGGCCACTTACTGTGCAGGCGCAGTGCTTGCGCAGTACAGAGGACAAGGAGATTCACAAAATCTCCAAAGATGAATGTCGCCTGGGCAGTGAGTGCAGGTTCAAGCCCCACCATCCAAGTGGACATACGGTAGCACATAGTAACAGGGCCCCTCACAGGCTCGCTTGGCTAGGCTTCAACCTCGGATGATGTGGCTTGAACCTGGAGTCACCGCGCATCGTCATCGAGTTTCAAAATCCCCTTGTCCTACGTACTGAGCAAGCGCAGTACAGGGCGGACACTATGCGACGGGGGACAGAATTTGACACATCATTCACCACTAGCCTAACCCAGCCATTGTTGTATTTTTGAACCAGTGTTGGCTACCTCGTCCTCCTCCACCGCCGCTTCCACCTACACCGCCACATCCACCGCCACCTCAACCTCCTACTCCATATGGACCTCGTCCTCCTAGGTCAAGATTATAATTTTTTCATTTTTTTAATTTCCAAGTATTTTATTTTCCCACTATCTTGTCCATTAAATTGAATAATTTTTTCCAGAAAGTGCGTATTCTGGGGTATTCCCACCATATGTGCGGCATCGTGCCGTTGAGTTTCTGAGGTTCTTAATGACTTCCTGTACCTCTTCTGCTGAGAAGGGGGCCTCCAGCATTTTATTTTTATTTTTTATTTTTTTTATGTTATTTTAAGTTATTTCCCTATCCACACTTGCCATGCTCTTAACAACATTTTGTTGCCATTTGCAGCCCTCTAGCCCTTTCCATTACTTTTTTACAGCCATTTTAGTCTTCAAAAGTTCGGGTCCCCATTGACTTCAATGGGGTTCGGAGTTCGGGGTCAAGTTCGGGTCAAGTTCGGTCCCGAACCCGGACTATTTTCTGAAGTTCGGCCGAACCCGAACATCCAGGTGCCCGCTCAACTCTAATCATAACGTGTGTGTTTCTCATTGGTCATTGCACATACACTATTGCCAGGTGTGCCAGAGGGGGATGAGGCTGTTATTATGGTTGAGAAGCAGAGTAACGGGCTGAACATACTTAAGCAGCCCCTTCAGGGGTATCACTACACCTATAATGCTGTACTATTGCACTGGAATCAGCCCAATTGTACTCAATGGGCGGGTTTGACAAGTGGTGCCATTTTACCAAACTCTGCAGGCCAAGTTAAAAATGCTAAGGCATGTAAACAGCCCCATCTAGCTTTTGTTTTACAGTTTGGGGGGGAAGTGAGGAGGAGGGGAGCAGTAAAATCGCAGCTCAGCCATCCATTTTCTGACTACCTATCTGAAAGAAACATATTTTATGAGCAGTTGTACCTGTTATTCCTATTCCTAGCGCTAGGTTCCCAGGTCCAAAATTAATATTGGTCAGAATTAAGTTTGGCCATCCAAAACAGTCCCAGTTTCTCACATGGCTCCTTTGAAAATGAATCTCTGCTGTAGACCAACTCTTTTCCCTTTATTTAACTGTGAAGGTGTGCCATTTTTAAACACACCTTGCTAAGCTTTGGGCCAATTCCTTTAGCCCTATGTTTACTGGGTTCACTCTCACACATTAGGGGTTTCCTAGATCTCAGGAAATGTTTCTGCAAAATTACCCTTTTGAACCTGCGGCCTACTTATACTGTTCTGTTCATCTCTTCTGTGTCTGTTAACCACTTAAGCCCCGGACCAATTTGCAGCCAAAGGACCAGGCCCCTTTTTGCGCTTCGGCACTGCGTCGATATAACTGACACTTGCGCGGTCGTGAGACGTGGCTCCCAAACAAAATTGGCGTCCTTTTTTCCCACAAATGGAGCTTTCTTTTGGTGGTATTTGATCACCTCTGCGGTTTTTATTTTTTGCGCTATAAACAAAAATAGAGCGACAATTTTGAAAAAAAAAACTATATTTTTTTCTTTTTGCTATAATAAATATCCCCCAAAAATATATAAAAAAAAGTATTTTTTCCCTCAGTTTAGGCCGATACGCATTCTTCTACATATTTTTGTAAAAAAAAATCACAATTAGCGATTATTGATTGGTTTGCGCAGGAGTTATAACGCTTACAAAATAGGGGATAGTTTTATAGCATTTTTATTAATATATTTTTTACTAATAATGGCGGCGATCAGCGATTTTTATTGTGACTGCTACATTATGGCGGACACATCGGACATTTTTTATGCATTTTTGGGACCATTGTCATTTATACAGCAATCAGTGCTATTTAAATGCACTGATTCCTGTATAAATGCCACTGGCAGTGGAGGAGTTAACCACTAGGGGGCGGGGAGGGGTTAAGTGTGTGTGGGTGTGTGTGTTTTTTAACTGTAGGGGAGCGTGGCTTGGCGTCTGACGTCACTGACCATCTTTCCCTATAACAGGGAACAGACGATCAGTGACAGGCTCAGTAGGAAGCACGGGGAGAGGTTTGTTTACACAGACCTCTCCTCGTTCTCAGCTCTGTGACCCGATCGCGGGACACCAGTGGCGATCGGGTCCGCTGGTCCCGCAGCCACGGAGCTCAGGACCGGGTCGCACGCGCACGACCCACGGCTGGGCACTTAGAGAGCCACGTACAGGTACGTGATTGTGCCCAGCCATGCCATTCTGCCGACATATCACCCTTCTGAGTAAATCTTTTCAGGATTACCTGCAACTAGCAGCTGCCCGTCCCTACAGGGTGTAGGGGCACAGGGGCGCCGCCTCCCTAAATTTATGTGCCTGGCAGTAAATTATATGCAGGACGCCGGATGCATAAATTCCAATGTTTTTTTTTTTTTTTAGAAGCACATCATTAGAGCCGGAGGGTGGGCTTTGGGAGCAGTGTCCAACCATTTGTGTCTTCCTGATTCTCCTCCCGGCCTCCTGAGACCCCATTATCCGAGAGAAGAAGCGATCCTATTGGCCGCCGAGGAGGTTGAGGGAGGATACGCAGGGGAAGCTGCGCCGCCGTGAAGCTGAGGAAGGAGGAGATGCAGGGTGAAGCCGCTGCCTGCCGCCCAGAGGAGGCCCACGACCTAGATGGGGATCACTGCCTTCAACCATGCCAAATTGACCATCAGGTCTACCAATATTTTTAATGTCACCCATGGCAACCAAAACCATCAAAAATCATCAATGCATTGCCCTTTTTATCATTGTCAGAAATATCAGCACTACTGTTAGAATACCTTTTATCAGTGTGTGGTTGTCTCACATGGCCATTTCACAATACACCAACTCCACTGGCACATGACATTCTGCCAGCAACTGACCTGACCTTCATTAGATAAACATTTGGGTCAGTGCTCGGTGACCATAATCTCTGCATCTACAATTGTGTAAATGTGTCTATTTGCCTTTGTGCCGTCTGGCACTTCCACCAATAGAGTGTTTGGCACCACATCATTATTAAATTGATTGTAAAGGCAGAAGACTTTTTGTCTTAATGCATTCTATGCATTAGGATAAAAAGCCTTCTGTGTGCAACAGCACTCCTCATCCCCCCTAATACTTACCTGAGCCCCATCGTTATACAGCGATGTTGCGCGACAGACTTGGCTGCCTGGGACTCTCCTCCTCATTGGCTGAGACAGCAGCTGAGCGCCATTGGCTCCCGCTGCTGTAAATCAATGTCCGTTAGCCAATGAGAAGAGAGAGGGGGTGGGGCCTAGCCTTGGCTCCATGTCTGAATGGACACGGAGCTGTGACTCGGCTTGGGTGTCCCCACAGCAAGCTGCTTGCTGTATGAGCACTCGTCAGGAGGGAGGGGCCAGGAGAGCTAAAGAGGGACCTGATAAGAGGAGGATCCGAGCTGCTCCATGCAAAACCACTTCACAGAGCAGGTAAGTATAACATGTTTGTAAAGTCTCGTTTTTTTTTCTTAAAAGTAACAATCACTTTAACTCTTTTGTGGGTCGTGGACAAGACTTCTACTGTGTGCTCACCGTCTTGTGAGGGTTTATTCTGCAGCAGCAAGCGTGCCTTTGACTATAAGCTGTTCTATAGTCCCTCCATATGACATAGCAGAAATAGTGTCCAATCCACTGTTACACACAAGGGCCCCTATCAATATTGGTAATAAACTTTTGGCCAAATTATTTTGCCTGTGCTATCAATGGTACTTTGCAGCATTGACCCATATGTCCAAGAAGACACAGAAGAAAAGAGTGGCTGAACAGCAGACACATCTTTAACCATACCAGGCTGCAATAACACATTTTTAAACACAGCAGTTTGCATTACCACAATCCTACCACTGTGATCTGGTGGGCCTTCATTAAACACATAAACCTTTTCATCCACTTCATTTTCACTTTTCGCAGACCACATTAACATATTCCTATTACTGAGTGTAGGTAATCACTCATCCACCAGGATGGCACATAGTTGTCCTGGGTAACCTCTGGCTTCAGCATACTGGATTTTAAGTGGGACACAACAAAATTTAAATGAAAAAAAAACTGCGACGGACCGTCCAGCACCCAGTATACAGCTTCCTCCGGTCTGGAACCAGGATTAGTTATTATAGTTGAGTACCCAAGATCTAAAGGACACTAGCTTAGGTGCAAACTGGAACTCACTTTATTGTAAACTCACACAGAATATATAGACCACGCAAAATCAGATAACAGCTTGATCATGTTGTGCAAACAGTAAGATAATTAACATAGCTAAGGAACAGCCAACATAAACATAAACATTAAGCTAATTAACCAGTTAACAACCGGCCCATAGCCGAAAAACGGCTACAGGGCGGTTGCTGAACTCTGGGAGGCCGTTAATTAACGGCCTCACAGAATTCTGCTCTTGCGCGCCCCCTGGTGCGCGCACTCGAGAGCATCCATGATCGCCGGGTCCAGAGGACCCGGCGGATCATGGATCACGGTAAACGGCCGCTCATCGCGGCCGTTTACCACGTGATCGCTCCGTCAAATGACGGAGTGATCACATGTAAGCAAACCGGCGTCATTTGATGACGCCGGTTCCTCTCCCCTCCTCTCTCTGTACCGATCGGTACAGTATGAGAGGAAAGGGGGAGGGATCGGTGGCAGCAGTGCTGTGGGCGGGATCTGTAGTGCCCACAGCCTGCTCTGCCACCACCGATCCATCCATCCATGCTCAGCCATCCCTCCATACCCTGCAATACACAGCAATAGCCTGCAGTGTATTGCAGGGTATGGAGGGATGGCTGAGCATGGATGGATGGATGCTCTGCCATCCCCTCCAATACTGTGCCATACCCTCCAATACTGTGCCATACCCTCCAATACTGTGCCATACCCCCCAATACTGTGCCATACCCCGCAATACTGTGCCATACTCTGCCTTACCCTGCACTACTCTGCCTTACCCTGCAATACTCTGCCATACCCTGCACTACTCTGCCATACCCTGCAATACTCTGCCTTACCCTGCAATACTCTGCCATACCCTGCCATACTCTGCCATACCCTGCAATACTCTGCCATACCCTGCGATACTCTGCCATACCCTGCGATACTCTGCCATACCCTGCTATACTCTGCCATACCCTGCTATACCCTGCGATGCTCTGCCATACCCTGCGATGCTCTGCCATACCCTGCGATACTCTGCCATACCCTGCGATACTCTGCCATACCCTGCGATACTCTGCCATACCCTGCGATACTCTGCCATACTCTGCGATACTCTGCCATACCCTGCGATACTCTGCCATAACCTGCGATACTCTGCGATACTCTGCCATAAACTGCGATACCCTGCAATACCCTGCGATACTCTGCAATACCCTGCCATACCCGGCGATACTCTGCCATACCCTGCGATACTCTGCAATACACCACAAAACCCTGCGATACCCTACCCTGCGATACTCGCTACGATCAAAGCCAGGATCGTTTTTTTTTTTTTTATTCCAGGCTTTCCAGCCTAGAGGTGAGATGTGGGGTCTTATTGACCCCATATCTCACTGTAAAGAGGACCTGTAATGCCATATTCCTATTACAAGGGATGTTTACATTCCTTGTAATAGGAATAAAAGTGATCAAAAAAATTTTTTGGGGGTAAAAAAAGGGTCAAACTAAAATAAATAAAGTAAAATGAACAATAAAATATATATATTTTTTTTTTAAAGCGTCCCTGTCCCCGTGTGCTCGCACGCAGAAGCGAACGCATACGTAAGTCCCGCCCACATATGAAAACGGTGTTCAAACCACACATGTGAGGTATCGCTGCGAACGTTAGAGCGAGAACAATAATTTTGGCCCTAGACCTCCTCTGTAACTTAAAACATGTAACCAGTAAAAAAAATTAAAGCCTATGGGGATTTTTAAGTAGCGAAGTTTGGCGCCATTTCACGAGTGTGTGCAATTTTGAAGCGTGACACGTTGGGTATCTATTTACTCTGCGTAACTTCATCTTTCACATTATGCAAAAACATTGGGCTAAATTTACAATTTTGTTTTTTGTAAAGCACAAAACATTTTTTTTCCAAAAAAAACACGTTCGAAAAATTGCTGCGCAAGTACCGTGCTAGATAAAACGACCGCCATTGTATTCTCTAGGGTCTTTGCTAAAAAAAAACATATATAATATTTTGGGGTTCTATGTAATTTTCTAGCAAATAAATGATGATTTTTACATGTAGGAGAGAAATGTCTGAATTGGCCTGGGTGCTCCAGAACACCTGATGGCGCTCCCTGCATGTTGGGCCTCTGTATGTGGCCACGCTGTGTAAAAGTCTCACACATGTGGTATCGCCGTACTCAGGAGTAATAGCAGAATGTGTTTTGGGGTGTAATTTGTGCTATGCATATGCTCTGTGTGAGAAATAACCTGCTAATATGACAATTTTGTGAAAAAAAAAAAAAATGAAAAAAAATCTTGATATTGCAAAGAATTGTGGGAAAAAATGACAACTTCAAAAAACTCACCATGCCTCTTTCTAAATACCTTGGAATGTCTTCTTTCCAAAAAGGGGTCATTTGGGGGGTATTTGTACTTTTATGGCATGTTAGGGACTCAAGAAATGAGATAGGCCGTCAGTACTTCAGGTGTGATCAATTTTCAGATATTGGCACCATAGCTTGTGGACTCTATAACTTTCACAAAGACCAAATAATACACCCCAATTTGTACTTATTTTTACCAAGGATATGTAGCAGTATAAATTTTGGCCAAAATTTCTCAAGAAAAATTACAAATTTGCTAAATTTTATAACAAAAACGAAGAAAAATTCTTTTTTTTACTGAATTTTCAGTCATGTTTCTTTTATAGCGCAAAAAATAAAAAACCCAGAGGTAATTAAATACCACCAAAAGAAAGCTCTATTTGTGTGAAAAAAAGGACAAAAATTTCATATGGGTACAGTGTTGTATGACTGAGTAATTGTCATTCAAAATGTGAGAGCACCAAAAGCTGAAAATTGGTCTGATTATTAAGGGTGTTTAAGTGCCCAGTGGTCAAGTGGTTAAACAATAAGCTATTTAACAACTAAATCAAGGGTAAAGGTAAGGTGGGGTGGGACTTTGTATGTACCTGTGTAGGGTTTAAATAAAGATATATACCACAAATTAAAATGTGTAATTAAACTATTTTTCATCTATTGATGGTTAATTAAGAGCATATTACAGTTGTGTGTTATAAGGGAAAAACTGTGTTCTAATTTTTAAGCAAATATAAACCATCAGCCTCCAGTGAATATAGTGAAAATAAACTCAGAAAAATATATATATATAGTACATGTATAGTGACCGTGAATTAGCTGCAACCACTTAGTAGTGTACTAAAAAAACACTGCGTAATAAATTTAAAAGAAAAAAATGAGAATGGTGTGCTTATTTAATAATGTGCCATAAAGTAATATACTCAAAGAATGAATATGATGAGTATCCAATACAAATAAATAAATGCGAATAAAAGTCCAACTAAAGCCCAATGGTAGGAGTCAGTTCATATAAAGGTAAAAATCTCATAGGGATAACTTGATAGAAGACATCAATCCAAACATCGGCTGTTAAATTTATGAATTGGCCGCTCACCTCCAACAATGACCCAAAAATCAAACAAGGCTCATCAGATAGTCAGATAAGGAATCCTGCTGATGGATCTGTAAAGGCATCCAGGTCCCAGGCGAAGACGAAGAACTACGTCCAAAATATGGCATCAAAACATCTTGGGTAATTCCATATATAGAGGAAACAGCTCACTCCAAGGAATGACACTTCTTGTATAAATGGCAAGAAGACATAGTCGCCTCCTCACAGTACTTCCGTAAAACACCACCGAAACTAAAGTCAGAAGGCTCCACCCAACGCGTTGCGTCACTGGTTACATGACTTCCTCAGGGATAGGATCCAAGTGACAAGCGCCGGGTATTTATGCTCCCTCTAACTAATGGGTCTTAGTGAGAGGTGAGTCATCAGTTCCCCTGTGTCCAATGTAGTTAATTGGCCATAAGAAAAAACATCCATCATGGCCGAAAAACTGCCTAGCAACCAAAAGGTGATAGGTTGCACACAATAAAATAAACAAAAATACATACAACACTAAATGGCGCACAAACATGGAAACATTTTAGACATTCAATATGCAAATTAATACAGACGTATTTTTAGTACAAGATTTCCCAAAAAGGAATATTGGAGAGAAGAAGCTAAATCCAAAAATAAAATATATAAAATATACACAATAAGAATGAGAGAGAGAGGATGATAGTGGTGACATCTAGTGGGCAAGAACGATAATGCTGCCAAAATTATTTTATATAAACAATTATAGACATACTACATAAGTATGAGAGGATGACATCTAGTGAACAAGAACAATATCACCACTGAAAGGATACTCAACATATAAAAAAAACATATAAAGATGACCCGAAATGCTCATAGATACACCAAAACAGTGTTTTTTCTTGTATAAGACTATACGTAATAGATAAGTAAATAGGAATGGAAGTAAAAATGAAAAAAATAACATCTAGAAATCAGAAATGAAACAATTAAGGTCAAAATCAATGTTTAACCCTTGAGGATGGAAAGATTTAATTTCAAAAATCCATTTCGATTCACATCTAACTCAATGTGTTAACCCTATTGCTCCCTCTCCAGTGAGGTTAATATCTTTCAATTGCCCAAAATTTCAATTCTGAAGGGGAGAGTCTGAAAGGGTTCTTCCAACAGCTGAATGTTAACACGAAAAATATACGGCTGTCACTGGATTATAGCAACGCATCAATACACTTTCTTGACCTAATTATAGAATTTAAAGACCAAAATTTCATCACGAAAACCTTTTTCAAGCAGGTTGATCGGAACAGCTACATTCCAACAGATAGCTGCCACCATGACCCGTGGCTTATCAATATACCAAAAGGCCAGCTGATTAGAATACGCAGAAATTGTACAAATGAACAAGATTTCAACGAACAGGAAAGATTTATTGGTAACAGATTTATTCAAAGAGGATACAATGAAGATTTCATTAATCCTAAAATAAAAGAAGTCACCAGAATGGAGAGGACATCACTAACAATAGATAAATCAAGAATTGAAAGAACCACCTATGATTTCCCTATTATTCTGAATTATAATGTACAACATAAGCAAATAGAAAAAATATTGAAGAAACATTGGTCCATTCTAAGAGCTGACTCCCAGTTGTGTACCATTCTACCAGTAGTTCTGAAATGTACGTATAGGCGAGCACCTACCTTACGAGATATGATTGCGAAGAATATCCCTGATCCTCCCAGTCAAGTAACTAGTTTAACCTTCTTTCAAGAAAAAGGTTTCTTTCCATGCAAGAGATGTTATACATGCAAGAATACTAAGCTGAGTGGCCAAAAAGGCGACACATTCAAATCCACTGTTACCAATAAGGAATACCAGATCAAAGACTTTATTTCTTGTAGGACAGAGGGGGTGGTGTCTGTCCTCCAATGTCCGTGCTTGAAACAATACATCAGTAGGACTAAACGCCTGATGTGGATAAGGATCAGAGAGCATATTAAAAAATTTACGGGTTTATTAAGCATAGTGTCCCTAGACATTTTGCCCAATTTCATTCCCAGGATCCTTCAGTATTGAAATTTTGGGCAATTGAAAGATATAAACCTCACTGGAGAGGGAGCAATAGGGTTAACACATTGAGTAGATGTGAATTGAAATGGATTTTTGAAATGATATCTTTCCATCCTCAAGGGTTAAACATTGATTTTGACCTTAATTGTTTCATTTCTGATTTCTAGATGTTAATTTTTTCATTTTTACTTCCTTTTCTATTTACTTATCTATTGTGTATAGTTTTATACTAGAAAACAACTGTTTTGGTGTATCTATGAGCATTTCAGGTCATCTTTATATGTTTTTTTATATATTGAGTATCCTTTCAATGGTGATATTGTTCTTGTCCACTAGATGTCATCCTCTCATACTTATGTAGTATGTCTATAATTGTTTATATAAAATAAATTTGGCAGCATTATCGTTCTTGCCCACTAGATGTCATCACTATTATCCTCTCTCTCTCATTCTTATTATGTATATTTTATATATTTTTATTTTTGGATTTAGCTTCTTCTCTCCAATATTCCTTTTTGGGAAACCTTGTACTAAAAATACTTCTGTATTAATTTGCATATTGAATGTCTAACATTTTTCCATGTTTGTCCGCCATTTAGTGTTGTATGTATTTTCATTTATTTTATTGTGTGCAACCTATCACCTTTTGGTTGCTAGGCAGTATTTTGTCCATGATGGGTGTTTTTTTCTTTTTGCCCAATTAACTACATTGGACACAGATGAACTGATGACTCACTAAGGCAAACCCATTGGTTAGAGGGCGCTTGTCACTTGGATCCTATCCCTGAGGAAGTCATGTAACCAGTGACACAACGCCTCGGGTGGAGCCTTGTGAAGTCAGTTCCGGTGGTGTTTTACGGAAGTACAGTGAGGAGGCGAGTGTGTCACTACTCCCATTGCTTTTTACTGCGGTTTTTACCCTTACTTGATGTAAGCAGTTTCTTTTACTAAACAAATTTACTTTTCATTTGGCAATATTGCACTATGGCTGTTCTTTGTTTTCTTTAAGCGCCATTTGTACAAGAAGTGTCATTCCTTGGAGCAAGCTGTTTTCCCAATATATGGAATTACCCAAGATGTTTTGATGCCGATTTTTGGATGTAGTTCTTCGTCTTTGACTGGGACCTGGATGCCTTTACAGATCCATCAGCAGGATTCTTATCTGACTATCTGATGAGCCTTGTTTGACCCTTGGGTCATTGTTGGATGTGAGCGGCCAATTCATAAATTTAACAGTCGATGTTTGGATTGATGTTTTGTCTGTATTTTCTTCTATCAAGTTATCTCTATGAGATTTTTACCTTTATATGAACTGACTCCTACCTTTGGGTTTTAGTTGGACTTTTATTCTCATTTATTTACTTGTATTTTTGAATACTCATCATATTCATTCTTTGAGTATATTACTTTATGGCACATTATTGAATAAGCGCACAATTCTCATATTTTTCTTTTATATTACAGTTGTGGAAATCAGGGGCGGGCTGGGAAATTTCCCCCCAGGCCGGTGCCTACATTATTTAACACGGCCGCTGGCTGTTTGTAACTTTTTTTTTTTTTTTAATGGATGTCGGCCGTGGCGGCCGCTGATTGGCTAGCTCGATGATGCTGCCATGCCTGTGCTGCATTGTGGGAGTTGTAGTCTGGCTGCCGATTGGCTAGCTCAATGCTGCTAACATGCCTGCGCTGCATTGTGGGAGTTGTAGTCCGTCTGCACTAAAGTTTACTGGAGGTGTGAGTGCAGCAAACTACAACTCCCACCTCCCAGGAGTCTCTCAGAGGCAGGCCATGTCATGTGGCACGTCAGGGGAGGGGATCCTCTTCTATTGTGAGTCCCCACTGCTCTGCATTCCATACTGTTGATTATAAACGTGCTCTGTACTTTTTAGTGCAGGTTTATTGAAAGTGAAAGTAAAATTCTAGAACAGGTTAGGAATTAGTGTGACATTTCAGGTGCTTCTAAAAAGAATGATTTTTAATAAGATATAATGTGTATGTGGAATACATCTATGTAGCACCTGAAATGTCACACTAATTCCTAACCTGTAGAGAAGCCTGTAATGAGAATGCACCACAGGGGAATGGTAATGCAGGGCTGGACATGACTGTGTGTATAGTTTACTATATGCAGGGTTAAATGGGGGTTGTGGTTTGCTAGGGGAGGGCTGAACAAGCACAGGGGAGTGGCTGTATAAAGGTGGGGGCGGAGCAAAGGAAGATCAGTTTGCAGGAAGGAGAACACGAGGAGGCAGGTTTTTCCCCACCCACCCTCCCCTTTTTTGTTATGGGTATTAGTTATGGAAGTTTTTTATGTAATCTTTGGAGGTACTAATTTTCTTGTCGTTTCAGGATCGTTTTGGCATTATGGTCATCACAGCAGCATGTGTGGGTGGCGTGTTGATTGTTGGTCAGTGGCGGAAGCATGTATACAGGTGGTAAGTGGGTGGGGGGCTCATCAGTAGATGGCTCCTCCTTTGTAGTACATCAAACGGTGTTGATGATTACTCTGATTGAAGTGGGTGGGGGGCTCATCAATATATGGCCCCTCCTTTGAGTACATCAAACGTTGTTGCACTGCGGGGTAAGGTAATGGTATCAGGGCGGTACAGAAATAGACCTACGTGGGTTCGGTAATATCCCGCAGTGCCCCCTGGTGGTAGTTTTGGATATCTATCCATATCATGGGTGTTTGCTATATGCAAGTAGCTCCGTCACTGACCAACAGGGTGGGTTGAAACATGTTGTTTCAAATTATGTTATTGTGTATTTATATTGGTTATTTATATTGGTTAATTTATACGTTATTTATATTTAAATAAAATTGGAGTTTATTTTGGTTTGGTTAATAAAGTATGGCCTTGCGACCAGTTAACTCCAATTAAAGTTGTGGTCTCTTATTTTAGGGGCTGGTATGATATAGGGGGATATTTAGCTTATGGTATTATCTAGGCTACACAGATCATGAAGAATATAAGCATTACACAGCAAAGGATGTGATTTCTTATCCCAGCCCAACTCCAAGAAAGTCCACTGTGGGGAGGGGGGGAGGGGGTACTGTATAGTCTTTTTTTACTTGATTCTATGCTTCAGATAGCTCCAGTGCTCTCCACCTCCTCCCTATCACATATAGAGGAAGATTAACCCTTTATGGTCCAAAGTGGAGGCTGGAGTGTGACCACTGTCACTCCTAACTGACACAGGGGCTGCAAGGGACCAATAACAGAAGTGTAGAGAGCCTGCTGAAGCAAAGTACAAGGTAAAACTGAGTACACAGATCAGAATTCAGCGGGGGGTGAATTTTTGATCGGTGTGTAACCCTCCCTGGATTGTTATATCCACTTCTGCTGGAAATCCTTGTTCAATTAGCTGTTTGCAGCCAAACAGAAGCAGTGCTGATCAGTGTATTCTGATAGGGGATGTTCCCTGCTGTCAGAATACAATGTCCCAGTGAGGGGGGATTCCCACACCTACCCCACTTGTGTCAATGGAGGAATCTGTCAGCCACCTGCTTGAGCCTCATCTCGATCCAGCAATGTGCACAAGAACACTTGCTCTCTAGTGCAGGGGTCTCCAAACTCTCTAAAGGGCCAGTTTACTGTCTTTCAGACTTCAGGGGGGACAAACTGTGCCTAGTGGGAGTTAACAATGTCCGATCTGGTGTCATTGGGAGGAATAGTGCCCCTTTTTTGATGTCAGTGTCAGTGGAAGGAATTATGCCCCCTCATTGGTGTCATTGGAAGGAATAGTGCCCCAATGTTGGTGTCAGTGGCAGGAATTATGCCTCAAGGGCCAGATAAAGGCAAGCAAAGGGCCACATCCTGCCCCAGGGCCGCAGTTTGGAGAGCACTGCTCTATAGGACTGTTTGTTTATAGCGCACTTTAATAGTACTTTGCACTGTGTGTTTGATTTGCAGCACTGGGAGTTTGGTAGTAATTCCAAAACCAAATTGTGTACAAATGAACCATAAGAATTTGACTAGAGTTATTTGAATATTTGGGAGTTATTCACGTTATATGTTATAGTATTTTACATTTTTTATTTACAGTACCAGGAGTATGGTCTTAACTTCCTCACAAAATGTTTTTGCAGCACAGGGATTTTGGTCCCACATACATGTGATATGTAATTGAATATTTATGAGTTGTTATATTCATGTGATATATAATTCACTTGGTCATATTTGATAATGACTCATACACTAAATTTGATATAATTTATAGGGGTACTGCTATGCACTAGGGTGTATATACTCCTGATCCTTATACTTTGTAATTTATCCAATCCTGACCTTTTCACTATATATATATATATATATATATATATATATATATATATATATATATATTTATATAATGTGTGTGATGATTTGTCATGGGGGGCGCAGCTCGGCATGTTCGCCCTGGGCGCTGGTTGACCTTGTCCCGGCACTGGAGGGGACACCCGGCGTCAAAAACGTCACGTCGCACGTGACCTGCTGGGATTATGGCGCTGACTTGAGGAGTGCCTAGCTACAGTCTGCAGAGAAGACGAGACGTGCTTCAGAAACAACACCCCACCCCCGAAGAGTGGCAAGGACCTGGCTCAGTGTCTCCTCACTGAAACAATGCTCCCCAGCCTGAACTAAGGCACCTGCACCTAATTGTGATAACCTTTAGAAAATCCCCTTCAGTAGTAAATTTAATTAATGATGCATAGCATAGTCTTCATGACAATTTTAAATTTTGGCAGTGGCAGCTTGTGTTTTTTTCCTAGCACCCTTCCCCCCACCAGTAGACTCATCTAGCACCCTCCCCCCCCCAGCAAACTCATCTAGCACCCCCCCAGCCAGCGGACTCATCTAGCACCCTCCCCCCCAGCGGACTCATCTAGCACCCTCCCCCCCTAGCGGACTCATCTAGCGCCCTCCCCCCCGCCAGCAGACTCATCTAGCACCCTCCCTCCCCAGCGGACTCTAGCACCCTCCTCTCTCGCCAGCGGACTCATCTAGCACCCTCCTCCCTCGCCAGCAGACTCATCTAGCACCCCCCCTGCCAGTGGACTCATCTAGCGCCCTCCCCCCTGCCAGCGGACTCATCTAGCACCCTCCCCCTGCCAGCGGACTCATCTAGCACCCTCACTCCCCAGCGGACTCTAGCACCCTCCTCCCCCGCCAGCGGACTCATCTAGCACCCTCCTCCCTCGCCAGCAGACTCATCTAGCGCCCTCCCCCCCAGCGGACTCATCTAGCGCCCTCCCCCCGCCAGCAGACTCATCTAGCACCCTCCCTCCCCAGCGGACTCATCTAGCACCCTCCCCCCCAGCGGACTCATCTAGCACCCTCCCCTCCAGCGGACTCATCTAGCACCCTCCCCGCCACCAGCGGACTCATCTAGCACCCTCCTCCCTCGCCAGCGGACTCATCTAGCACCCTCCCTCCCCAGCAGACTCATCTAGCACCCTCCCCCCCAGCAGACTCATCTAGCACCCTCCCCTCCAGCGGACTCATCTAGCACCCTCCCCCCAGCGGACTCATCTAGCACCCTTCCTCCCCAGCGGACTCCTCTAGCACCCTCCCCCCCTGCCAGCGGACTCATCTAGCACCCTCCCCCCCTGCCAGCGGACTCATCTAGCACCCTCCCCCCCTGCCAGCGGACTCATCTAGCACCCTCCCCCCTGCCAGCGGACTCATCTAGCACCCTCCCCGCCGCTAGCAGACTCATCTAGCACCCTCCTTCCCCGCCAGCGGACTCATCTAGCACCCTCCTCCGCCACCAGCGGACTCATTTAGCACCCTCCTCTGCCGCCAGCGGACTCATCTAGCACCCTCCTCCGCCACCAGCGGACTCATCTAGCACCCTCCTCCGCCAGCAGCAGACTCATCTAGCACCCTCCTCTGCCGCCAGCGGACTAATCTAGCACCCTCCTCCGCCACCAGCGGACTCATCTAGCACCCTCCTCCACCACCAGTGGACTCATCTAGAACCCTCCTCTGCCGCCAGCGGACTCATCTAACTATCCGTTATAAAACCAGGTGGGCATGGATGGTGAGCTGATTCGGTGGTTCAATGGGCCACTTGACTGGACTTGCCCCCCAGGCCTTAGGCTGCCAGCCCTCCCTTGGTGGAAATACAGTTACTGCTGTTTGGTCCAGGATGTGCTGATCCTGAAACGGAGGATCAAGTATATGGCCTACGTTTTTCGTGGGAAACTCCACTTTGTCGGGGCTTCAGAGTAGCACAAATATAATGATAGTGTTATAGTAACCTGTAAACTGTCAATGAAAATGTATTTGTCCAATAGAGAGGGAAGCCTGAGGAGCCCGTGGGGATAACCTCCGGGTCCTCCCTGGGAAAGAAGAGCAGACTCCTGATACTTACAGGGAGACCCAAATATCATTGGAAATATTCAAAAAGATATAAACCAAATATTATGGGTGGAAGATGTATTAGGTGGCTGAGGATATAAGCCGGGCCACCCTGTCTTTGAATCCCATACCTCAGAAATGATGTAAATGTTTGAGAGCCACAATAGAATCTGCTTCCCAGTGTGTGTCTGTCTCCTTTCAGTGTCACCACAAAGGACTGAACCTAGTCTCGCCCGTGTCTGCCCACTGCCTGTCGAAGTAGAAGCCCTGTGTGTGCAAATTCTCACACACAGGACTCCTTATACCTTTTACACACTAGGAACCCCACAGAGGCGGCACCTGGGCAGATGTTTACAATCTTGGGACTCCGCTCAAAGGCGACTTCTGGGCCGCTTTACTTCCGGGCCGCTTTACTTCTGGCTCCCCACTTTCCCCCGCTTGGAACGCAGCGCCTCTGACGCACAACTGGTGTGCATCATTTGCAGAACCCAGCCACTCCCGATCCTCTCTTCCTTTACAGGTGTATCCCTGATTCCTCTCTAGCTGATAACAATCAGCTGAGGGTTTCTTTGCCGCCACTCACATCTTACCTGGGAACCTGTAAACCTGGAAGAGGGAGCCCCGTATGGCATATCAGTGGATAGATAAGCCCTCTCCTGTCCCTCCAGATCCTACAGAATCCATCTGGATCTGCAATCCGGGCAACGCGGGCGGCCGCACGGATGCCTCCCTCTCCTCCCCTGGCAATCACAGCAGACTCCTACACATACATACAGTATACAACTGCCTCTGTAAGTCTCCATTCAGCGGTTCAGTCCTTTGTGGTGATGCTGGAAGGAGATAGACACACACAGGGAACCAGGTAAGAATCCCTTCATGGCACCACTCAAAGACCCTCACTCAAAGAATGGTTTCTGACCATCTCTAGAATTTGTGATATGGAGGAACTGATCCACATCTCACAGGAGCGAATGGAGACCTTCTCGACCACCTGGGCCTGTTGGTCACACTTCAAAACAACCCCTGAATATAAACAGCATATTCCCCCTGATTAAGGCGGAACCCACCCTCTCAACTGTCTAAAGCGGTCTGTACGAATGGTCACTCCCCTACTTGCACTTCCCTGCGCTGCCCCCATTCCCCCTGCCTCCCCCCCTACCCCTCTCTCTTACCTCCTTTTCTGACCCTTTTCCCTTCCCCACCTGATTTCTTCCCCCTTTCTATTTCCCCTCACTTACCCTGCCTGGACCCGTTTCTCCCACCCTCCTCTTCTCCTCTATTTCTATCTCACAGGTGCCTTACACTAGGTACCTGGTGCACTAAGTCATGTAGCCAGGTTAATCGACACTAGGATTCAACCAATAAAGGCTTTAACCCACTTACCCTCCCTTACCATAATTATAGAGGAGCTAGAGCCACACCCATGCTTACCAGTGATGCCTTTTTGTACTGTATTTACGATTGTTGTGTGTTATTTGCACTATTTTGTACTCTGTTTTCTTGTACCGTATTGAAAAGTTTAATAAAATCTTTATGGAAAAAAAAAAAAAAAAGAATCCCTTCATGTTGGAATCAATGCTACAGAGCTATTATCTGTCCATCCTTCAATTTTAAAGGATATCCTTGGTTTCTTCCTACCAGATCCTATTGTGACTCTCACATATACATCATATCTGAAGTCTGAAGTCTGGGATTCAAAGACAGGGTGGCTTGGCTTATATCCTCCGCCACCTGATACATCTTCCACCCATAATATTTGGTTTAAATCTTTTTGAACATTTCCAATCATATTTGGGTCTCCCTGTTAGCATCAGGTAAGAACCCCCAATATCTTTTTATTACACACTTTTTTGTATAAACACATTGAAAGGAAATACATGTAGATTATTTAGGGATCTCTCTCTGCTATGGTGTACTTTCCATTTCCGAAAACAGGCCTGTGAGATTCGCCCTTTGAGACAATGAAACATACAGCAAGGTTCTCTCCAAGCAAATCTAATCTTTATTCTTGGGTGTGAATATAAAAGGGGCTTTCAGAAAGTACCGCCCTTTGACAAATTATCCAATCATATACAGAGACATATAAGTACAGCCTATGCCCAAAGTGAAACTAATTATTTCTAAAATATCACGTGCTTTACAAGAAACGAAACTCAAGAGAAGATTACAGTATTATGGAAAAACGAAACTTGATTAGCAAGACTTGAGCATATCTATTTGTGAAATGGATGTTAGAGAGACACAAAATGGAAACTGACTATAAAACAAAGAAGTAGTTAAGCTAAATATCCCTTCACACATTGTCAGTACTAACATTCATAGTATAATTACTTTTAAATAGGAGTCTGCTCTGCTTCCCTGGTGAGGACCCAGAGGTTACCCCCACGGGCTCCTCAGGCTTCCCTCTCTATTGGACAAATACGTTTTTATTGACAGTTTACAGGTAAAAGAATAAATGCATTAACATAAAGTTTATGCTATAGGCTTATAACCAATCTCTCTGTTCTTTCGGTCTGCTCTTGGCTTATGAAGCATTGCTAGACATCAAATAAATGAATTGCAACTTTGATCTGTTAAATTTTATGCTATATTATATCTATTGCAATATTGTTTGGGCAATTGGGAATGGCCTACAAATACTTTAAAATGTCATGTTCTTATAACGTCAGTATTTATTAATATTTTTCTATAACTCTGTTAATATTGTATTTATAGGTTACTTCAATACTATCATTATATTCCTGCGAGATGCATAGGCCATATACTTGATCCACCGTTTCAGGATCAGCACGTCCTGGACAGTAACTGTATTTCCACAACCATAATATGCTCTTAATTAACCATCAATAGTTGAAAAATAAAGTTTACTTACACATTTTAAAAAAAGCGGTTCAGTCCTTTGTGATGACGCTAAAAGGAGACAGACATACACAGGGAACCAGATCCTATTGTGGCTCCCTCACATATACATCATTTCTGAGGTCTGGGATTCAAGGACAGGGTGGCCTGGCTTATATCCTCAGCCACCTAATACATTTTCCACCCATAATATTTGGTTTATATCTTTTTCCAATCATATTTGGGTCTCCCTGTTAGCATCAGGAGGTTATCCCCACGGGCTCCTCAGGCTTCCCTCTTCATTGAACAAATATGCTTTCATTGAAAGTTTACAGGTTACTACAACACTATCATTATATTCATGCTACTCTAAGGCCCCTTTCACACTGGGGCGGGAGCCGCGGCGACGGTAAAGCAGCGCTATATTTAGCGCTGCTTTACCGTCGTTTTAGCCGCGGTATTCGGCCGCTCGTGGGGCGGTTTTACCCCCCGCGAGCGTCCGAAAAAGGGTTAAAATCCCTGCAAAGCGCCGCCGTAGCGGGGCTTTGCGGCGGTATTGCCACGGTATTACCGCGGTGTCCCATTGAAATCAATGGGTAGGAGCGGTATAGGAGCTTTGAATACACCGCTCCTATACCGCTCCTAAGATGCTGCTAGCAGGACTTTTTTTACCGTCCTGCTAGCGCACCGATCCAGTATGAAAGCCCACCGGCTTTCACACTGGAGTGAATGGGGCCGTTTTTTTCAGGTGGTGTACAGGCGCTATTTTTAACGCTGTACCGCCTGAAAAACGCCCCAGTGTGAAAGGGGCCTAAGACCCTATCGAAGCAGGGTTTCCCGCCAAACGTGTAGGAATTATACTCGATCCTCCGTTTCAGGATCAGCACGTACTAGACCAAACAACAGTAACTGTATTTCCACAACTGTAATATGCTCTTAACCATCACTAGATGGAAAATAAAGTTTAATTACACCTTTTAATTTGTGGTCTATATCTTTATTTAAACCCTACACAGGTACATACAAAGTCCCACCCCATCTTACCTCTACCCTTGATTTTGTATCTTTTTGGGATGGTACCTATGCAGGGTTTATAATTGTTCCACATCCACCCCCCACCCCTGTGCAATTCTATTTAACAACTAGTCACCTAGACAAGCCTAGGTGACTCAGTGCCCACCCAGACCGTTTGGTAGCAGTTCCCCAGTAAGAAGACCTAGGGTTGTCCAAATCACTAAAGGATTAGCAGACAGACAAAAACAATGGGTGACTGAATTAACAATGCAAATTCACACCTAGGAGGCACACAATAGGGAAATGATACCATGAGAGATATACACCTTAGTAAACAGATTATAGCAGGAAACCCCAGCATCAGGTTGTTTTGAGCTGATTAAATTAACATCTATTCTGAGTCCCTGAGTCTAAGATGGGGTGAAGCAGTTAGGGAGGTAAAGCAGTCATTGCTGATTAGGGCACAGAGGCCCCAAATCTATATCCAGGTCCTAAGTTCCCAGAGTCTGTGTGTTGCAGGGAGACACGGACCTGAATCCGAAGCAAAACAACTTCAAGGGTCCCCTAGGCACACACCTCCCAAGAATAGAGCCCCCAAGAGCCAGGGCCCATATTAGGCATTAAGTTACCCTGCAGTCCCCTCCAAAAGCCCCTGTCCTGGTTAGGTCTGTTACAAACACCATCTGTGATTCCATCCCCCCAATTCTAAACCAGACTATGTGACTGTGGTAATATGGACCCTGCCTTTAGCAGTATGCTCCAGCAACAAGGAGTTAGTATCGTCCACATGCCTGTGAAGGGTAGGGATGGCCTTCTGGTTGAAAAAAAATAGCAGCTGAGAATCTGCCACTGTTATACAGCAAAGGCCGTAAATTCCCTTAAGGGGGCAGACTCCACTAGCTGGAACAGTTGCAGCTGTAAAACCAACAATTTTGCCAAGCTCGCATTGACACACTGGACATAGGAGAAACTCAGTGCATATTTTTCCTTTGGCGGTAGAAGCTGGGAAAGGGACACCTGCCTGGTTAAGGATGTATCCAAACCCCTATAGTTTCCAAACACATAAACATACAGTCAGTCTTCTATATGCTGGATCTATCCCACTGAGATTCTCACAAAAAAATAAATGGTATTCAAGATGCTAGTCAATGATAATGTTTGATCCAGAGTACTGATGTCCCCTTTAAAAGATGTATTGAAGAATGAAATCTAAAAATAATACACAATATTACAATATAATCCAGTAGTTACACTTCCTCAAAATACTCACACATTCAGGTGGGAACAACCCCTTGGAAATAAATTACAGCAATCGGCACACTTACCAGCTAACTTGTGTCAAAATCTATATGTTAAGTTGGGTTCACTGTGCAACAAACATCTATAGATAAATATTTGTTGCACAGTGAACCCAACTTAACATATTTTTTATAAGGGGTTGTGCCCATCTGAATGTGTGAGTATTTTGAGGAAGTGGGTTATATAGGGGTCATTTTGATGAGTGGGCTGTAAAATCTCCAAATTTCTACTTTGAGCTGAGGGTGATTCTCTCCCTCTTCCCTATTGGGATCCTATTCTCAGTAAGTATTATACAGCTCTAGTTGACACTTTGCCTAGCTCCAACCCATCTCCCCAATGTAGCTCACCAACTCTGTGCTGCTTATTATTTTTTTTCCTCATATATATATATATATATATATATACATACATATATATATATTTTTTTTTTGTCTGAAGACATTAGCTATTGGGTTTCTCCCTGATGACACTTGGCACAACATTTCCTTGAGGGCTCTTTTCTTTATGCAAGTGGTCCTCTATGCATGTTTACCTCCATATACTTAGATGGCTTATTAAAGTGGACATGTTGCACTCTCATCTAATTAAATGCAAATAATAGTTATATTCCCCTTTTTTTGAACCGGATCTCTGTCTAGAGCCAAGGAACTAGGGTGCTGAGGAATCACAGATGTGAAACGCGTCAACCTCTTGACATAATAGTAACAGAGATTAATTGTCTAATCATTCAGTTGATCAACTTAATCAGAGGCATACAACTTTGATTTTATTTAGAATGTGTAAACATTTTTTAACAATGTTTGTAATAAAAGATATTTCGTATTATGAAGTTGTGATTGTTCTTCACTGGTACCGGTAAAGTCCACTCAATCTGTCTTATTTTAAAATTTTCTTAAGGATGAGGTTCCCCCATAATATTTATATATTTTATTTTTTTTTGATGTTCCATAAGCTAGACTTCTCAAACCCTTTGCCAAACTTCCATCCCTATTCTCTGAAGCTGCAGTTGGATTAGCAGATGAGGTGAAAAGTCAAGTGCAAGAAGGAGGAGGATTGCAGGCCTTTAGCTGCCATCCAGTATCATTCATGTACTACTTCCATTGAACTTTCTGGTAAACAGTCTCGTGTCTCCTCATGCATGTGGTACCAAACTGACTGGTTGGCAACGGTTGCTTACCAGGTGCTCTCTGCAGATATATAAAAAAAAAAAGGACCACAGTGCTAAATCCTGCAGAGGACCTAGGGTTTCCAGGGGCTTTCACTCATGTAGCACTGCCATCTGGTAGAATAGTGTGGCTGCTCCCTCCACTCCCAAGTTACCATAATGAACAATATTATAAAGCATACATATGTTATGTTTATTGTATGTTATATCAGAATACCTTGTTCGAAGAGGTTGGGCCACTATACAGTAGTTATGATAATTATAACTATACACATACATATATATATATATATATATATATATATGGGCTGGACTGACAAGCTGATTGTGGTCCATTCCCCCCACACTCATCCACTGTGGACCAGAATCCTGCGGCGTCTACAGGACAGAGGACCCATGGCGGACATCCACATTGATGTGAAAGGCGGTCTATTCCAGACCAGAAGAGTAAAATATCATCGATATATCGATGCCAAGAGATCACATTTCAACCCCCCCCCCCCCCCCCCGGTACAGGTTAGTACACGATGGGGCACATTTAGTCCCCATCGCAACTCCCTGCACCTGGAGGTAGTGGGAGGGCCCAAACATGAAAACTATACTTGTTAAAATGTATTTTAGTACAGTAAGTATGAATTGATTGTATTTATAGGTTATAGGCTGGTCAGGTACCAGAGAGAAAATAGATATGTTCATCGACATCATTGGTGATAATGAATACAAACTGAAATTTACGATGACCTGCAATTTATCTAGAATTTGTTTTTTAGATGTTGAAATCTTTTTGAATCAGGATGGATTCCTTGGTTCATCCCTTTACAGAAAACCCTCTACGGGTAACACCATATTGCACGCAAGTACTTCCCACCCAGTACCCCTGCTAAAAAGTATCTCTGTATTCTGAGAAACTGCAGTAACAAGAAAGATTTTATTAAAGCAGCCTGTGAACTGTACTCTAGATTACGTGATAGAGGGTACAGTCATGCTTGCCCTAAAAAAGGCATACAATAAAACTAAGAAAAAAGAGAGAACTTCACTAATCTATACTAAGAAGTCCAAGAATGTTTCACAATCAGTACGAATAATTATTTCATATTCTCAACAACATAGACAGATTAGAGGTATCTTAACAACATTTTGGCCTCTATTATCAGCTGATCCTACCAGTAATAATTGTATTAAACATCCTGAGATCACTTACAAAAGAGCACCCTCCTTAAGGGATCGTCTAGTACACAGTCACTATGATACCATTCACACCAAAAAACTCTCCACAGGCACTTTTGCGTGTGGCAGATGTGATGTGTGTCCTTTTATTTTGAATGGTCATGAAATTCTACTTCCCAATGGCCAGACACATTTAATCAAACATAGGGTAAACTGCCAAACAATAGGAGTTGTATTATTAATCGCATGCCTCTCTGCATGTTTTTTATATAGGTAAGACCAAACGCCCATTTTTTAAAATGCATTAGAGACCACGTATCTCCCATTAGGAAAATTATGGAAACAGCAGTAAGCCAACACATTGGTCTTTACCATTATTTTGACCTAAACATGATTACATTTTCTGCCCTTGAACACATCCCCATCCACTCCAGGGGTGGCAGTGTTGACCGTACACTGCTACATCTGGAAACTCGTTGGATTTACAGTTTAGCTCAGAGGTGCCCAAACAGTGGCCCAGGGGCCACATGTGGCCCACGGAGCCCTCTGATGTGGCCGGTGACCTCCTACTCTGGGATGGAATATAATACTGTTATTAAAGATCAGTTTATTACTAAAATCACAGTGTATATATGTTCTGCAGTGGTTACTGGGCTGCTTTCAAACTGATCCGCAGGTGCAGAGCAGTTTACCTGAGGGTTACCTGCACTGAAGCATAGAATTCTGTTATTACCTGCGAGTTTAGTGAGCTTTCTGAAAGTGCACCAATCCTGCAGAATATAATAGAACACTATTGCAAAGTGCAGGAAAGCCAAAGGTACACTGCGGTTTATCAGTGTGAAAGTGGCCTTGGGCCCCTTTCACACAGTCAGTCGGCAGTCCAACCAATTGGACCCTCCATTCACCTCTAAGTAGTGGGAGACATAAACTGACTTGTGTCCTACCTCCATTCCGATCCGCTAAAAAAATTAATTAAAAAAAATCCATCCACCCGATCCGCTCATTGTGGCCTGCGACTGGTTACCAAGTCGCTTAGGCGGCCCTCACTCTTCACCCTTACCAACATCCTTTTGGTCTAAAAATCCCAAGTTTATAGCTGCTCCACCTCTCCAGTACCTTCTCAGCCAATAGAAACATGTCTGTGTATACTGTGTGTACATGTATGTGTATACTGTGTGATTGTATACTGTGTGTGTATACTGTGTGGCCCCATAATCTCTGATTGCCTGGGGGCCCCATAATATCCTATTGCCCGGGGGCCCCATGAGTTGTCAGTCCGCCCCTGGTCCAACTTCTCCTGTTTATCGGCTATACTTAGGCCTCATGTACCCTGGACATTTTAACAGCTGCTGTTTTTGACTTCAGGTGTTTGTCTGCAGCCAGTAAATTCCCCAGCATGTTATCCTATGTGTCCATACACACATAGGCTGTTATCAGCGTTTTTTGGCAGTTTTCTGGCTTAAAAAAAAAAAAAGAACTAGTGGGTTTTAAGGAGGAAGTAGCCCCACAGTTTTCTTTCCTTTCTTTTTCCCTGCAAAGTAAAGGCATAATGTGCTAGCATGCATCGCATTGCTTCTTCCAGGGTGGCCCAAGAAGCTCAAAAGGTTGCACTCCCCGGCTTAAAATGATAATGGACAAAAAAATTTGACTGGGTTAATATGTTTATTTAAAGGCTGAACCATAGATGACAAATATTCAGGAAAGCTCAAACAAGATACAACCTCTTACAATATTTTGGAAGGAATGCAATACAATGCAATGTCAAACATTCTCCACTTAAGAGAACATATGCTCGTCGTCCAAAGATGACATCCAAAAGGAAACCAACATCGGTGAGGTTCATTTGACTGTCAGAAAAGAAAAACAGAAATTTACAAATTAATAACCAAGTGCATTGCAGGCATGTTATAGATAAACACGGTAAATCAATTTTAAAAGGTAATGGTTTGCTTCACCCTAAACTGAAGCAGACTGCAAGTGAACCCGAAGTTTTTCCTTACATGGGTAAAGCCACATGTTCACTGTATTCAGGGTTAATTTAGACACTGTTGCAGCCAAATTGGGATAACCCCTATTTTATATTAGTTACATGATCTCATTAACATAGCATAGCATAAAAAAAAAAAATATATAAAAATTGCTGGTTACTATTTGCTTAACCTACAGTAACATGGCTGGGTGGAAGCTCCCTGGTTCCGTGAGGACTTCATATGACATCCTCCCAGCCACGCTCCTCCTGTGCGCTCTAGCAGCCACACTGCGACTCGATCTGTCAACCACTGTGTCCACTGACTACCTGGCTGGCCCGGTATCGTGTGATTGCTGTGACCAATCATAGTGTACAAAATGAATGGCTTTCATTCATAGCCATTCATTGTATACTATTGTGAAATATGTGATTGGTCACAGACAGGGCCAAGCACATTGTACTGTACCATGTGATAGCTGTGGCCAATCATAGCTCCCCCAGTAGTGCATAATGGCGATGAATGGATGCCATTAATAAAAATGATTGCTTCTAACAGTGATCATTTCTGTTATAAGCAATAATATTGTTTTAAAAAATCCTTATAAGCTCCCCAGTGTAGTAGAATGTCACTATGGTAACACTGCACTGCTCTGGTCACACTATGCAGCAAAATAATTATATAGAAAGGAAAATAGTAAAAAAAAAAAAAAAAAAAAAAAAAAAAAAAAAAGGTTAAATATATTTTTACATACTGTCATCAGTCAGCATCCCTGATCACCACCACACCGGTCATATGATGACACCGTGCTGCTCTTGTGGTAGTATGTTAAAAAAAAAGTGGGAAAAAAAAGAAAATGCATTTTCTTAATTTTCCCCAAAATTTTGACAAAAAATTACAACTTAAAAATTTTAACTCACCATGCCTCTTAACCATTTCCATACTGGGACATAGTAATATGATGCCGTCAGAAACATCTTCTCCCTCCGGGTGAAAGTCATATGACGTCCGCCTGTTCTCGCCACAGAGCGGTGATCAGGGTGAGGCAAGTCCCTCGGGACACAACCCATCCCGATGAGGGTAAAGAGACAATAAAAATGTCTCTTTACCACATGACCAGCTGTGTCCAATTACAGCCGGTCACATGTGTTGTGCTCGTTCTCACCGCTCGTCATGCCCCCGGGGGTGCGCAGCGCGGCGATAGGGGATGAGGCGTGTCCCTTTAACACAGCCAATCCCCGATCAGAGTAAAGAGCATATGAGATTGGCTCTTTACCACGTGACCGGCTGTGTCCAATCACAGCCGGTCACAACTGTCAACAAAAGGCTGCAGTGCCGCTTCCGCGTTCTCCTCCTCAGTGTGCGAGGAGGAGATCTGGAGGAAAAATGTACAGTGATGTGATTATTTATTAATTTCTTTACATGCTGTCACCAGTCAGTATCCCTGATCACCGCCACGCAGGTCATATTATGACACTGTGCTGCTCTGGTGACAGTATGTTAATGAATTATATGTTAATGTTATATGGAAAAAAAGAATGGTATTTATTTTCTTAATTTTCTAAAAAATTGTGACAAAAAAATTACAGCTTGAAAATTAAAACTCACCACGCCTCTTAAAGTGATTGTAAAGTCTTGTTGAAAACTAATTAAAATAAATAACAAACATGTTATACTGACCTCCTCTGTGCATTTGATTTTGCACGGAGCAGCCTGAATCCTCCTCTTCTCGGGTCGCTCTTCGCTGCTCCTGGCCCCTCCTTCCTATTGATTACCCCCGCAGCAAGCATCTTGCTATGGGGGCACCCAAGCCGAGTCACAGCTCCCCGTGTCCATTCAGACATGGAGCCCTTACCACGCCCTGCGCCCTCTCTCCCCTGATTGGCTAACTGACTTTGATTGACACCCGCGGGAGCCAATGGCGCCGCTGCTGTGTCTCAGCCAATCAGGAGGAGAGTCCCGGATGGCTAAGACACTCGTGGACATCGCTGGAGAGAGATGGGGCTCAGGTAAGTATTAGGGGGGCTGAGGGAGGTTGCTACACTCAGGTTTTTTATACTAATGCATAGAATGCATTAAGATAAAATCTTCTGCCTTTTCAACTACTTTAGTAAATTTCTTGGGGTGTCTACTTTCTAAAAAGTGTTCATTTGGGGGTATTTGTACTGTCCTGGTATTTTAGGGCCTCAAGAAATGAGATCCGCACATCAGGATCGATAAATTTTCAGATATATACCGTAGTTTTTGGACTCAAGAATATAAGCCGATTTGGGTTATTTTTACCAAAGAAATGTCGCAGAATACAGTTTGTTTAAAACTGAAGAAATATTATTTAATTGCAAGACAAAAAGGAAATTACGTTTTTTTTTTTTTTAATTTTCAGTATTTTTTTGTTTACATAGCAAAAGAATAAAAAAACAGTGGTGATTACATACAACAGAAAAGAAAGTGCTATCTATTAGACATGTGCCGTTGGTTTCATTCCAAATTGAATTTCGGCAAATTTTCCTTTTTCGGCAATTCGGATGTATACAAATTTCCGAGTTACAATTAGTACTGAAATTAAACGAATCAGAAATGACGGAAAAAAAAAATATGGACGAACATTGAATTCAAACCGTTTTTGAATACTTTTCTAAGACAAGAAAAGAATAGAACAGAAAATAAAATAATTTGAATTCAAACCATTTTCGAATCGTTTTTGAATAACTTTTCTAATTCAAATGATTTTTAAATTCGAATAGTTTTAAAATTCGAAACGGTTTTCCAATGTCCAAAGAGAATAAAACAGAAAGAAAAAAATATAATAGACTAGAAAAAATATATAAAAGAATAGAATATAATAGAGCAAAACAGAACAAAATAGAAAATAAAACAGAATAAACTAGAATATAATAGCAATAAATAGACTAACATAGAATATAACCATCTTCTGAAATTCAAATAGAATAAATTTGAATACATAAGAAAAATACCAGTTACACTTACCGGTAACAGAATAAACTAGAATATAATAGCAATAAATAGACTAACAAAGTAGAATATAACCATCTTCTGAAATTCAAATAGAATAAATTTGAATACATAAGAAAAGGCCTACCTTAGGGTGGGATCACCGCCTGTAGGACCTTCCTGCCAAAGCCAAGTCCTGAGGGGACAACAGCTCCACTCTGTAATGCCTCAAAAGGTGCAATCTTTCTTCCTTCTCATTCTTCGGATTCTGGCAGAATGATGGAAGAATAATCTCTTGTGACCTGTGGAACCCAGAGGTCACTTTTGGTAAATAAAGAGGATCCTGTCTAAGGATTACCCTGTCCTCTAGGATCAACAAAAAAGGCTCTTTTATTGTCAGGGCCTGTAGGTCGCCTACTCTTCTAGCTGTGGTAATGGCTAGAAGAAAGGCCATCTTAAGGGAAAGAAATTTAAATGAAATTTGATCCAACGGCTCAAATGGCCCTTTCGTTAGGGCATCCAGAACCAGGGACAAATCCCACGGCGGGAAGCTAACTGTCCTTACCGGGGTTAACCTTTCCCTGGCTAGCAAAAATCTCTTAACCAGAGGGTCTTGAGCTAACCTTGTGTCAAAGAACACTGACAGGGCTGCTACCTGGACCCTAAGGGTACTGACCGCTAACCCTTGGTCTACCCCTTCCTGGAGAAAATCCAGAACGGTTGGAATCGTCTGGATAGTTCTCTGATTTGCTTGAGCCCATCTAGAGAAGACCTTCCAGACCTTTGCATAAATTTGTCTGGTAACCTTCTTCCTACTAAGGAGAAGAGTGTCAATTACCTTCTCCGAGCATCCCCTGTTCCTGAGGATCTCCCTCTCAAGAGCCAGGCCGTCAGGGACAGAAACCCCGGGTTGGGATGAAGCACTGGGCCTTGGCAGAGAAGATCCCGCCTGACCGGGAGATGCAGCGGAGGCACGACTGACCACCTCCACATGGTGGGGAACCAGACCCGCTTCGGCCACCAGGGTGCAATCAGGATAAGGTCTCCATCCGACTGTGACAGCTTTTGAAGCACTCGTGGGATGAGTACCAGGGGAGGGAAGGCATATGCCAGACTGAAGTCCCAGTTCTGAGCGAGGGCGTCTACCCCTGAGGATCTCTGTTCTCTCGTGAGAGAGAAGAATCTCCGCACTTTTGCGTTCTTTTGACAAGCGAATAAATCTATCTCTGGTACTCCGAAATGACGTCTTACCAGAGCGAAAACTTCTTCGTTCAACTCCCATTCTCCCTGAAGAATGGGCTGTCTGCTGAGGAAGTCTGCTTGTATATTGAGGGATCCCTTTATGTGGACCGCAGAGATTGAGAGAATGTTTTTCTCTGCCTCCCCCAGGAAATCTTGGGTCAGTGCCCTTAGACTGACTGACCTTGTTCCCCCTTGACGGTTCAAATAGGATACTGCCACCCGGTTGTCCGAGAAAATTTGGACTTCCCTTCCTTGGATCAAGTCCCGGAAGACACTTAATGCCTTCCCAACTGCCAGAAGCTCCCTGAAGTTTAAGGAAGCTCTGCTCTGATCCCAGGGACCCTGGGCGCAGCGGTCTCCTAAATGAGCCCCCCAACCCCAGGCACTTGCGTCTGTTGTAATGCCTATTGGGACTAGCTGTGTCCACGTCCGACCTCCCGATAGGTTGACGGGATCGAGCCACCAAACTAGGGAGCTTCTTACCTCCTCTAACAGAGGAACTTTCTCCTCCAGGGTTTCTCTTCTCCCGCCCCAAGAGGAGAGAAGGAAGACCTGGAGGGCTCGGGAGTGGAGCTGAGCCCAGGGAACTGCCGGGATGCAAGAGGCCATCAGGCCCAACACCCTCATGATGTTTCTCAAAGATACCTCCGGGGCTTCGAGACACACTGTCACTGCGCCCGAATTTTTTCGACCTTTTCGGGAGGAAGAAACACTTTCTGGGCTACTGAGTCCAACTGATACCCCAAGTATACCTTTGACTGTGAGGGATCCAGGGAGGATTTCTCCTGACTCACCATCCAACCTAGGGAATCCAGGGTCGACAAGACCAGCTCTCGATCTCTCAGGAGCTGGTCTCTGGATGGACTGTAGATCAACAGATCGTCGAGGTATGGTATCAGAGCTACCCCCTGAAGGTGTAGAAAAGATACCACCTCTGCCAGGACCTTGGTAATTCCCCCTGTTCTGTCCGTACTGCGAAACGCAAGTACTTCTGATGATCCGGGGCAATGGGTACATGCAGGTAAGCATCTTTGAGATCTAACGTGATCATGAAAACTCCCTTCTGGAGGTTTTTTCTGACCGTGTAGATGCTCTCCATTCTGAATCGCTTGTACAACAGGTAGTGGTTCAGTTTTGCTGGACGGTCCGGACCCGGAAAAAAGGATTCCACCTTTTTCTTTGCCCTTTCCGATCCCCCATTTCTTCCTTTGTCCCCCTTTGCCCTTGAACTGGCCTTTTGCAGGGGGGCCACGAAAAAATTTCCTCCCTTTTTCCTTCTTGGGTTTGGAGGGAAATTTCTTACCTTTTTCTGTGGATCGGGAAAGGACCTGTTCCAGACCCGAACCAAAGAGTAGGGAGCCCTCAAAGGGAATACCACAGAGTCGGGACTTAGAAGTGAAGTCTCCGTCCCAAGTCTTAACCCAAAGGGCCCTCCTGGCTGAGTTCAGTAATGCCGCTGACTTAGCAGTCGTCCTTACTGTCTCTACTGCCGCGTCCGCCAAAAAGGCGATAGCTCTCCCTACCACTTCCAGGGATTCTACTACCTCCCTGGATTCCTTCTTACGTGTGAGATGGTCCATCAGCTTGTTGAGCCATGCGTCTGCGTTCCTGGCTACACAAGCTGAAGCCAATGCAGGGCTCATGGCCGATGCATTCGCTTCCCAAGCTCTACGCAACAGGATCTCAGATTTTTTATCCATCTGATCCTGAATGTTACCTGCGTCCTCAAAAGATAAGTCCGACCGTTTAGAAACCTGCGCCAAGGACGCATCTAAACGTGGGACTTTGAAAAAATTTTCTTCCTCCTTAAAAGGACATCTCCGTTTCCAAGTTTTAAGTCTGAGGAGTTTACGCTCAGGTTCCTTCCATTCCCTCAAGATAATATCTTTCAGGGACTGGTGAACTGGGAAGGATCTGGCCTGTGGCTTACCCAAACCTCTATAGACCTTATCCTGAGCTGACACTTGGGCGGAAGGTAACTGAATGTCCTCTGACGCATATACTGCCCTGAGGAGACCCTCCATATCCTCTGCTGAAAAGAGGTGTCCCCCCAGATCTGGTCTCTACATGGCTATCCTGATCTGAGTCCTCCCCCTCCTGGGAACTCAGGTCAGAGCTGCAAACCTCCTCCTCTGAATAGTATGGGGCAGGTTCTTGAGACCCTCCTGTAAAGGTAGATCTATCTTCCTGTGAGGGAGAGCTTTCCCTTACTGATCTGGCATCCCCCTGACGCTGATCAAGTGTGGCTTTAAAAGACTGAAGGGTAGCTAGCATCTCAACCTGAAGTGCCCTGCATTCCTTCGCAACCTCTGCTGTCTCTTTGCCTGCCAATTTGTAAATACATTTGTAACAAAAAGGCTTGCTGTGGTCCTGTGGGAGTTTAGTGCTACAAGACCCACAGCGTTTAGTTTTGGATGTGGCTTTCCCAGACCTACTGGCTCTCTCCTGAGCAGGGCATTCGGTCTCTAAGAAAGGGACACCCCATTAGCCAACATCACATACACAAACAGTGTGGCGGACAGGGACAATAGGGCCACCCCAAATGTCTGCCCCCCCTCGCTCCAGCCGAGTCACTCACCCCCTGTGGCGACCTCTGATGCCGTGAGCTCTGGTCCGCCTTCCATCCTCTGCCTCTACACCGGTAGATGGATCGTCTGTGAAGGCTGTGGACCTTGGGCCCCCTCTTTCCAAACAGCCGCCTCGTGCTCTGACCGCCGCGATCGCCGCCATTTTGTTGAAGCCCCGGCGCGCCGGATATGACGTCACACCGGCGCCCGGCGGCTTCCGGACATGCGCACTAGCGGCTACAGACGCCGCTCTGCACCGCGGTCTATCCCTAAGGATGGCACGGCTCCCTAAGGGGAAGAAAACGTTCGGCCATTGGAGCCCAGCTTCCGGCCGACGTGGGGTGTATCAGCGCCCCCCCCCAACCGTCCACCACTGTCAGGTATGAGGGGAAAGGAAAAGAGGGAAGGTTAGGTGGCCCCTGGGGTTATGGACAACTCACCTGTCCTAGTGCCCCAGCCTCTCCCATTCAGTTTCTTTTTAGGGAGAGCAGAGGGAAAACCCCTTAATCTAAAGGCATTTAGAAAATGCTTGAACAGAGAACCCCACAGGCACCACTGACTGCTCTGGGTTTGTTCATTAAGGGGGCGACCATGGTCCCAGACCTGAGGTCTTAGAAAAAAATAACAAACGGTTTCGCAGCCATCAGCGTGTGGGAAACACAATCAATAACTGAGGGTCAGAGGGAGGGGTGGGGCTTTTTAAACTTTGTTAATTGTGTTTCCTGCCAGGTGTGACCAGTCATCCTCTCAGGTGTGCCGTCCTGGAAGATGACTAGAGAAAATAGAATATAACCTTTTCCCAAAATTCAAATAGAATCAATTTGAATTTGCATAGAATAGAAAAGATTAGAATAGAATATAACATTATAGAAAAAAAATAGAATAGAAAGGATATGACCATCTTCTGAAATTTGAATATCAAATAGAATAAATTTGAATAGAAAAAAAATAGAATAGAACAATAGAAGTCAACTAGAACTAGAAAAATAAGTGTGTACAGTAAATCTGAGTAGAAATAAATTCACACAGCAACATACAATGATGACACACAAAAAAATACCTTATTTGCAGGTGCGTTCGCACTCATCCTTAGTAACAAAATTGTTTCCATTTCCTTGACAACCACCGTAGTTGAAATTCTTGCAAGTTTTTGTCTTCTTGTCATAGAAAAAGCGTGGCATGGACGCAAAACATGGACCGCTTTCTGAAGGCAAGCCACAACTTATAGCTGAGAAAATAAAAAACACAAAACAAATAAATGTCTCAATATCGAATAGCAATGAAAAAACAGATATGACATGATAACACCATGACTATTGTAACTTTACAGACAAATTTCAGCTGGGCTGGATACACCACTTATGAATAACGAATGAATCAATAGTAGCAAAATTGTTTTAGTTTCTGCGACAGTGAAAGACTTGCAAGTGCCCGTCTTCTGATCGTAGTAATAGCGCAGTATGTGCGCATTACATGGATCGGGGTCTTAGATGCTGGTCACAGACTAGAACTTATGCCCCGTACACACAAAAAGGTGTGATAGGACCTTGTTGTCGGAAATTCAGACTGCGTGTAGGCTCCAATCAAACATTTTCCATAGGAATTTCCGTCACACAAAATTTGAGAGCTGGTTCTCAAATTTTCCGACAACAAAATTCTGATCGTGTGTACACAATTCCGACACACAAAGTGCCATGCATGCTCGGAATCAAGCAGAGGAGCCGCATTGGCTATTGAACTTTTTTCTCGGCTCGTCATATGCGTTGTATGTCACCGCGTTCTTGATGTTCGGAATTTCCAACCAACTTTGTGTGACCGTGTTTATGCAAGACAAGTTTAAGCCAACATCCGTCGGAAAAAAATTCCATGGATTTTGTTGTTGGAAAATCCTATCGTGTGTACAGGACATAAAACTAAAATGGCATTTTAGTCAAAAGACTAATGCCGCATACACACGATTGGAGATTCGGCCAGCAAAAGACCGATGAGAGCTTTTGGTCGGAAAATGCGACCCTGTGTATGCTCCTTTGGACTTTTGCTGGCCGAATTCCCGCCAGCAAAAGATTGAGAGCATGTTCTCTATTTTTCAGTCGGGAAAAATTCCTATCCAAAAATGCGATAGTTTGTATGCAATTCGGACGCGCAAAAAATTGCGCATGCTCGGAAACAATTTGACGCATGCTCGGAAGCGTTGAACTTCATTTTCTCGGCTCGTCGTAGTGTTGTCCGTCACCGCCTTCTTGGCGGTCTAAAGTTCAGAGAACTTTTGTGTGAACGTGTGTATGCAAGACAAGCTTCAGCGGAATTCCGTCGGAAAAAACATCCAAGATTTTTCGGACGGAAATTCCGCTCGTGTGTACGGGGCATAAGACTAAAACTAAATTTAAATTTGACTTCAAAATTGACACTGGTCTATAGTGTATGTTCATACCTCAATACCATAAATAATAACATATGAGATGTTTCACTCCAGCAGTATATAATGAGTTTGGAAATTGTAGAGAAATGTTAACTAATGCTTTACAATTTAATTACACTTATTAGATTTTAGACGACTAAAATTAGTTTTAGTCAACTAAAATGTACTGGAGATTTAGTTGACTAAATACGACTAAAACAAAAACAATTGCAGAAAACTAAAATGGGACTAAAATGCCATTTTAGTCCTAAGACTAAAACTAAATTGAAATTTTCTGCCAAAATTAACACTGTATGCACTGTGATATGAACAAAATGTTATATGCAAATAAATGTTCACCATGATGATGCTCTCTTGTTCCAGGTAACATCTGGGAACAGAAGCCGATCAACGAAAGACCTGGCATGTCTTTCTTTGAGCTTCCAGCACATAGACAGTAACCAAACCAGTGTTCATTTCGTCGACTAAATTAACACTATTTTAGTCAACTAAAATACGACTAAAACTAAAATGCAGATGACCAAAATAGGACTAAAATGTCATTTTAGACAAGAGACTATGACTAAAACTAAATCGAAAATTGACATCAAAATTAACACTACTCTGCCGACCATTTCTAAATTGGCAACACAATTCCATCCAGAGTCTATAATAATGGCACATTAAAGTTTAACCACTTGAACAGCGGTGGCAGCCGGTCCATAAGGGGCACAGGGGCGTCGCCCCCCTAATCTAAATGCTGGGAGCCAGACTCACAGGTTTCTATAATTTTTTTTTTTTTTTTTAAGCACATGATTACAGCCTGGGGCTCTAATTGGCTTCAAAAAGGTTGGGCTCTGCACCCCGAAACCCACACACTTGTGACATTAGTGAATCAATATTCGCTATCGTCTTCCGGCTTCTCCTCCTGGCCAATCAGGACAGGAGGTGGATCTTAAAGTGGAGTCTCAGTTCCCCAAACAGAAACAAAGAAAAATGTGTTTTTGTTTTTTTTTTCTCAATTTTCAATATTTTTTTGTTTACATAGCAAAAGAATAAAAACAGTGGTGATTACACACCACAGAAAAAAAAAAAGTGCTATTAGACATGTGCGGTTCGTTTCATTTTTCGTAAATTGGGATGTATCCGAATTACAATTTTACCGAATTCAAATTTTGTCCGCATTTTTTTTTTTTCGTTATTTTGGATTCATTTAATTTCAAACAGTTTTTGAATAGTTGTTGAATACTTTTCTAATATCAATAGTTTTCGAATTAAAAACGGTTTTCCAATTTCTAAAGAGAATAAAATAGAAAAGAAAAATAAAAATAAAGGAATGCAATAGAAAAAAAATAATGGACTAGAAAAGAATATAACAGAAAAAAATTAAAAAAATTAAATATAATAGAGTAAAACAAAACAAAATAGAATAGAAAACAAAACAGAATAGACTTGAATATAATAGCAACAAATAGAATATAACCATCTTCTGAAATTAGAATTTCAAATAGAATAAATTTGATTTCAAATACATAAGAAAATAAATAGAAAAAAATATAGAATCGACTAGAATAGAATAGAAAATAATAGAATTAAAACACAATGGAATAGAAAGGATATAACCTTTTCCCAAAATTCTAATAGAATGAATTCGAATTTGCATTTCAAACCGTTTTCGAATCGTTTTTGAATACTTTTCTAATACGAATAGTTTTCAAATTAAAAATGTTTTTTCAATTTCCAAATGACATAAAATAGAGTAGAATATAAAATAAAGGAATGGAATAGAAAACAAAATGGACTAGAAAAGAATATAACAGAAAAAAAAAAAAAAAAGAATAAAATATAATAGAGTGAAACAAAACAAAATAGAATAGAAAACAAAAAAGCAGAATAGACTTGAATATAATAGCAACAAATAGAATAGAACATAGAATATAACCATCTTCTGAAATTAGAATTTCAAATAGAATAAATTTGATTTCAAATACATAAGAAAAATTAAAAAAAAAAAAAAGAATTGAATCGACTAGAATAGAATAGAAAAGAATAGAATTAAAAAATAGAATAGAATGGATATAACCTTTTCCCAAAATTCAAATAGAATCAATTCGAATGTACATTGAATAGAAAAGAGAAGATTAGAATAGAATATAAAATAACAGAATAGTATAGAAAAAACCCAGAATAGAATAGAATATAACCATCTTCCCAAATTCAATTATCAAATAGAATAAATTTGCATAGGAAAATAATAGAATAGAAAAGAATAGAAAAGAGAAGAAGAATAGAAAATAAAATAGAATAGAAAAGAATAAAAAAACAAATAAAAAAAACAATAGAATTAAGCTAGAAAAAGTAGTGTGTACGGTAAATCTGAGCTGAAATAAATTCACACAGCAACCTACAATGATGACACACAATAAAAATACCTGGGTTGCAGGTGCGATCGCACTCATCCTTAGTAACAAAATTGTTTCCATTTCCTTGACAACCGCCATAGATGAATTCTGTGCAATTTTTTGTCTTCTGATCATAGTAATAGCGCGGCATGTACATCTTACATGGGCCGGTGTCTGCAGACTGGTCACAGACTAGAAATGGAAAGAAACACCTAAATATCAAATAGCAATGGAAGAGATTATTGGTGCTAAAGACGACTGTTAGAACCTCACTGAAAAGTTTCATGGAGGATGGAAGACACTTGTCTCGCAGTCTTCTTTGGTAAGAAAATTGTTTGCATTTTTACTTGACAACTGCCAGAGCTAAATATCTGGCAAATACCCGTCTCCTTATCATAGTAATACGTTCTACATACGTCTTACATGGACTGATTTTTGGAGGCAAGTCACAGGCAATGGAAAAAGAGAGAGTTGAATCCATGAGTCTGTCCTGATATGAACTAAATGTTATATGCAAATGAATGTTCACCACTGATAATGCTCTCTTGTTCCAGGTAACATCCGACTAAAATACAACTAAATCTAAAATGCAGATGACTAAAATACCACTAAAATGGCATTTTAGTCAAATGACTATGACTAAAACTGATTCCCCCGTACACACGATCGGAAATTCAGACAGCAAAAGTCCGATGAGAGCTTTTGGTTGGAAAATGTGACTGTGTGTATGCTCCATCGGACTTTTGCTGGCAGAATTCCCGCCAGCAAAAGATTGAGAGCAGGTTCTCTATTTTTCCGTCAGAAAAAATTCCTATCCGAAAATGCATTAGTCTGTGTGCAATTCCAACGCGTAAAATTCCTACGCATGCTCGGAAGCATTGAACTTAATTTTATCGGCTCGTAGTAGTGTTGTAAGTCAGCGCGTTCTTGACGGTCGAAAGTTTAGAGAACTTGTGTGTGATCGTGTGTATGCAAGCCAAGCTTGAGCGGAATTCCGTCGGAAAAAAACATCCAAGATTTTTCGGACGGAAATTCCGCTCGTGTGTACGGGGCATAAGACTAAAACTAAATTTAAATTTGACTTCAAAATTGACACTGGTCTATAGTGTATGTTCATACCTCAATACCATAAATAATAACATATGAGATGTTTCACTCCAGCAGTATATAATGAGTTTGGAAATTGTAGAGAAATGTTAACTAATGCTTTACAATTTAATTACACCCATTAGATTTTAGACGACTAAAATTAGTTTTAGTCAACTAAAATGTACTGGAGATTTAGTTGACTAAATACGACTAAAACAAAAACAATTGCAGAAAACTAAAATGGGACTAAAATGCCATTTTAGTCCTAAGACTAAAACTAAATTGAAATTTTCTGCCAAAATTAACACTGTATGCACTGTGATATGAACAAAATGTTATATGCAAATAAATGTTCACCATGATGATGCTCTCTTGTTCCAGGTAACATCTGGGAACAGAAGCCGATCAACGAAAGACCTGGCATGTCTTTCTTTGAGCTTCCAGCACATAGACAGTAACCAAACCAGTGTTCATTTCGTCGACTAAATTAACACTATTTTAGTCAACTAAAATACGACTAAAACTAAAATGCAGATGACCAAAATAGGACTAAAATGTCATTTTAGACAAGAGACTATGACTAAAACTAAATCGAAAATTGACATCAAAATTAACACTACTCTGCCGACCATTTCTAAATTGGCAACACAATTCCATCCAGAGTCTATAATAATGGCACATTAAAGTTTAACCACTTGAACAGCGGTGGCAGCCGGTCCATAAGGGGCACAGGGGCGTCGCCCCCCTAATCTAAATGCTGGGAGCCAGACTCACAGGTTTCTATAATTTTTTTTTTTTTTTTTAAGCACATGATTACAGCCTGGGGCTCTAATTGGCTTCAAAAAGGTTGGGCTCTGCACCCCGAACCCACACACTTGTGACATTAGTGAATCAATATTCGCTATCGTCTTCCGGCTTCTCCTCCTGGCCAATCAGGACAGGAGGTGGATCTTAAAGTGGAGTCTCAGTTCCCCAAACAGAAACAAAGAAAAATGTGTTTTTGTTTTTTTTTTTCTCAATTTTCAATATTTTTTTGTTTACATAGCAAAAGAATAAAAACAGTGGTGATTACACACCACAGAAAAAAAAAAAAGTGCTATTAGACATGTGCGGTTCGTTTCATTTTTCGTAAATTGGGATGTATCCGAATTACAATTTTACCGAATTGAAATTTTGTCCGCATTTTTTTTTTTGTTATTTTGGATTCATTTAATTTCAAACAGTTTTTGAATAGTTGTTGAATACTTTTCTAATATCAATAGTTTTCGAATTAAAAACGGTTTTCCAATTTCTAAAGAGAATAAAATAGAAAATAAAAAAAAAAATAAAGGAATGCAATAGAAAAAAAATAATGGACTAGAAAAGAATATAACAGAAAAAAATAAAAAAAATTAAATGTAATAGAGTAAAACAAAACAAAATAGAATAGAAAACAAAACAGAATAGACTTGAATATAATAGCAACAAATAGAATAGAACATAGAATATAACCATCTTCTGAAATTAGAATTTCAAATAGAATAAATTTGATTTCAAATACATAAGAAAAAAAATAGAAAAAAAAAATAGAATCGACTAGAATAGAAAAAAATAATAGAATTAAAACACAATGGAATAGAAAGGATATAACCTTTTCCCAAAATTCTAATAGAATGAATTCGAATTTGCATTTCAAACCGTTTTCGAATCGTTTTTGAATACTTTTCTAATACGAATAGTTTTCAAATTAAAAATGGTTTTTCAATTTCCAAATGACATAAAATAGAGTAGAATATAAAATAAAGGAATGGAATAGAAAACAAAATGGACTAGAAAAGAATATAACAGAAAAAAAAAAAAGAATAAAATATCATAGAGTGAAACAAAACAAAATAGAATAGAAAACAAAAAAGCAGAATAGACTTGAATATAATAGCAACAAATAGAATAGAACATAGAATATAACCATCTTCTGAAATTAGAATTTCAAATAGAATAAATTTGATTTCAAATGCATAAGAAAAATTGAAAAAAAAAAAAAGAATTGAATCGACTAGAATAGAATAGAAAAGAATAGAATTAAAAAATAGAATAGAATGGATATAACCTTTTCCCAAAATTCAAATAGAATCAATTCGAATTTACATTGAATAGAAAAGAGAAGATTAGAATAGAATATAAAATAACAGAATAGTATAGAAAAAACCCAGAATAGAATAGAATATAACCATCTTCCCAAATTCAATTATCAAATAGAATAAATTTGCATAGGAAAATAATAGAATAGAAAAGAATAGAAAAGAGAAGAAGAATAGAAAATAAAATAGAATAGAAAAGAATAAAAAAACAAATAAAAAAAACAATAGAATTAAGCTAGAAAAAGTAGTGTGTACGGTAAATCTGAGCTGAAATAAATTCACACAGCAACCTACAATGATGACACACAATAAAAATACCTGGGTTGCAGGTGCGATCGCACTCATCCTTAGTAACAAAATTGTTTTCATTTCCTTGACAACCGCCATAGATGAATTCTGTGCAATTTTTTGTCTTCTGATCATAGTAATAGCGATCTATGTGCCCCTTGCATGGACCGGGGGCTACAGGCTGGTCACAGACTAGAAATGGAAAGAAACACCTAAATATCAAATAGCAATGGAAGAGATTATTGGTGCTAAAGACGACTGTTAGAACCTCACTGAAAAGTTTCATGGAGGATGGAGGACACTTGTCTCGCAGTCTTCTTTGGTAAGAAAAGTGTTTGCATTTTTACTTGACAACTGCCAGAGCTAAATATCTTGCAAATACCCGTCTCCTTATCATAGTAATATGTTCTACATACGTCTTTCATGGACTGATTTTTGGAGGCAAGTCACAGGCAATGGAAAAAGAGATAAAGAGTGGAATCCATGAGTCTGTCCTGTGATATGAACTCAATGTTATATGCAAATGAATGTTCACCACTGATAATGCTCTCTTGTTCCAGGTAACATCCGACTAAAATACAACTAAATCTAAAATGCAGATAACTAAAATACGACTAAAATGGCATTTTAGTCAAATGACTATGACTAAAACTGGTTCCCCCGTACACACGATCGGAAATTCGGCCAGCTTTTGGTTGGAAAATGTGACTGTGTGTATGCTCCATCGGACTTTTGCTGGCAGAATTTCCCGCCAGCAAAAGATTGAGAGCATGTTCTCCATTTTTCTTTTGGAAAAAGTTCCTATCCGAAAATGCATTAGTCTGTGTGCAATTCCAACGCGTAAAATTCCTACGCATGCTCGGAAGCATTGAACTTAATTTTATCGGCTCGTCGTAGTGTTGTAAGTCACCGCGTTCTTGACGGTCGAAAGTTTAGAGAACTTTTGTGTGACCGTGTGTATGCAAGCCAAGCTTGAGCGGAATTCCGTCGGAAAAAAAACATCCAAGATTTTTCGGATGGAAATTCCGCTCGTGTGTACGGGGGATGAATCGAAAATTTTCATCAAAATGAACACTACTCTGCTGGCCATTTCGTGCGATGTTGTACCCAAATAAAATTTATATTTTTTTCCCAAAAATAGAGCTTTCTTTTGGTGGCATTTGATCACCTCTGCATTTTTTTTCTTTTGCACTAAAAATTTTAAAAAAAGACTGACAATTTTGAAAAAATAAACAATATTTTTTACTTTCTGCTAAAAAAAAATATCCAATAAAAACATGTAAAGGATCACATTTCTTCAAAAAATTTAGGCCAATATGTACTCTGCTACATGTTTTTGGTTAAAAAAAAAAATCCCAAGAAGCTTATATTGATTGGTTTGCGCAAAAGTTATAGCGCCTACAAACTATTGGATAGATTTATGGCATTTTTATTTATTTTTTTATTGTATTTACTGGTAATGGTGGCAATCAGCGATTTTTAGTGGGACTGCGACATTGCGGCAGAAAAATCTGACACTAAGTGACACTTTTTGGGGACCAGTGACACCAATACGGTGATCAATACAAAAAAAAAATGCACTGTCGCTGTAGAAATTACACTGGCAGGGAAGGGGTCATCAGGGGCAATCAAAGGGTTAAGTGAGCTCCTAGGGAGTGATTCCTAACTGGGGGGGGGGGGGCTGTGACTGGAGGGAAATAGATCAGTGTTTCTGCTTAGCAGAAACACAAGATCTCCACCTTCCTCCCTTACAAAACGGCGGCCTGCCTTGTTTACATAGGCAGACCACCGTTCTGCCTCACCTGTGAACGATTAGCAGGTCCCAGCGGCCATCGCACCCCAGAGCCGAAGTGAGGAATCATGTACAGGTACGTTATTTTGCACTTAAGGGCCGCCCTGCCGCAGTATATGTACATGGGGCGGTCCTTAAGTGGTTAAACATGTATTGCACCATTCCACTACCACATAAGAATAAGTAAGGGGGCATCTACTAAGCTGCTATAAGAGAAAAAAAAATTATCAAAAAAGCTTTTCTTATATTTTTTCTTAATATTTAATGTTGGTAATATATTCAGGTAATATGTGAAATGGCATTACAGCCAATAGAGGTTACAGTTTTGTGTTTTTTTTTGTTTTTTTTAACCACTTTCCATCTGGCCTATAGCAGAATGACGGCCGGGAAGTGGTTCAGTTATCCTGACTGGGCGACATTGCACGCATCCCGACAATTGGTGGTGCGGTGTGTTAGTCTGATAGACCGCTACACCGTTCTCTGTAAAGAGCCTCTGATGGAGGCTCTTTACCACGTGATCAGCCATGTCCAATCACAGCTGATCACGATGTAAACAGGAAGAGCCGTTGATCGGCTTTTCCTCACTTGCATCTGACAGACGCGAGTAGAGGAGAGCCGATCGGTGGCTCTCCTAACAGGAGACTGATTGTTTGTAGTCTGTACTGATTGTTTATCAGCGCAGCCCCCCCCCCCCGCGCGAATACCCGCCCAGGACCACCAGGAATGCCGCCAACATGTGGAGGGCCAGGTACAACCCCCACGGCCACCAGGGATGCCACGCACATGCCATAATATATGCCAATCAGTGCCCACAATGGGCACTGACTGGCACCATTCATACATAATACCAGATCAGTGATGCCCAGCAATGCCACCCATCAGTGCCATCCATCCATCACCTATCAGTGCCTATCCATGCCCATCAGTGCCCACCCATGCTACCTATTAGTGCCACCCATAAGTACCCATCAGTGCCGCCTATGAGGGCCCATCAGTGCCGCCTATCAGTGCCACCTCATTTGTTCCACCTCAGTGCCCATCAGTGCTGCCTTATCAGTGCCCGTTGGTGCAGCCAGTGCCCATCATTGTTGGTTATTTACAAAATTTAATAACAGAAACAAAAAATGATTAAACATTTTTGGTCTTTTGTTATTTGTTGCACAAAAAAATAAAAACCCCAGCAGTGATCAAATACCACCAAAAGAAAGCTCTATTTGTGGGAACAAAATGCCTAAAATGTCATATGGGTACAGTGCAGCATGACTGGACAGTTGTCATTCAAAGTGTGACAGCGCTGAAAGCTGAAAATTGGCCTGGGCAGGAAGGGGGTGTAAGTGCCCAGTACTGAAGTGGTTAAAGTTGCACTTTTGTTTGTCAAAAAGCAAGATTTTTGTTTGTTTATGAAACTTGGTTTTATTCATAAAGACGTTATATATCACCATGGCTAAATCTGTGTCTGTAGTATATGTTCAACCCTTAATACCAGAAATAATAATATGTTATTAGATTTTTACTCCAGGAGTATATAATTAGTTTGTAAATTGTAGAGACATACTTAAATAATGCATTACAATCTACCTAAACCCATTGGATTTTAGTTGATTAAAACTAAAACAATTCAGATTAGTTGACTAAAACTAAAATGGCATTTTAGTCAAAAGACTATGGGGGTTATTTACTAAAGACAAATCCACTTTGCACTACAAGTGAAATTGCACTGAAAGTGCACTTGGAAGTAAAGTCACTGTAGATCTGAGGGGGAAATGCAAGGAAAATAAAAAACAGCATTTTAGCTTGCACATGATTGGATGTTAAAATCATCAGAGCTTCCCCTCATTTCAGATCTACCCCTCAGATTTGCAGCGACTGCACTTCCAAGTGCACTTTCAGTGCAATTTCAAGCGCACTTTGCACTTTGTAGTTTGCACTTGTAGTGCAAAGTGGATCTGTCTTTAGTAAATAACCCCTGTGGCTGAAACTAAATTGAAATTTGAAGTCAAAGTTGACACTGAACTGAGCTGCCCAGTTGAGATTAGTCAGCAGAGCTTCAGGGGAAAAAAATTTAAATATGGTCCACAGGATTGGGAATCGATCCCAGTCTTTCCCAGTGAAACCAAACCCAGTACAAAAAAGTGGCAAACACCCCAATCTATAACTGGCCTATACAGCAATGCACATCACAAACAAGCGATTTCCCAGCACATTTACCGACCAGCCTGCAAAACAACCAAATCGGACCTGTCTAACAGTTTACGTTAAAAACCCTCTGTTATTAATGTAAACTGTTAGACAGGCCAATTTGGTTATTTTGCAGGCTGGTCGGTAAGTGTGCTGGGAAATCTTTTGTTTGTTTGTGATCAGCCCCAGTACCAGGGGCGGACTGACCATTCGGCCACTCGGGCACTTCCCGAGGGCCCCGGGCCACTAGGGGGCCCCATCGGGGTTGCCAGCCTCAGTAAAACCAGGGACAGTATGTAAAAATCTGTGTTTTTTTTACATCTGTTTCTGAAATGTCCCTTACCGACATCCTTTTGGTCTAAAAATGCAGACATTATAGCTGCTCCACCTCTCCAGTACCTTCTCAGCCAATAGAAACATGTCTGTGTATACTGTGTGTGTGTGTGTGTGTGTGTATACTGTGTGGCCCCATTATCTCTAATTGCCGGGGGGCCCCATCATTTCCTATTGCCCGGGGGCCCCATGAGTTGTCAGTCCGTCCCTGCCCAGTACATGTTTTGTAAAGAACAGGCAAAGATCCAGGTTTCTATACCAAAATGGACCATAAAGCCACAAACTTCCCACCTTTTCTAGACAACATCTTCAATTTTACAACTATATATATATATATATATACACACATACAGTATATATATATATATATATACACACACAGTGCAATGTCGGCAAGACTTACCTCCAGCTGTAGAGAATGAGATGAACTGAACCACCAACAGACTGGCAGCAATCACAGCAAGGGGACATATGGTTGTCATGTTGAAGTCTTGTCCACCAAAGGCAATGAAGAGTCGGTGTTATTCTACAGACTGATCCCAGATTCTGGTGGATATTTATAGAGAGGAGAGACCACACCCACAGCAAGACCGGCCAAGTCTATTGGTCTGCCCCTGGGAGTGGTCTCAATACTTGTGGTGGAGGGAGGTCATCTCCAATATTTATCTTCACAGTCATCATCAGAATTTGCATTGCAGAAATGTCAAAACTTAATGCAAAACAAAAATATGAATAGAAAAAGATAAAGGTTTATCAATCACTGGCTTGGATATTAAGAGCATTGGAGACCTGGGCATTTTCTTGGAGGAGGGGTGTAAACAGCGGCGGCCGGTCCATAAGGGGCACAGGGGCGTCGTCCCCCTAATCTCCATGTGGGGCGCCAGACTCATAGGTTTTTTTTTTTTTTTTAAGCACAAGATGCCTGGGGCTCTAATTGGCTTCAAAAAGGTTGGGCTCTGCGCCCTGAACCCACCCACTTGTGACATTAGCAAATCAATATCCGCTATAGTCTTCCGGATTCTTCTCCCAGCCAATCAGGACAGGAGGTGGGTCTTAAAGCGGAGTTCCAGTCCCCCAAACATTTTTATTTTTTTTAAAGACTGCTAGGTAATTGTCAAAACCTGTAAATGAACATTTCTAACATGTCATATTTATTGCACTTTTACTTTCTTGAAAAATTGTTTGTTACTCACAGATCTCGGAAGCAGGCAGGTTCCATTTTGGCTGTGGGCATCTGAAGCCCTCCTGTGTTCATTAGTGATGCCCAGTTCATGAACAAATTGTTCTTTTGAATCGATTATTTTCAGTGAACTGGATGAATCAATTCATCTGACTGAACTGATCCATTTGAAACAGTTCATTATGGACTCAATAGCAGCACAGCAGAGCAGGTCTGGTAATATGATTCTAGAGTGAGAGCGCTCAGCCCTTCCCTGCAAACAATCAGCCCAATCACAGCACACTGAACTGGATACAAACTTAAAGTGATTGTAAATGATCGTTTTTTTTTTTTTTTGGTTTGTTTTTTTAACTGCTTCAGCCCTGGAAGATTTGGCTGCTGAATGACCAGGCCATTTTTTGCGATTCAGTGCTGCGTCGCTTTACTGACAAGTGTGCAGTCGTGCGACGTTGCACCCAAACAAAATTGATGTCCTTTTTTCCCCACAAATAGAGCTTTCTTTTGGTGGTATTTGATCATCTTTGCAGTTTTTATTTTTTGCGCTATAAACAAAAGAAGACAGACAATTTTGAAAAAAAACAATATTTGTACTTTTTGCTATAATAAATATCCTCATTTTTTTTTAAAAATTTTTATTATTATTGTATTTTTACATATTTTTTAATAAAAATTTTTTTTGGTTTGCGCAAAAGTTATTTCTACAAAATAGGGGATAGATTTATAGCATTTTTATTATTATTATTTTTTTTAATAGTAATGGCGGCGATCTGCGATTTTTATTGGGACTGTGACATTATGGCGGACACATCGGACACTTTTGACACATTTTTTGGACCATTGGCATTTATACATGAATCAGTAATTAGTAGAGGGAAGCTCTGGACAGCCGCACTCCGATAAAAACGCCTTTATTGTGCAAAATAACACAAACCACAGCAGGGTACAGGATAAAAAAGCTGACGTGTTTCACACGTTCAACAGTGCTTAGTCATAGCTATTACTAAGCACTGTTGAGGATATGAAACACGTCAGCTTTTTTATCCTGTACCCTGCTGTGGTTTGTACTTTTGTTATTTTGCACAATAAAGGCGTTTTTATTGGAGTGCGGCTGTCCAGACCTTTCCTCTTCTAATTGCTATATGCTTAGCCTGCACCTGATGCTTCCACCTTGAGGAAAGTGCCATTTCCACACATCCACCTGGAGTGGTGATCCCTTCCCCATATACAGCAATCAGTGCTATAAAAATGCACTAATTACTGTAAAAATTTCACTGGCAGGGAAGGGGTTAACACTAGGGGGCGATCAAGGGGTTAAATGTGTTCCCTCTCTGTGTTCTAACTGAAGGGGGAGGGAACTGTCTAGGGGAGATGACAGATCGCTGTTCATACTTGTATGAACATACGATCAGTCTGTTCTCCCCTCAGAGAACCGGGATCTGTGTGTTTACACACACAGATCCCGGTTCTTGGTGTGTCACGAGCGATCGCGGGAGCCTGGCAGTCATCGCGGCTGCTTGGACTCACATCGGCTCCAAGGGTGAGCAGTGGGCACACACGCATGCCCCTAGTGGCCACAGGGCAAAGCGACGTTACATAACATAGTTTCGCCCAGCTGTGCCATTCTGCTGCAGTAAAACTGCATCGGCTGGTCAGCAAGTGGTTAAATAACAAATGTCATACTTACCTCCACTGTGCAACTCGTTGTGCACAGAGTGGCCCCGAACGTCATTTTCTGGGGTTCCTCGGCGGCTCTCGCGGCTCCTCCCCACATCAGATATCCCCCTAGGAGAAGAGCTCTCCCGGGTCCAGCATTTGCGTCCATAGACACGGATGCCGGACTCGTCATTGGATTTGATTGACAGCATAGGTAGCCAATGGCTGCACTGCTATCAATTTATCCAATCAAGAGCTGAAACCCCGTGGAGAGAGGGACAGCGCGTCCCCGCCGAGGGAAATTCAGGGGTCAGGTAAGTAAAAAGGGGGGCTGAGGGGCCGGTCACTGCCAGGTGTCTTTTCACAAGGGTTTACAACCCCTTTAAAACAGTTGAGTACACAGTACACTGAGTAAAAACTGAGTAAAATAACCATGAGTTGTTAGTACAACACTGTACACTGCAAGAATCATGAGTTACCACCAGTAGAACAATACACTAAATAAATGATCAGGTAGCAGCAGTGATAATGTACAGACAGCCCCTTTCACACTTGAGCAACTTGTGCAACCAAGTCATACCCCATGATTTCCAATGGGTACCGTTCCTATCTGTGCGACTTCAAGGTAGTCTCTGCCCTACTTTGGTTTGACTTTGATGTAAATTGAGGCAGAGACCTCTGGATTACACAGGCATTACTTCAAGTTGCGTCAAAATCGCACAGCTTTCAAGTCGCACAAGTGTAAAATGAGCCTTAACCCTGGTTCACATTGATGCGATTTGACATAAATAAACAAAAAATTTGGCAAAAAAACAACATCTCCACCTCCATGGGAGGCTCCCGCTGACTGACCTTTCTTCCCAGTGACAGATGTTATATAGCTGAGGGTGGGGCCACCCGCTGACGTAAACGGGGTCACCCATTTGCGTCACCGGGTGGCCCCGGCTTCCTCTGATGTCACGTGGCGTCAGAGGGGGTGGGGTCACCCGTTTACATCACGGGTGGTCCCGCCCTCAGTTATATAACAGCTGTCATCACAAAGAAGAGTCAGTCGGCGAGTTGTTGCAGATTTTTTTTCTTTTTTAGGTCCGTCGGGCGCTGTGTTTGAAGATGGATTTACATCGCTGGACATTTTTATTTTTTTATTTTTTAATAAAGGACTTGTCCCAAAGAGTCTCCTGTAATTTTTACAATTTTTGACACTTTTTTTGGTGAATTGGTATGGGTACAATGTGGGTGGGATCTGGGGGTCCCCCTGTTAAAGGGGGCTTGTAGATTCCGATAAGCCCCCACCCACAAGCCAACAACAACCACCGGGCAAGAGTTGTGGGGATGAGGCCCTTGTCCCCATCAACTTGGGGACAAGATGTTTTGGGGGAACCCAAAACATCCTCCCCATGTTGAGGGCATGTGGTCTGGTACAGTTCAGGAGGGGGACGCTTTCTCATGTCCCCCTCTTTATCTGCAGCCTGCTAGGTTGCATGCTCGGATAAGGGTCTGGTGTGGATTTTGGGGGACCCCTACGACATAAATTTTTAATTTTGGCACAATGTTCCCCTTAATATTCATACCAGACCCAAGGGGCCTGGTAATGGACTGGGGGGACCCATGCCATTTTTTTTCAATGACTGTTTTCTATATTGCCGAAATCTGACAATAGATTACAGCCACGATCAGTTTTAAATAAAAAAATGTTCCTTTAGAAATGTAATTTTGCTGTGGTACTGTTATCAACACTGGAAAACAGCGTCACTTTACAGGCATACTATAGACACCCCCCCCCCCCCCCCCCCGGCACAATATTTAAAGGAATGTTTTATTTTTATTGTTTCACTTTAAGCATTATTAAAATCACTGCTCCTGAAAAAACTGCTGTTTTGAAAACTTTTTTTTTGCATCGATACATGTCCCCTGGGGCAGGACCCGGGTCCCCAAACATTTTTTTTTTTACAATACCATGCATATAATCCTTTAAAATTAGCACTTTTGATTTCTCCCATAGACAATTCATTACAGCTGCGAGTAGTTTTAAATGACCTTTTTTCCTTTAGAAATGTCATTTTGTGCAGGGACTGTTCTAAACACTGGAAAAATGCACCACTTTACAGGCATACTATAGACACCCCCACAGGCACAATATTTAAAGGAATATTTCATTCTTATTGTTCCACTTTAAGCATTATTAAAATCACTGCTCCTAAAAAAAAAACAAAAAAAAAAAAACATTTTTTTGCATTGATACATGTCCCTTGGGGCAGGACCCGGGGTCCCCATACCATTTTTTTCAAAGATTTTTTATCTATATTGCCTGGATTCGACAATACATTGAGAATCAGTTTAAATTACTTCTTTTCCTTTAGAAATGTAATTTTGCTGTGGTACTGTTCTAAACACGGGGAAAATGCAATACTTTACAGGCATACTATAGATACCCCCAGGCACGATATTTAAATGAATATTTCATTTTTATTGTTTCCCTTTAAGCATTATTTATATATATACAGTACCGTATTTATCGGCATATAACACCAAGTTTAGGAGGGCACTTTAAGGAAAAAAAGTTTTAGGAGGGAAGTTTAACCACTTCAATACAGGGCACTTAAATACCTTCCTGCCCAGACCAATTTTGAGCTTTCAGCGCTGTTGCAATTTGAATGACAATTGCGCGGTCATGCTACACTGTACCCAAATGACATTTTTATAATTTTCACACAAATAGAGCTTTCTTTTGGTGGTATTTGATCACTTCTGCGGTTTTTATTTTTTGCTAAACAAATAAAAAAAGACAGAAAATTTTGAAAAAAATTTTTTTTTTGTTTCAGTTTCAAAACTTTGTAAATAAGTATGTTTTCTCCTTCACTGATGGGCACTGATGGGGCTGCACTGATGGGCACTGATAAGGCAGCACTGATGGGCACCGATGAGGTGGCACCAATGAAGTGGCATTGATATGTGGCACTCATAGGTGGCACTGATAGGCGGCATGGATGGGCACTGATAGGTGGCGCAAATTGGCACTGATAGCTGGCACAGATTGGCATGGATAGGCAGCATGGATGGGCATGGATAGGCGGCACAGATGGGCATGGATAGGCGGCACGGATGAGCATGGATGGGCACTGATAGGCAGCATGGATGGGTACTGATAGGTGGCACGGATATGCCAAGAAATAATGCATGCCAATCAGTGATGCCCATTGTGGGCACTGATTGGCATCCATTGTGGGCACTGATTGGCATCCATTGTGGGCACTGTGTGTCATCCATGGTGATCTAGGGTGGCATAGCTGGTGCTGGGCATCCCTGGTGGTCTGGTGGCGTCCCTGGTGGTCCAGTGGGGGCATCCTCGTGGGGACTGCACTGATAATCGATCAGCACAGACCCCCCCCTGTCAGAGGAGCAGGAGATCGGCTCTCCTCTACTCGCGTCTGACAGACGCGAGTGAGGAAAAAGCCGATCACCGGCTCTTCCTATTTACACTGTGACAAGCCGTGATTGGACAGGCTGATCACGTGGTAAAGAGTCTCCGCCGGAGACTCTTTACCAAGATCGTAGTTGCGGGGTGTCAGACTGACATCCCACAACAACGATCGCCGCGATGCGCGCCCCCGGGGGCACGCAGCGGCTCAAAATCCTGAGGACTAGGGATGAGCCGAACACCCCCCCGTTCGGCTCGCACCAGAACCCGCGAACGGACCTAAAGTCCGTGCGAGCTTTAGAACCCTATTAGTTATAATGGATGCGAACGTTCGAAATTAAAAGTGCTCATTTTAAAGGCTAATATGCATGTTAATGTCATAAAAAGTGTTTGGGGACCTGGGTCCTGCCCCAGGGGACATGTATCAATGCAAAAATTTTTTTTAAAAACGGCCGTTTTTTCAGGAGCAGTGATTTTAATAATGCTTAAATTGAAACAATAAAAGTGTAATATTCCTTTAAATTTCGTACCTGGGGGGTGTCTATAGTATGCCTGTAAAGGGGCGCATGTTTCCCGTGTTTAGAACTGTCTCTGCGCAAAGTGTCATTTTTGAAAGTAAAAAAGCTATTTAAAATCACTCGCGGCTAATGTTAATTCACGGCTCCCGTAACACAGAGAACAGTGATTCATTGAAACTCATTCATAAAAAAAAGTCATTGATAAAAAAAAAAAAAAATGAAAAAAAAAAAGCGTAGGGGTCCCCCCAAATTCAATAACCAGGCCCTTCAGGTCTGGGATGGATATTAAGGGGGATCCCAGCCAAAAAAAAAATGGCGTAGGGTCCCCCTCAAAATCCATACCAGACCCTTGAGGTCTGGTATGGATTTTAAGGGGAACCCTAGCCAAAAAAAATGGCGTGGGGTCCCCCTCAAAATCCATACCAGACCCTTATCCGAGCACGCAACCTGGCAGGCCGCAGGAAAAGAGGGGGGGACGAGAGCGGCCCCCCCTCTCGCCTGAACCGTACCAGGCCACATGCCCTCAACATTGGGAGGATGCTTTGGGGGTCTAAGACCCCAAAAGCACCTTGTCCCCATGTTGATTAGGACAAGGGCCTCTTCCCCACAACCCTGGCCGGTGGTTGTGGGGGTCTGCGGGCGGGGGGCTTATCGGAATCTGGAAGCCCCCTTTAACAAGGGGACCCCCAGATCCCGGCCCCCCCCCCTGTGTGAAATGGTAAGGGGGTACAAAAGTACCCCTACCATTTCACCAAAAAAGTGGCAAAAATGGTAAAAAGGACAGGAGACAGTCTTTGACAATTCCTTTATTAAAATCTTCTTTCTTCTTTCTTCATCCTTCGGATTCTTCATCTTCTCCTTCCTTCATCTTCTTCCATCTTCTTCTTCCATTTTCTTCTTCCTCCGATCCGCTTCTTCTTGCGCTGGTCTTCTCGTCCTTCTCGTCCGGCATCTTCTTCCGTCGGCGTCGGCGTCGGTGTCGGTGTCTTCTTGGGCCGCTCCGCGCAATGGGAGGCTCCCGCTGTGTGAGGCTCCGCTCCATCTGACAGGTCTTTTAAAACGGAGGGCACCTGGTGACCCCGCCCCCCTCTGACATCATGGGGAAAGCCATCATGGAATTCCCCATGACGTCCCTGTGCGTCAGAGGGGGCGGGGTCACCAGGTGCCCTCCATTATAAAAGACCTGTCAGACGGAGCGGAGCCTCACACAGCGGGAGCCTCCCATTGCGCGGAGCGGCCCAAGAAGAGACAGAGACACCGACGCCGACGCCGACGGAAGAAGATGCCGGACGAGAAGGACGAGAAGACCAGCGCAAGAAGAAGCGGATCGGAGGAAGAAGAAAATGGAAGAAGAAGATGGAAGAAGATGAAGGAAGGAGAAGATGAAGAAACCGAAGGATGAAGAAAGAAGAAAGAAGATTTTAATAAAGGAATTGTCAAAGACTGTCTCCTGTCCTTTTTACCATTTTTGCCACTTTTTTGGTGAAATGGTAGGGGTACTTTTGTACCCCCTTACCATTTCACACAGGGGGGGGGCCGGGATCTGGGGGTCCCCTTGTTAAAGGGGGCTTCCAGATTCCGATAAGCCCCCCGCCCGCAGACCCCCACAACCACCGGCCAGGGTTGTGGGGAAGAGGCCCTTGTCCTAATCAACATGGGGACAAGGTGCTTTAGGGGTCTTAGACCCCCAAAGCATCCTCCCAATGTTGAGGGCATGTGGCCTGGTACGGTTCAGGCGAGAGGGGGGGCCGCTCTCGTCCCCCCCTCTTTTCCTGCGGCCTGCCAGGTTGCGTGCTCGGATAAGGGTCTGGTATGGATTTTGAGGGGGACCCCACGCCATTTTTTTTGGCTAGGGTTCCCCTTAAAATCCATACCAGACCTCAAGGGTCTGGTATGGATTTTGAGGGGGACCCTACGCCATTTTTTTTTTTTTTTTTTGGCTGGGATCCCCCTTAATATCCATCCCAGACCTGAAGGGCCTGGTTATTGAATTTGGGGGGACCCCTACGCTTTTTTTTTTGTTTTTTATTAATGAATGACAGCTCTCTGTGTTACAGGAGCCATCAATTCATTAGCCGCGAGTGATTTAAATAGCTTTCTTCCTGCAAAAATGACACTTTTTTGCAGGGAAAGTTCTAAGCACAGGAAACCTGCCCTCCTTCACAGGCTACCTATAGACACCCCCCAGATGTGATACTGCAATGCTGTTCTAACAGCATGCACACACATATCCCCAGAAATAAAGAACATATTGTTGTCAGCAGTCAGCAGCACACTGACACGCTGACACTGTGAGTGAAACATAATATGCGAGGCCGCCGCCGCGGCGGCCTCTTATACCGTGGGGCGTGTATTAAAGCCCCTGAGCTATAATTGGCTACAGGCATCCTGCCTGTAGCCAATTATGGCTCTCCTCGCTGCCGGCGCTGTGATTGGCCAAGCATGCGGGGTCACAGTGCATGCTTGGCCAATCATCAGCCAGCATTGCACTGCGCGGGCCGCAATGCATTGCGGGGCCGCTCGCATCACACGAATTTGATGCGAGCGGTCCCAATAGTTCTGGGCTCGCCGAGCGAGCGAACACCCGGTGCTCGATTCGAACATGGGTTCGAATCGAACACCGGGCTCATCCTTACTGAGGACGTCCTATGACGTCCGGTCAGGATTTTACAACCACTTTGCCGACGTCTATTTACAATAGGGCGGGCGGCAAGTGGGAAAAAAAACTTACATTTAAATGACCATCAATGCAGCCTTATCAGTGTGCATCTGCAGCCTTGTCCATCATTGCAGAATGATCAGTGTCATTTGCAGCTTGCCAGTGTCATTTACAGATTGCTCAGAGTCATTTGCAGCTTCCCAGTGCCATTTGCACTTTTCCTATTGCCATTTGCAGCTTGCCCAGCGTCTTTTGCAGCCTTGCCCACGTTTGAATTTCCCGCCGCTGAGACAGACCGAGCGAGCGCCGCCGAAAAAGACTGAGCGCCAACGAAAAAGATCGAGGGCGGGACTGCGAGCGGAGCCGAGCCGAGTACACAGTACAGTCGGCTCGGTCTTTTTCTGCAGTGCTCGCTCCAGAAACAGCAGGGAGGCGGGACTGGAGCACTCTGTCTTTTTCGGCGGCGCTCTGTATTTTTTGGCGGCGCTCGCTATTTTTCGGCGGCGCTCAATATTTTTTGGGTCACAGACAGTGGGGATTGGCGTATATAACACACACCCACGAATTTCCCCCGATTTTAAGGGGGAAAAAGTGCGTGTTATACGCCGATAAATATAGTTATTCAAATGTGCCAAAGTCATAGCTCAAAATTGCAAAAATCAAAAACAAAAAAAGTGTAATTTTACAGTAATCAGTGCAATTTAATCTCACTTATCGCTATAAAAATAACAATGGTCCCAAAAATGTGTCAAAATTGTTCGATGTGTCTGCCATAATGTCGCAGTCACGATAAAAATTGCAGATTGCCGCCATCACTAGTAAAAAAAAAAAGATTAATAAAAATGCCATAAAACTATCCCCTATTTTGTAGACGCTATAACTTTTGCGCAAAACAACCAATCGCTTATTGCGATTTTTTTACCAAAAGAAGAATACGTATCGGCCTAAGCTGAGGGGAAAAAAACTTTTTTTTTATATATTTTTTGGGGGATATTTATTATAGCAAAAAGTAAAAAAAATATTTTTTTGTTCATAGTGCAAAAAATTAAAACCACAGAGGTGATCAAATACCACCAAAAGAAAGCTCTATTTGTGAGAAAAAAGGACGTCAATTTTGTTTGGGAGCCACATCGCACGACCACGCAATTGTCAGTTAAAGTGACGCAGTGCCGAATCGCAAAAAGTGCTCTGGTCTTTTGCCAGCCAAATGGTCGGGGGTTATGTGGTTAAAATATCAGGGATATCCTGACAAAGCCAGGGTCACAATGGCATGTGGGTTGAAAAGTACGGTAGGTGTGATTGAATTGAGAGGAATATTGGGCATGGCTTGAGGGGGCATGCCATCAGTGGGACGAATAGTGCCCCAGCATTGGTGGTAAGATGTCAGAGTTGAATATTATAGTTTACATTTAGGTAAAATCACAGAACAGACCTGCAGAAACCTGGACAGTTGGAGGTATGAGCTCAGGCCTTCTAGTGGTATACCCGGTACTCATTATACTTTTTCTGTAATGCCGCGTACACACGATCAGACTTTTGGGCTCCCGCAGACTTTTTGTTCCCAAAAGTCCGGCGGACTTAGTTTGAAGTTTTGACTTAAAATTGTCCACAATCCCGCCGTCTGTGTGCTAGTCCGCGGGACTTTTGAAATGAACGGACTTGCCGACACACGCCGTAAAGTCCGTTCATTTTGAGCGTGACTCCAGGTAGACGGGACTAGCGAAGGAAGTTAATGCCGCCGCCTCGATCCTTTCCTCGCTATTTCTATAATAAACACACAAGAAATTGTGAACAGTTTATCTATGGCGCTTGTGAAGGAAATTAAAACAGTTTTCCTACTAAGAACTACTGCCAGAATGCCTGAAAATTGGGTCATTTTTTATTTCTGTGTATTATCATTGTATGTTGCTCAATAATGATTCATTTCAAACCTAAACAGGTTTTTCTACAACCAACCACATTGATGCATTAAGGATTTCTTCCCCTAAGGCCCTGACACTAGTCTGGGATGACTAGAGTCTGTTGTATTATGATTATGACAGGTCTATAAATATCACTGTGCTTTACATATTGTACATTCACTTCAAGAGGAAGTAAAGCCTCTGAAAAAAAAAAAAAAAAAACCCTCCGAAATTGGGAGCTCATGTCGCATGACGTGTGAATGTTTCCCTATGAGAATTAATGTTTCTCTATGAGAGCCGTCTTAACTGGTCCCACACAAGTCGGTCCAACTTTAAAAATACTCCCTGCACTACTTTGGTCCGACTTTGATCCTACTTCAGCCCATTGAATATTATTGAAGTCGGATCAAAGTCGGATCATCGTCTTGCCTGATCCGACTTTGGCATGCAATTTGTGCTCTGATGATCTTGAGGGGGAACTCCACCCCAAATTTTAAATTAAAAAACGGCATGGGTTCCCCCTCAAAGAGCATACCAGGCCCTTCGGTCTGGTATAGATTTTAAGGGGAACCCCCTATGGCGTGGGGGTTCCCCCAAAATCCATACCAGACCCATATCCAAGCACGCAGCCTGGCCGGTCAGGAAAGGGGGTGGTGACGAGCGAGTGCCCCCCCTCTGAACCATACCAGGCCGCATGCTCTCAACATGGGGGTGGGTGTTTTGGGGCAGGGGAGTGCCCTTTGGGCCCCCCCACCCCAAAGCACCTTGTCCCCATGTTGATGAGGACAAGGGCCTCTTCTCAACAACCCTGGCCATTGGTTGCCGGGGTCTGCGGGTGGCTTATCGGAATCTGGGAGCCCCCTTTAATAAGGGGGCCCCCAGATCTTGGCCGACTTCAGAAAAAAAGTAATGCAGGAACAACTTTGAAGTCGGCACAACTTAAAGTCGTGCCAATATGAATGGTAGTCATTCAAAATCATGGAGAATGACTTGTCATGCGATTTTACAGACCAAAATCGTGAGACAAGTCGTATAAGTGTGAAAGGGGGCTACAGCAGTTTTAGTAACTCTCCCCCTTTTTGTTTAATTACTGGAAAATTACAGATCCCTTCTTGTTCTTTCAGAAGACGGCATACGGACCCCACAAAAGTTCCGTACATCACATAGCAGACCCTTGAATGGTCTGCATGCCTTTTTAAAAAAAAAAAAGCTTGCGCTAAAATGTTATTTTCTGGAAATTTAAACCGTTTCTTTTCCTGTGTGAATATCACTTACAGTATAGCACATCCTACAACAGAATGAACAAAAAATACATTTATAATATAGGGTGCCCACCAAAATGTACCTAGACCATTTAAATCTACTATGGATTTTAAAAAGCTGTGTGAAGTTGGCACCCCATGTTTGTAAAACCTGAATAAAAAACATTTGTTTGTGCCACATTTGTGCTGATTTGTGCTGCAAAAATTAGCATTTGTGACGATTCGGTTTCTGAGATATCAAACATTCAATCAAATGCAAGCCCACTTTGCACCCCATGTTGCTGAATTTTAAAAACAAACAAGCGCGCCATTCGTTTGTGCTGCAAAAATAAACGCTTGTACCGCTTTGGTTTCAGAGATATTGTGCGTTATATTTGCTGAAACCCCGCCCACTTTGCACCCCATGTTGCTGAATTTTAAAAACAAACGCGCCATTCGTTTTTGGGCACGAGCGCCATACTGCTACGGTGTTTTGCGCAGGAGAACCAACTTGCTGCTGTGTAATGACGGCGGCTGGTCGGAAAGCGGTTACGCTTTCATTTTGGAGAGGGGTTATTTTGAAATGCCACATAATTAGCGTTAAAATCTACTTTTAATTTACTACACAGTCTTATGCTACTTTATTAAACAGTGCAGCTTGTCTTAAACAAATCCCATGAAGAACTGGTTTATGCGCCTCCCATAGGGTAAGTGAGGATATGTCAGGGGTCGAGTTTTGTATTAGATATTGAACCTGCTCTTAAGGAATACCTATGTTATGTTTCGTATTTTGAAGAAGGGAGACTTTGAGATACTATGTGGGATCATGAGCTTTAGGAATCAGAGTAAAAACTGCATTAGACTTAAGACTTATGCTCCGTACAAACGATAGGATTTTCCAATGGAAAATGTGTGATCGGACCTTGTTGTCGGAAATTCTGACCGTGTGTAGGCTCCATCCATCACACATTTTCCATAGGAATTTCCGTCACACAAAATCGAGTTCTCAAATCTTCTGACAACAAAATCCGTTGTCGGAAATTCCGATCGTGTGTACACAATTCCGACTCACAAAGTGCCACGCATGCTCGGAATCAAGCAGAAGAGCAGCACTGGCCATTTTTCTCGGCTTGTCGTACGTGTTATACGTCACCGCATTCTTGGCGTTCGGAATTTCCGACCAACTTTGTGTGACCGTGTGTATGCAAGACAAGTTTGAGACAAAAAGTCCCATGGAATTTGTTGTCGGAAAATCCTATCGTGTGTACAGGGTATTAGACTTTGTGGTAATAACTGAAACTTGGTTTGACAGCTCACATGATTGGCTGGCCAATATACAGGGGTATTCCTTGTATCGAAAGGATAGGGAAAGCAGAAATATATGTCAAAAAATATGCAAGGGTGATAGAAAGGAGCGACATTATGTATGGGGCTAGGGGAGGTGGAATTAGTATGGGTAGAACTTCAAAGAGAGGAAGTAAGTGGGAAATTAATAGTGGGGGTATGCTATAGGCCACCCAACATGAAGGAGGAGGAGGAGCTGGAATTACTATCTCAGTTATAAATGGCAGGGAAACAGGGAAATGTAATCATAATGGGGACTTCAATTATCCAGATATTGACTGGGCAGAGGGCACACCTCACTCATTAAAGACCAGTCATTTCATGAATGTTTTACAGGACAACTTCATGTCCCAATTGGTGGATTCCCCAACTAGAAAGAATGCCCTGTTAGATCTATTTATTACGAACAAGTCTGATCTCAGATGTGGGGATACAAGACAATTTGGGATCTAGCGATCATAGAATGATCGCATTTAGCATAAAATCATATGAAAAAGGAGGCATATGGGTAGTACGAAAACATAAAATTTCAAACAAAACCAATTTTCCTGAACTACAGTCATTGCTTCATGGAATTAATTGGGACCAAGAAATGGGACTGCTTTAGGAGCATAAACCACTTCCGAACCGGTTCACGACAATATACCTCAGCACTTTGAAGAGGACTACCGTTGTTATGGCAGCAGCTAGCTGCCATAACCCTGGTATCCTCTTCTTCAGTGAGCTGTCCGGTTTCATATAAAAGTGGAAGAGAGAGGGCCCCCCTTCCCCTTGCGCTCCGGAGTCGGCAGAGGCGATCCGATCCTTCTCCCTGTATGGCATGGAGCTGAGTGAGGGGAAGATGGCCACCCAGCTCCACACCATTGCAGGACAGAAGCGATGTCAAAACGTCACTTCCGCCCAGGGGCGTATCTAGTGAAAATGGCACCTATGGCAAGCACTGAAACTGCGCCCCTGTCAAAACATTTTTAGTGTACAGGGCCTTGTTTTCACTGCATGATAGGCACACAGATATTCAGTATATCCACGGGCAGGCAGACCAATTCAAATCAATTGGAACTCAGCCCCTGCTCTCACCTTGATATCTGTTTGGGTGCAGGAACATGCCCCTGAGCACAGACAGTGTGCATTCAAGGACATGCACCCGCATCCAAATGGATGTCAAATTGGGAACAATAACCCTCCCTTACTCCATTCAACAACTCTAGTTCTTCTTGAAGTATGAAGGAGACCTGCCCCTGCCCCAGGAAATATGCCCTCCATGACAGGTACCTGAGCAGAGTTTGGAGATCTCAAAGAGCACAGTGCCAGTCTCCAGGTCCTGAATCTTAAAGCAAGAGAAGTCAACGCCTCAGGTCTGCACAGATAATCTGATGACAGAAGACAAGTGATGTTAATGACACACAGCGCCTAGCACAGGCCGGTGACAAGTCTCCTGACAGTAACTCACTTTCTGTGACCCGGCTTAGGCCTAGAACATGCTCCGGTCTCAGCTCCTTCAGTCCTAACAACTCCTGTTTGGTGACCGCAGCCTCTCTCCGGAGTTTCCCATTGCTGTCCTCCCTCCCGTGCACGCACCTTTATCCCAGTCATAATGAACTGCCAGCGGCAGGATTGCAACAACGCTGCCAGTTGGTCCCTCTGGAATCACTCCCATCGCTAGTGATGAAGATTCTGTAGTATTCAGAGAGGAAGACATTCCATAGAGGTAGGTGGAAGGTTCTCTGCCACGGAAGCTTTGTCACTAGCAACAGAGTCTCCCACCTGACATCAGCCTGAGAGGAAGGAGCTTCTCTGCAAAAATGATACTGTGACAAAACAGGAATGCATTCATACAGACTGGGAGGTAGAATGTAAGCTCTGATCCAATCACTGCCTACATGACTCTATATTCCTCTCTGTCCTCCTCAGTTCAGGACCTCCAGGATCCTGCTAGCTTCTTCCTCCTATAGGAATCTGAGTTCCAGCCAGTCTATGCCTGGGTCAGTCATATCTGTCAGTCATATCTTTTTATGTACACACAGAACTTTGCTGCTCATGATGCACAGAGCAGCCTCAGCCATGGAGAGGGAGTGATAAGCAGGCACATCTACAGGTATCCCGGGGATGCCAAGCTCCATATAAGCTGGGCAGTGTTGTCACTGTTATTTGTCCCGTCCTGCAGCTCTGTGTGCTGGAATGCCAGGCTTTATTACCTTCCCCTCCTCCGATCTCAGCCTCCCTGCACACACAGCTCTTACAAATTTGCACCAGCAGCCAGGACAGAACTGCAGACAGACCGTCTCCACTGCCAATCTGTGTGGAGCTCGACACATGCAGCCACGCCCCCTCCAAGCACGCCGCCTCACATCTCAGCACAGGACAGGAGCAGGGCAGAGAATCACTCCGCCGGCCGGGACTAATTGAGTGGCAGGCGGGTTGATGAACATGCGCCCGAAAATGAAGAAAAAGTCCCTCGTTTACGCTCACTTCCTGGGCCCCTATTTTGACCTGATGGGGCCCAGGAAACTGTAATTGCATCCCCCATAAGCAAGTAGGAACGGGAGAAGTTTAGAAAGCTCTACTTTTAAATTCAGTGATAAACTGTAATGCTGGAATCCTGCTCACTAGCGCCCCCTTCATATTGCGCCCATGGCACTTGCCATATGTGCCATACCCTGGATCAGTGTTGGTCATCTTACTTTAAAAAAGTAATTAGTTAAGTTACAAATTACTTCTCCCAAAAAGTAATTGCGTTAGTAACTCAGTTACTACATTGGAAAAGTAATTAGTTACGCAGCAAAGTAACTGACTTTTTTTAAAAATATTCTATATGTGTAACTAAGGGGCGGGTCTAGTATTACTGTAACCAAGGGGCGCATTTATTATTATTGTTATATATCATGTAACCAAGGGGCCGCTCTATTATTACTCTAACCAAGGGGCAGATCTGTTATAGCGTGTAAGCAAGGGGCGGGTCTATTATTATTATATCGTGTAAGGGGCGGATGGCTACAGAAGAGGGCGAATGTTAAATTAATGGGCATAGCTCGATATATAACAATAATAATAAATGCGCCCCTTGGTTACAGTAATACTAGACCCGCCCCTTACTTACACGATAGACGCCCCTTGCAGAGTAGCACGAGCATCAGGAGCGTGCGGCATCGCCTCGTATAATTACATGTTAACTGCACCTGCGCGTTGTAGAGTTCACTCAGAGCTGTTTAGGTTCTGCAATTTTCGGAAGCTCCATAGTCCTTCGTACTGCGCAAGCCCTGCGCCTGCGCAGTACAGGGGGTCCTTATCCGGCGGGGGAACTTTTTCGGCAGGACACCGGAATTACACTTCTGCCATCTAGTGTCGGTAGAAGTAATTGAGGTAACTAAGCCAAAGTAATGGGAACTGAGTTACCATGAGGGGAAAAGTAATCAGTTAGATTACTCGTTACCCTCTAAAGTAACTGCGTTAGGTAACTCAGTTTATTTTAACTCAGTTACTTACAGTGGTGTGAAAAAGTGTTTGCCCCCTTCCTCATTTCCTGTTCCTTTGCATGTTTGTCACACTTAAGTGTTTCGGAACATCAAACCAATTTAAACAATAGTCAAGGACAACACAAGTAAACACAAACTGCAATTTGTAAATGAAGGTGTTTATTATTAAAGGTGAAAAAAAATCCAAACCATCATGGCCCTGTGTGAAAAAGTGATTGCCCCCTAAACTGGTTGGGCCACCCTTAGCAGCAACAACTGCAACCAAGCGTTTGCGATAACGTGCAATGAGGCTTTTACAGCGTCCTGGAGGAATTTTGGCCCACTCATCTTTGCAGAATTGTCCTAATTCAGTTACATTAGAGGGTTTTCGAGCATGAACGGCCTTTTTAAGGTCATACCACAACATCTCAATAGGATTCAGGTCTGGACTTTGGCTAGGCCACTCCAAAGTCTTCATTTTGTTTTTCTTCAGCCATTCGGTGGTGGACTTGCTGGTGTGTTTAGGATCATTGTCCTGCTGCAGAACCCAAGTTCGTTTCAGCTTGAGTACACGAACAGATGGTCGGACATTCTCCTTCAGGATCTCTTGGTAGACAGCAGAATTCATAGTTCCTTTTATCACGGCAAGTCTTCCAGGTCCTGAAGCAGGAAAACAGCCCCAGACCATCACACTACCACCACCATATTTTACTGTTGGTATAATGTTCTTTTTCTGAAATGCAGTGTTCCTTCTATGCCAGATATACTTGGACACACACCTTCCAAAGAGTTCCACTTTTGTCTCATCGGTCCACAGAATGTTGTCCCAAAAGTCTTGGGGATCATCAAGATGTGTTGTGGAGAAATTGAGACGAGCTTTGATGTTCTTTTTGCTCAGCAGTGGTTTTCTCCTTGGAACTCTGCCATGCAGGCCATTTTTGCCCAGTCTTTTCCTGATGGTGGAGGCATGAACGCTGACCTTAACTGAGGCAAGTGAGGCCTGCAGTTCCTTGGACGTTGTTGTGGGGTCTTTTGTGACCTCTTGGATGAGTCGTCGCTGCGCTCTTGGGGTAATTTTGGGCAGCCGGCCACTCCTGGGAAGGTTCACCACTGTTCCATGTCTTCGCCATTTGTGGATAATGGCTCTCACTGTGGTTCGCTGGATTCCCAAAGCTTTGGAAATGGCTTTATAACCCTTTCCAGACTGATAGATCTCAATTACTTTCTTTCTCAATTGTTCCTGAATTTCTTTGGGTCTCGGCATGATGTGTAGCTTTTAAGGATCTTCTGGTGGACCTTACTGTGTCAAGCCGCTCCTATTTAAGTGATGCCTTGATTGTGAACAGGTGTGGCAATAATCAGGCCTGGGTGTGGCTAGAGAAATTGAACTCAGGTGTGGACAACCACAGTTATAGTATGTTTTAACAAGGGGGGCAATCACTTTTTCACACAGGGCCATGATGGTTTGGATTTTTTTTCACCTTTAATAATAAACACCTTCATTTACAAATTGCATTTTGTGTTTACTTGTGTTGTCCTTGACTATTGTTTAAATTGGTTTGATGTTCCGAAACACTTAAGTGTGACAAACATGCAAAGGAACAGGACATGAGGAAGGGGGCAAACACTTTTTCACACCACTGTACATCACTGCCCTGGATACGCCACTGCTTCCGCCCATAGCCCTTAAAGGGAATTTTTATTTATTTTTTCAAATTACATTTTTTTTATTTAATTTTATTGCATTTTAGTTTAAATATGAGATCTGAGGTCTTTTTGTCTACAGATCTCATATTTAAGAGGTCCTGTCCCTAAGCCTAATAACTGGTTGTGCCACCCTTGGCGGCAACAACTGCAATCAAGCATTTGCGATAACTGGAAATGAGTCTTTCACATTGCTGTGGAGCAATTTTGGCCCACTCTTCTTTGCAGAATTGTTTTAATTCAGCCACATTGGAGGGTTTCCCAGAATGAATGACCTGTGTAAGGTCATGATACAGCATCACAATTGGATTTAAGTCCGGGCTTTGACTAGGCCACTCCAAAACCTAAATTTTGCTTTGTTTGAACCATTTGTAGGTATACTTGCTGTTGTGTTTCGGATCATTGTCCTTCTGCATAACCCAAGTGCACTTGAGCTTGAGGTCACAAACTGATGGCCGGACATTCTCCTATAGGATTTTCTGGTAGAGCTCAGAATTCATGGTTCCATCAATTATGGTAAGTCGTCCAGGTCCTGAAGCTGCAAAGCAGCCCCAGTCTATCACGCTACCACCACCATGTCTGACTGTTGGTATGATGTTCTTGTTATGAAATGCTGTATTAGTAGAATTTTTGTCTCATCAGTCCACAGAATATTTTCCTAAAAGTCTTGGGGAAAATCAAGATGTTTTTTGGTAAATGTGAGATGAGCCTTTGTGTTCCTTTTGGTCAGCAGTGGCTTTGGCCTTGGAACTCTCCCATTGATGCCATTTTTTCCCAGTCTCTTTCTTATTGTTAAATCATGAACACTGATCTTACCTGAGGCAAGTGAGGCCTGCAGTTCTATAGATGTTGTTCTGGGTTCTTTTATGACCCCCTGGACGAGTTGTTGTCATGCTCTTGGAATAATTTTTGTAGGCCACTCCTGGGAAGGTTCACCACTGTTCCAAGTTATCTTCATTTGTGGATAATGGCTCTCCCCTTGGTTCACTGGAGTTTCAAAGCCTTAGAATAGGCTTTGAAACCCTTCCTAGACCGATACATGTACATTACTTTGTTTCTAATCTGTTCTTGAATTTTTTTAGATTGTGGCATGATGTGTGGCTTTTTGTGATCTGTTAGCATGCTTCACTTTGTGATTTCTTGATTCACTAGGTCTGGCAGTAATCAGGCCTGGGTTTGGCAAGTGAAATTTAACTCCGCTTTCCAAAAAATTGTGGTTAATCACAGGTCATTCATGATTCCGCATGGGAGGGGGCAATTACTGTTTCACATAGGGCCAGGCAGATTTAAACAGCTTTTTTCCCTTAATAAATGAAATAATAATTTAAAAACTGCATCTTGGAGTTACTCAGGTTATCTTTGTGTAATATTAAAATTTAAATACCGCATCTAAACTAATGGAACAAAACAAAATAATAAGAATACGTTTTTATTAATATTATTGTTATTTATTATTATTAATTTGTTACGTTCCATTCGCTTAAATATGGCATTCATTATTATTAATAATTCGTAACTTCGGATAAATTCGTATTCATTAACACCCAAATTTGAAAGGAAATTCCAATACCTATAATTTAATAGTTAGTAATAGTTATTATTAGTTGGTTATTATTTCAGATTTTCAAGTTTTTGGGTTTTAGAACTTTCAGATTTTCGTTCTTATTTTTTTTTTTTTTTTTTTTTTTTTTTTTTTTTTTAAAACGTTTTTATTGAAATTGGAAAGGTCATAACAAGAGAAAGAAGGTGCGGTCGCAGCCGTTCAGTACAATATGAATTAACACAGTAACCAATGTGAGACAAAACTCAACAAAGTAATAACAGTAGGCACAATGAATCTATGCACAATAAAGAGCATGTTGGTAAAGCAAGACAAGAGGGGTGTCTGAAATTCGTAGCAGTGAAAGTGGTGGAGTATAATAAATCGGGATCACCATAACTTGGGGTAGCGGAAATGGTGTATGTGAATAGGTCGTTAAGCATTAAATGTGCGGTAGTAGGGATGGGAAAAAGGGCGAAGGGAAAGAGTAATACCTAGGTAATTATAGGGAGCATCACCAATATGTATTTGTAGGGTGTAGATACAAGGTCCACGATCCAGCCATAGGTAGGTGGAGTATCAAGAGCAGCATATAGGAAGGGTTGGTGTTACCTTGTGTCGTGGATAGGTTAGTCGAAGGTGAATCACCACAGCTCCAATTAGGAAATCAGGAGAGAATATTCGAGTAATCGGGAGTCGTTCGGAAGTGTAGCCAACACGACCAAATTTGAGTGAATTTGTGGGGGGTGTCTCTGGCTTGGTGGATCAGTTCCTCCATTTCAACGATCCTATCAATACGTCGGAACCAGTCCTTCAAGGAGGGCGGATCTTTAGACTTCCATTTAGTGGGGATACACATGTTTGCCGCCATGAGCATGTGCATGGGTAGAGATCTGAGGTAAGACCCGGAAGATGGGGAGGAAAGGTGCAGTAAAAGTTGTGATGGGGAGAAATCTAAGGTGTATGTGGAAATTTGTTGTGTAAGTCTATGTACGGCTGTCCAGAAAGGTTGGAGTTTGGGGCAGGACCACCAAATGTGTAGCAAGGACCCAGTATCTGCTTCACACCTCCAACAGAGTGAGGATGTTGAAGGGTAGATGCGATGTAATGCTGTAGGTGTTTTGTACCATCTGGAAATCAGTTTAAAGGCATTTTCTTGGGCGCAAACGTTAAGGGAGCCTTTGTGGATGATTGTGTAAATTTTTCCCCAATCTTTATCAGAAATGGTGGTAGAGAGATCATTATGCCATTTATCCCTGGTCCAGGAATCCGTGAGTTGAAGGCTTGGAAACAGTAAGTTGTAGGTGAATGAGATAAGGTGTCTTTGTGGTTCCTGTATAGTACACATGTCTTCAAAAGGAGTTAGAGATCTGGACCAATCTGTGTGTTCAGCTTTGGTTGTGAGGAAATGTCTGATTTGGACATACGTCCAGAATGGGAATTTATCCGAAGGTAGCTTAGTCGGTATATCGGAGTATAAAAGCAAGTGGTTATTGGTGAAGAAGTGTTTGGCTGTAACGTTGGAGTGGGGCCAAAGTTCCGAAAGGAATGAGGAGTGCATACCCGGTGGAAAATCAGGGTTAAGTCTGAGTGGGGTCAAAGGTCCCCGGTGAGAGGAAAGCTTATATTTGTGACATGCCAAACGAAAGTAGTGCAGCGTCGCGGAAATCAGAGGATGTGACAAATATATGGGTGGGACGTGGTTTGGCAGCATCCACGGGGTTTGGGCTACAGGAGTAGGGGCTAAGGAATTTTCTAAACGGACCCAGTCTTTGGTGGCATCGTGTATGTTCCAGTCGATAGTTCTTGTTAGATGGCAAGCTAGGTAATATTTTTTGATGTCTGGACGCCAAGGTATGTGAGCGTATTGGGGTTCCACTTAAATGGGAAATTCTGTTGGCATTGTTTATTCGTTCTTATTTTTGTATTTTCGAATTTCCAAATTTCCAACATTTCGAATTTTCTAAATTCTGACATTTTAGAATTTCCGAATTTTCCAATTTTCTAATTCCTGAATAAATTCGTAAAAATTCCGAATTTTTGAAAATTCCTATATACCCAAATTAACCAATTTGTCTAAATTTGTTAAAAAGCGAATTTGGAACTAAACAAATTGCACATGTTTAGTCAGTACTTTCTGACAAAACTGATCCGATTTGCCAAGTCTGCTGTGTATGGTTCCATCCATGCGATACGATGGGGAAACTTCAAAATTTGGGAATTTGGGGAAAATTTGCCTAAGCACAATTTTGCAACTTTGATATGTTTTAGTAAAACATTACATATCACAAACTACGTGCATCCAGGTGGATTATATTGCGTTTTTAATTTTTTTTCAGGAAAAATTGGGCTTTCATTTAGTGCTGAATGGTTATGTATATCTCCTGATTTTTTTTTATTATTATCAAAGGGAAACTGGCCAAAAAATAGTAAGAACATGTTTTTTTTTAAAATAGCTGTACATTTCTTAGTACTACAATAATCTACCTCCAAAGAACAAAATAAATTCTGCTCCTGACGATCGCAGGGATACGACATATATGGATGTTATTTATTGTTTATACCCGTAGTACAGCCCAGAAACAATAGTGCACATTTTGCTTCTTTTATTTTTTATTTAACATCAGTGTCAGTGTGTTTTAGGTAGGACATACAAAAGAAAAATCTTGCCCAACATATACTGACCCTGATCTTTGACCCTTACTTGACCCAAACACTAACTTACATGGAACCTTGGTCTAGGTATTTTTTCTTTATTTTTTATTATTTATTTATTTTATTTTTACACACACTTTTTTTTCTCCTCTCTGCATTCACAGCGAGAGAGAGAGAAACACGGGGGCGGGCTTCACATTGACAGATCACTGTGGTAGCCAATCAGAGGCTACCACATCAATCAGGTGACCTGGAATTGGGGAGTTCCTGGTCCTGATTGTTATAGATAGGAAGTATTTCTGGACAGCCGCACTCCGAAAAAATTGCCTTTTATTCAAAAAAACACAGGATCAAAAATACATGCCACAGCAGAACGGACAGAAGAGCTGACACGTTTCACATTACAAACAGTGCTTACTCATAGCTGGTCCTGATTGTTAGTTTGGGGTCGGAGGGGTCTCGGTGAGACCCCCGGTCTCTGTGCTGGAAGTGCACTATGCGGCACATTTTCAGCACAAAGGGCTATAAGCATATTTGCAATGCCGCGGAAAAAAAAAAGCCCAGTGCAGTGGGGCCACATATATGTGTTACGTCGGCGGGAAGGGGTTAAGTATATGCCAATGTTTTTTAATTATATAATGCGCTCGATACGCGTGAGGACGGTATTGTGACACAAATGGCAACCTTTTTTTCTATTTTTAGTCTTTTTCTTTCTGTTATCTACATTACTCCTCTACCCTGATGTTCTGTATAGGATAGCCCATCTGCATTAACTTAATCTCCATTTCATTATATTTTTTCATCAAAAATTGTTTTGTATATATTTTTGTAGGGCTTATAAAATCATTTTATAAAATATATTCCTTTTATGGTTATACCTCTTGCTCCTATGTTTTCTACCATTTATTTATTGTACATATATCATTTTTTTGGTAATAGGTTAATACCGGAATATTCTCTGTAAGATGTTTGGGGTTGATTCTCATTTATTCATCACTCTACAAATTAAGATGAATTAATTCAGGTTTTTCATGTTACTTGATTAATTGTGTAATTCATACCCATTTGTTTCCTGGTATAGAGTGTTTCTATATAAATGTATGTAAAAGAGTTGTCATTGTATGTTTGTTCCTACAGGAATAAGGGTGTGAGTATTATAGCCTGAAACTGTTGTGGAACATTATGCACCTATTTTGTATGCAAATATATTTTTCTTTTTCGTTTTCAAAATAGCACAAGTTCAGCAATCCTCTGACCTATTTATCTACACAATATTATTAAAAGTATTGGCACGCCTGCCTTTACACTCACATGAACTTTAATGACATCCCAATCTTAGTCCATAGGGTTTAATATTGAATTGGCCTGCCCTTTGCAGCTATAACAGCTTCAAGTCTTCTGGGAAGGCTGTCCACAAGGTTTAGGAGTGTGTCTATGGGAATGTTTGATAATTCTTCCAGAAGTGCATTTGTGAGGTCAGGCACTGATGGTAGATGAGAAGGCCTGGCTCACAGTCTCCACTCTTATGCCACGTACACACAAGTGGATTTTCCATCGGAAAAATCTTGGATGGTTTTTCTGCCGGAATTCCACTCAAGCTTGGCTTGCATACACACTGTCACACAAAAGTTCTCTGAACTTTCGACCGTCAAGAACGCAGTGACGTACAACACTACGATGAGCCGGGAAAATGAAGTTCAATGCTTCCGAGCATGCGTAGGAATTTTGCACATTGGAATTGGTACAGACGAATGGAATTTCCAATCGAAAGATTGAGAACCTGCTCTCAATCTTTTGCTGGCTGGAATTCCGCCAGCAAAAGTCCGATGGAGCATACACACAACCGCATTTTCGGACCAAAAGCTCCCATCTGACTTTTGCTGGCGGAATTTCCGCTTGTGTGTACGGGGAACTATTCACCCCACAGGTGTTTTATCAGGTTGAGGTGAAGACTCTGTGCAGGCCAATCAAGTTCCTGTACCCCAAACTCATCCATGTCTTAATGGACCTTGCTTTGTGCACTGGTGCTCAGTCATGTTGGAACAGGAAGGGGCCATCCCCAAACTGTTCCCGTAAAGTTGGGAGCATGAAATTGTCCACAATGTCTTGGTATGCTGACGCCTTAAGAGTTCCCTTCACTGGAGCTAAGGGGCCAAGCCCAACCCCTGAAAAACAACCCCACACCATAATCCCCCCTCCACCAAATGATTTGGACCAGTGCACAAAGCAAGATACCATGCAATGCTGAGTATACACCAGATTACATAAGTTTTTTACTCAGCTATGATTAAGCATCTATATTGATGTGAAATGTGTTAGCCTGTCTGTACCTTTCATCACCATGATGTAACAGATTTTGGATCTTCTACACTGTTTTGCCATGAATAAAAGGTGTCGTTCAGCTGTTTTCTTAAATTTTCTATATGTTTTTTACTGTTATTAATATTCTTGAGTGGATGCATTGGAGATTTAAAAGTACTGCAGGTGTCTTAAAGGGACCATTATCTGAATAACCCTGGGATTTGTACCAATTGGAGGAGGAGAGCGTGGTAGCAGCATACCAGTTTATTGAATATATTATTCAAAGGCTTGTCTATATTTTATCTGAGGTGAGAGTTCTCAACAGTAGGGGCCCGTCCATTAGGGGTGCCAGAGTGCCGCCTCCTCTCTCCAGGCCACCCCCTATATGCAATGGATAGATTCATGCATACCATGAATCTATCCATGGCTGCCGTGGCCACCCCATATTCATGCGTCCGGCCCCTCTGAGCCGGGGGCATGAATTACATCGGCATGTTTTTTTTTTTTTTTTAAAGCACCTGATTAGAATGTATTAAGGTGAAAAACCATGAGGGTTCACAACCCCTTTAAGGACAGGAACAGGAAGATGGTCACATCTGGGGTAAGGACTAACTAGACAGCGGGTGGGGTGGGGGTTTGATGGGGGTGTTAATGCCGTGCCATGGGGGGACCTCAATATAGTCACCATTAGCACTTGCACTTTATATTGGACTTTTTATAAGAAGTGATATTTACACATATATTGTAAACATTTTTTATTGATTTTCATGTATTGGATTTAGGCTGCGCAACCCCACTCTACACTATTAATTTAAAACAACAAAAAAAACTGTCTGTCTTCATTTCAGGCTGCAAAGCAACAAAATGTGATTTTAAAGGGGGGCAATTCTTTTCTATACCTACTGTATATGCAAATTTATATGCATTTTTTTAATGCATTCTTTATTTTTAATTAGGAAAAGTACAAAGGGGTATCAGGAAACATTACATTGTGTGTGAGTCATAGAGATAGCAATTATACAGGTTATACTTTACAACATAACTCCTAGTGGCACAGAGACATTTTATTGGTAAACCGGTCAAAATTAGCAATGTTAGTGGTAGTGTTAGCAATGTGAGCAATATGGTACTATGTCCTTAGATATAAGAGGTGAACCCTCAAAGACATGGGCTAGAGCAGTGGTCGCTAACTTTCTGGACCTCACGGACCACTAAACTCACAATTTTAAATCTTGCAGACCACCAGTGTTGCCAACCCCCCGGAAATTAAATTTACTGGCAGGATGCCAAAATTTACAAAAAGAACCACTTTTTTTACTGACAAAAACATGCACTTTACTGACAGAGACGCATTTTTTACTGACACTGCAAAAAAAGTACATAAAATGTAAATTTTCAGTGCTAAACAGTGCAAATATCAATATTTAAATTATAAACATGTAGCTAGTGCTATTAGCAATGTGTTTAAGCTAAACAAAAGTAAAAAAACATATTTCTCCATTTACATGAAGGTCAGGTTACTATAACCCAGCCAGCACAGAGTTCCCCCTTACATCAGAGTCTGCAGGATTCTCCCTTACAGTGAAAGGGAACTCTTATGTAAAGGGGGAATGCTGCAGATTTAAGGGGGGAACTCTGTAAGGGGGGCTCTGTTGACCAGAGACCACCTTATATCAGAGTCCACTACATTCCCACTTGCATAACGGTCTGCAGCATTGCCCTTGCATTGAAAGGGGGGAAACCTGCAGACTCTTATATAAAGGGGAATGGCAGGAACTCTGATGTGGGGGTACTCTGGTGACTAGAGACCACCTTCCGCAGAGTGAATACACTAAGGTAAGGGGGTTACTAATATAGGGGGGAACCTTTGTATCAGTGCCCCTTACATTATTGTATACACTACCCCCTTACATAAGCAACCCGCCCCCCACTCAGACTGGCCTTGCGGCACTGTAACTGAACTCCTCTCAGGTTGGCAGCTCTCGGTTTTATCCTATAGTCTCCTCTCCACAAATGTCTGACTCCTCCCGTGACCACCATCCCGGCAGTGTTCCCACTCTTGACTCCTCTCCAGACTGATACAGAAGGTGGACAGGGGCTGCGGACATGACACAGGAGGGGGGCAGAGGCTGCGGACATGACACAGGAGGGGGACAGAGGCTGCGGACATGACACAGGAGGGGGGCAGAGGCTGCGGACATGACACAGGAGGGGGGCAGAGGCTGCAGACATGACACAGGAGGTGGACAGAGGCTGCGGACATGACACAGGAGGTGGACAGAGGCTGCAGACATGACACAGGAGGTGGCCAGAGGCTGCGGACATGGTGGTTTCCTCCTATGATCCCTTCATATCACTCTACACATCAGTGTCCTACTATCCTTCTGTGCCCCCTTCACCCCTCCAGTACACAGGCACATCAGTGTGACAGTGTCCTCCTGTGCCCCTTTCACCTCTCCACAGGGCATCACATCAGTGTCCTCCTCTATCCCCTTCACAGCTTCACCAGTTCACTCCCAGTCCTCCTCTGCCATCTTTTTATCTTCCTCAGTCAGGCTCTCACTGACTCACTCACATGTGTGACTGACTGGCCTGTCCTCTCCTCCTTGGCTGTGGCCGTGTGTGTGACGACTGGCACTGGTCATATAGTTGTGGCTGATCAGTGTATCTCCCCATAGGAAGGTACAAGTGCTGTACTCATCACTCCCACCCTCTGCAGAAGGCATGCCCAGTGTCATTACCAGGAGCTCCTTGTGTCACAGTCCATGGTATCATGACATCCCTATGGAGATTGAAGGTGGCATGGAAGTCCAGCAGCATGTCTACACCTTGTATAAGCCGCCTGCCCCTTCCTGCAGCCCTACTCACTCAGAGGAACCCCTGCGGCGCCAGGCGGCGTCATTGCGTTACTGCACATGCGCCGCCCGGCCGAGCATGTACAAGCTTTCCCGAGCCTGGCCGGTGTTCTGTCACGAATAGTCCGGCTATCACCAGGTGTCCGAAGTGTACGGAGTATAACGATGTTCGGAAATAGTCGGAAGATGAACGGCGCCTGCGCCTTGAGTGGATGTGTAAGCCCACCATCCAATCGGACATAGGGCTACTCAAACTTAGAGGGCCCCTCGCGGGCTCGCTTCGCTCGCCACGCTTCGCTCGCCACGCTTCGGGCATGGCCTCGCTGTGCTCAGCTCTTTTGTATTCTAACTCTATGTCCACTTGGATGGTGGCGCTTGAAAGTGGACTCACGGCGCAGGCGCCGTTCATCCTTGGCAATTTCCGGAATATGGGTGCATGCGCAGTACACAGCGGACACTTTGTGATGGGGGACGGCTAATGATAGTACACCGGCTTCAGAGCGGCGCATGCGCAGTTTTTTTACGAGCACCATTGCCCGTAACGGACAGGATTTTGATAATGCTGGTATACATGAGCATGGTACATTAACCAAGTACAGTATATTACAACCAAGTTTTTGTATGCCATGCATGGAAGATTGCTGTGAGGGCGAAGGAAGAACCTGGGTTCCTTTGAGATGGGGGTGGCCTGAGTCCTGAAGGTCTGAAGTACCAAAAGATATGCAATATGTCAGCTTTCGCTGAGCTATATCTCCAGCTCTATGAACGGATAGGGGGGTAAATGCAAGTTCCCTCTCCTCCATTCATAGAGTGCTTTTCATTGCTGGAAGCTATAGTACAGCTTTGATGAATAGAAGGGGGGGGGGCAGTCATAGTTGGGACTTTTGATGCTTCAATGGGGCACAGGGGTATGGGGGAGCAGAGGATTGAAGAGGTCAACTATGAGGGCAGTACCCAACACAAGGGACACATCTCATTCAATATATGAACTATCTTTTGTGCTAATTGGAAAATCAATGTAACTCAATTTAGGCGTTAATGCTCTGGTCTGGCAAAACCTACTAGAAGAAGAGGAGATCAGTAAATTAATTTGCAGGGGACAGGTCCAGAGATAGGGCGAGTGTTGCACTTTTTAAAAATTAAAAATTTCTGGGAATTGATAATTAATTGTCTCCCCCCCCCCCCCAGCCATAATGGGGCTTTAATAATTAACTCCCAACTCTAGAAATGAAAAGTCTGCAATAAAAAGTTGATGTGGTGGGTGTGGTGGGCAGGATTCCATAGGTGTGGTTATTTTAGGATGTTTTATAGTCATAATGAGTCAGTAAGACAGGTTTGCATTAACATTATGATAGAGAGGATTTTGATAATGCTGAGACACATGAGCATGCTACATTAACCAATTATATTACAACCAAGTTTTTGTATGCCTTAAACAGAAGATTGCTGTGACGGAGAAGGAAGAACCTGGATTCATTTGAGATGGGGTGGCCTGAGCTCAGAAGGTCTGAAGGACCAAAAGATGTGCAATATGTCAGCTTTAGCTGAGCTATATCTCCAGCTCTATGAACGGACAGGAAGGGGGGGGGAATGTAAGGTCCCTCTCCTCCATTCTTAGAGTTCTTTTCATTGCTGGAAGCTATAGTACAGCTTTGAGGACTAGAAGAGGGGGGAGGACAGGACAGACAGAGGCGGCCTGTCCATAAGGGGTGCCGCCCCCCCCATCCATGCATCCAGCCTCCTAATCTACTGCACATGCAGGGCGCCGGACGCATGGATTCCAAGGTGTTTTTTTTTAAAAGCATATAATTAGAGCCAGAGGGTGTGCCCGAGCACCCCCTCTTGTGTGACATTAGTGAATGAACATTTTCTACTGTCACGCTGATTCTCCTCCCGGCCAATCAGGAAGCGGTCCTGAGACTGAGACGTTAACTGATAGGTCAGACGATCCTATTGGATACCTAGGAGGAGGATGTAGGAGACACATGGCGGAAACCGCCGTGATGCAGAGGTGGAGGAGACATAATGGAAGCCGCTGCCCGTAGAAGCACTGCCTGCCCACGACCTAGATGTGGGGGTAAGTGCGGGGCTGGATGACCAACCGACTGCTTGGGGGGGCAGCGGGTGTCCGTGGTTGTTTGCCACCCCCCAAAAGAATGAAACACCAGCTGCCACTGAGGACAGACATAATTGGCACTTTTGACGCTTCAATCGGGCACAGGGGTATGGGGGAGCAGAGGATGGAAGATTTCAAGTAAGAGGGTGCTACCCAACACAAGGGACAAATCTCATTCAATATATGAACCCTCCTTTGTGCTGATTGGAAAATCAAACTAAACTTAGGTAATAATGCTCTAGAAGAGGAGGAGATCAGTTAGTTAGTTTATTGCAGACTCTTTATTTCTGATGTTGTGCGTTAATTATTAAAGCCCAATTCCAGCTTGGGAAAAAAATTGAATTATCAGTTTCCAGCAATTTTAAATCTAAAAAAGTGCAATACTCCAGAGATAGAGCGAGTATTGCACTTTTCTTTTAATTTTTAAATTGCTGGGAACTGATAATTCTACTTTTTTTCCCAAGCCGGAATTGGGCTTTAATAAATAATGCCCAATTCCAGAAATAAAGGTGTGGTTATTTCAGCCTGTTTTAGTAATAAGCCGATAAGACAGGTTTTCATTAACATTATGATAACTCAATTTTTTCCTTCTGTCTGCAATATACAGTATAACTTTAAAAAGTGTGCATATTTCTAATGCTGTACTACAAGAAGCAGCAATAAAACATGAATAAAAAACAAAACAACATTTGCATTCCTGGAAACGCGTCCCCCCACGAGACAAAGGCCTCCTTACCTCCTCACTCTGGTCTCCCCTTCTTCCCCTGTCCGAGCCGGGGAGCTCCGCTGCGGGTGAGCCATTTCAGAGGCGGCTGGTGGGTCGGCGGGTCTTCTCCTCCAGCCGTGCTCCCCGCTCTCCTCTCAGCTCTCAGGCATCTAATAGGATCCCCTGGCATTTTGGCCAATCTGGAAACGGGTCTCATAACCCAGTTCCTGATTGTCGGGTAGGAGGATTAGTGTAAGAATAGTGAATATTAATTTGCTGTTGTCACAGAACTGGGTGGGCTCGGACCGCAGTGCTCTGTACCCCGAGACCACCCTTTTTTGAAGCCTATTAGAGCCTCTAATCACGTGCTTAAAAAAATAAATCACCCTCCCATTGGAATCCATGTGCCTGGTAAGTAGATCAGGGGGCCAGACGCATGGATGGGGGGGGGGGGGTGGCGGTCGTGCCCTCTATGGATGGGCCGCCACCTCTTATAGTACTTTAAGACTTAATAAGGAGTAAAACAAGATTCACTTTTACTGGAACTGACATTGCACATGTGTAGATCAATAGACAAATCTCTACTTTGCAAACAAGCACTAACCAAACTACATTGTAACAATTCTAGTCCACCACTGTTTGCAGGATTTGTTTGTACAGGAGCTGCTATCTAGACATGTGCGAATTGTTTTGTTACGAATCGAGATTCTGACAACATTTGCCTAATTCAGAGATTCAAGTGTATCCGAATCTTCAAATCACAATAGTAACAAATTTCAATAAATCCAAAATAAATTATAATGAAACAAATTCATTTGTATTCACCTGTTTCACTAGGATGACATGATACAATAGTTTGGGCCTTTTAATGTTTACAGCATCCAAAATAACGTAACTATATAGCAAATGATCCGAATTGATTTGGATTAATTTGTTTTCTTGTGAGCGTAGCGTGAATATTCTAATAAGTTTTTTTTTGCATTGGGGTTGAACTTGAGAGACCTTTTTATTTTTATATGTACAGTGGTGTGAAAAAGTGTTTGCCCCCTTCCTCATTTCCTGTTCCTTTGCATGTTTGTCACACTTAAGTGTTTCGGAACATCAAACCAATTTAAACAATAGTCAAGGACAACACAAGTAAACACAAAATGCAATTTGTAAATGAAGGTGTTTATTATTAAAGGTGAAAAAAAATCCAAACCATCATGGCGCTGTGTGAAAAAGTGATTGCCCCCTAAACCTAATAACTGGTTGGGCCACCCTTAGCAGCAACAACTGCAACCAAGCGTTTGCGATAACGTGCAATGAGGCTTTTACAGCGTCCTGGAGGAATTTTGGCCCACTCATCTTTGCAGAATTGTCCTAATTCAGTTACATTAGAGGGTTTTCGAGCATGAACGGCCTTTTTAAGGTCATACCACAACATCTCAATAGGATTCAGGTCAGGACTTTGGCTAGGCCACTCCAAAGTCTTCATTTTGTTTTTCTTCAGCCATTCGGTGGTGGACTTGCTGGTGTGTTTAGGATCATTGTCCTGCTGCAGAACCCAAGTTCGTTTCAGCTTGAGTACACGAACAGATGGTCGGACATTCTCCTTCAGGATCTCTTGGTAGACAGCAGAATTCATAGTTCCTTTTATCACGGCAAGTCTTCCAGGTCCTGAAGCAGCAAAACAGCCCCAGACCATCACACTACCACCACCATATTTTACTGTTGGTATAATGTTCTTTTTCTGAAATGCAGTGTTCCTTCTACGCCAGATATACTTGGACACACACCTTCCAAAGAGTTCCACTTTTGTCTCATCGGTCCACAGAATGTTGTCCCAAAAGTCTTGGGGATCATCAAGATGTGTTGTGGAGGAAATTGAGACGAGCTTTGATGTTCTTTTTGCTCAGCAGTGGTTTTCTCCTTGGAACTCTGCCATGCAGGCCATTTTTGCCCAGTCTTTTCCTGATGGTGGAGGCATGAACGCTGACCTTAACTGAGGCAAGTGAGGCCTGCAGTTCCTTGGACGTTGTTGTGGGGTCTTTTGTGACCTCTTGGATGAGTCGTCGCTGCGCTCTTGGGGTAATTTTGGGCGGCCGGCCACTCCTGGGAAGGTTCACCACTGTTCCATGTCTTCGCCATTTGTGGATAATGGCTCTCACTGTGGTTCGCTGGATTCCCAAAGCTTTGGAAATGGCTTTATAACCCTTTCCAGACTGATAGATCTCAATTACTTTCTTTCTCAATTGTTCCTGAATTTCTTTGGGTCTCGGCATGATGTGTAGCTTTTAAGGATCTTCTGGTGGACCTTACTGTGTCAAGCAGCTCCTATTTAAGTGATGCCTTGATTGTGAACAGGTGTGGCAATAATCAGGCCTGGGTGTGGCTAGAGAAATTGAACTCAGGTGTGGACAACCACAGTTATAGTATGTTTTAACAAGGGGGGCAATCACTTTTTCACACAGGGCCATGATGGTTTGGATTTTTTTTCACCTTTAATAATAAACACCTTCATTTACAAATTGCATTTTGTGTTTACTTGTGTTGTCCTTGACTATTGTTTAAATTGGTTTGATGTTCCGAAACACTTAAGTGTGACAAACATGCAAAGGAACAGGAAATGAGGAAGGGGGCAAACACTTTTTCACACCACTGTATGTGCGCGGCCCAACAAACAAAGTTAGTTGGTGAATATGAAAATGAATTCATATTAATAACATAACGAATGAATATGTATGCATTCAGATTAATTTGTTTTATTCGGACGAAAGCGGCGCGGTAGTTTTTGCATTAACCTTTTTCGTTATTATAAAAAATGCACTACATATGACATGGAAACATATTGCAATAAATACAGTAAAGCATAAAGGTAAAATAAGATTATTCCTACTTATTGTGATTGGGTTGGATGAAGGTGGATGCTTCAGAATCATAACATAACAAATTCATCCGAAATTCATTTCCTTCCATTTGTTACTTTCGGGTCCTTACTTTCCTTACTTTCCCATCCTAAAATATCTATTCTAAATGTTATCCTGTCTTATTTCTTATTCTATCCTAACAATTTATCCTATTCTTGATCATAGTGCCTCCTTCATAACCTATCTTATCTGATATAGTATAATGCAGGGCTCAAAATTTCAAGTCCTGAGCTACTAGCCAGGCCTCAAGGGTTACTCGCCACCAGTTGCCCCGCCCAATCCCTACCAGGCCCCTAATCCCGCCCATAAACACACCCTCAGAAATTATCTCATGAAATGACACTTAAATGTTTTATGCAGAATTAAGTTATAAAAAATAAATATTACCAACAACTTTATCCGTGCCCAAAAATGCAGCCTGCCTGTGTCCACCAGTGCAGCCTGCCCATGTCCACCAGTGCAGCCTGCCTGTGTCCACCAATGCCGCCTGCCCATGTCCACCAATGCAGCCTGCCCGTGTCCGCCAATGCAGCCTGCCCATGTCCACCAATGCAGCCTGCCCGTGTCCGCCAATGCAGCCTGCCCGTGTCCGCCAATGCAGCTTGCACGTGTCCCAGATAAGGGGCGGGTCCCCACCAACGTCATGAAGCCCCAACTAGATGGAAAGGGGGAATCTGCTCCATGCTCAGGCGTAATGAGACACTGAGAAGGGGAGTCAAATCATGACGCTGATGCATAGAAGGCAAGGCTCCTGTAAGAGTCCAGGGCTTACTACGCATGCGCCAATGGCACGTTGCCGCAAGAGGAAATCCGTTCCAACTGAGCATGCACCAAAGACGCCTCAGTGCGCCAACCCGCACCTGTGCAGAAGACCTGATGGAAAAGGGCAGGAAAATGCCCAGGAGGTGCACAGAAAGTGACCTCAAAGTGATGGAAAACATGCCCAGGAGGCACACAGGAAGTGACCTCAAACTTCCCTATAGAAGCCCAGCCCAGACACAAATTTCTGGATTATCTTTAGTTCCCCCTTGTTCCTGTGCTAGTGTGTGATCTGTCTGTTTTGGTGTGACCTGGAAACCTATTTGACTACTCTTGATTGCTGCTTGCCTTTGACCTCGGATTTGTACCTTGACCATTCTACTTCTTTGCCCCTTCTGTACTCAGCTGCCAGATTGGAACCAACCCCGGCTTGGATCTTGACCATTCTTCTTCTGATTAACCCTTTTGTACTTTGTTGCCAGAGTGGACTTGACCTCGGCTCGGATCTTGGATTTAGGCTTGCACGGTGCTCCGCACCCCTGGAAAGGGGGGGAAAGGGGGGGAGAGACTTCCATGCATCGCAGCCCCGGGGGAAAAAAAATGTCCCGTCACCCCCTCTCTCTCCCCGACAAGGAGGCTCACTCAGGGCTGAAAGAAGCATAATATATTGTATCCTATATACTGTGTCTAATACCCCTATATTCCAGCAATAAAAGCTAGAATGTATGACTATAGATAGATAGATAGAGAGATATATCTATATATATATATATATATATATATCTATATATATCTATATCTATATATATATATATATATATATATATATATATATATATATATATATATCTCTATTTTAATTTAAAAGACAGGTGGCTCAATGCAGAAAGATATATTAATATGGTATAGATGAGTAATAAATTATTTGGTTAAGGTGTGGCAGGACACTAGGGAAGTGTGTGTCTTCCACCCTATTTGGCAATAAAGTAATGTGACCTGACACAACCTGATCATAGCAGTGGCAAACCTGTTAGACAAAAAAATAAATGGGACTTTGTATGAGACATGTCACTGAATTAATACCTTGGTTACATTGATCATTGAATTATTTATTGATTACAAAAAAGGATCAATAATCTTTAGTAAAAGCGGTTGTATACCGTAATTTATCATTTTTACCTACAGGTAAGCCTATAATAAGGTTTAGGAGATATACCCTTTGCATGCAGCTGCTGAACGTCAGCAGCGCATTTGTGCTCTGAATGCCCGGCTGAAGGTCCGGCAGACGCTGCCGGAACCTTGCCGGGAAGAAAACGCCATGAAATGTGTGCCGAGTATACATCGACTTGATGCCCAGACAAGTTTGGCTCACTAATGCCGCGTACACACAAGCAGAATTTCCATCGGAAAAATCTTGGATGGTTTTTCCGACGGAATTAATTCTGCACAAGCTTGGCTTGCATACACACGGTCACACAAAAGTTCGCTGAACTTTCGACCGCCAAAAACGTGCACAAAACTACAACGAGCTGAGAAAACAAAGTTCAATGTTTCCGAGCATGCGTCAAAAAATTTTCCGAGCATGCGTAGGATTTTTGCGCATCGGAATTTCCGACCGAAAAATTGAGAACCTGCTCTCAATCTATTGCTGGCTGGAATTCCGCCAGCAAAAGTCTGTTGGAGCATACACACAGTCGCATTTTCGGACCAAAAGCTCTCATCGGCCTTTTGCTGGCGGAATTTTTCCGCTCATGTGTACGGGGCATAAGAGCAATTGTTTAGGTTTATTTAATTATTATCAATGGATAAGTGTTTTATGGAATTGTACTGCTAATCACGTTGTATAATAATTGTATATTCATACCAGTGGACTGTTATAGTATATTGTGTCCTTTACTAAAGATTGATACTTTTTCGTAATAAATGAGTGATCAATATGAACAAGTTATTAATTCAGTGACATGCCTCATACATACAAAGTCCCATTCCTTCCTTCTTTTTTTGTTTAACATATCAGGGATGGAGGTTTACCACTGCTATGATCAGGTTGTGTCAGGTCGCATTACTATACTGTTTTTTTTTTTTATAAATTCTTTATTTTCATTTTACAGGTGCAGGCTTTACAGTTACACAACTTAATAATCATATTTTCCTAATTAACCTCTTCCCTTTCAGATTCAAATCAAACTGCAAACAATAATACTCCTTTATATTATCTTCTACTTTTCCCCTTTATATTGTCCACTGAGCAAAAGGACAAAAACAAAAAAAAACAAAAAAAAAAAAGGAAAAAAGGCAGAAAGGAACATCAGTTCACCTTTCCTCTACTCCTGTAATTTTATTTTCCTATTTTATCTCTCCCCCCCTCCTCCCCCGTTCTTCTCCCAAAGGAAAAGACGAGAGAAAAAAAAAGAAAAAAAAACTAAGATACCAAAAAAAAAAAAAGGAAAAAGTCTTCCTAGACTGGTTGGGCGAGCGTTCTCTCCCTCTGTCATTCCTCCTCCCCCCCCGGTCCCCCCCTCTTTGTTTCCCATATACTTTCTCCCCCATGAGACTATTGGCGGTTTTGTTCCCTATATAACATATAGGGTGTCCATGTCTCCTGGTATCTATCTTCTTGTTCTCTTAACTTCATGGTAAGTTTTTCCATTAATTGAATTTCTGATGTTTTCGCTAACCATTGTGCTCTCGTCGGGGCTATAGTTTTTTTCCATAAACTCGGTATGCACGCCTTCGCGGCGTTCAGCAAATGTCCCACTAATGAGTTTTTGTATTTTCCAATAGATATCGGAGTGTCATGTAGCAGGTATACTGCTGGATTTTCTCCCAGTAATACTTCAGTGATTTCTTCCACTGTTTCCCTTACCATCTTCCAGAATTCTTTAACTCCGGAGCATTCCCAAAATATGTGTATCATAGTTCCCTCTTCCCTTTGACATCTCCAGCACGTGTTTTCTAGTTGTGGATATATCGGATTTAACGCTGATGGTGTTCTATACCACCTTGTCAGTATTTTATATCCACCTTCTTGATATTTAGTTGCCCTTGATGTCTTATGTGTGAGGTGGCATATTTTAAGTTTCTATGAGTCAGGGAACGTTATCCCCAGGTCTCTTTCCCATGCCTGTAAAAATGTTAACTCTTGTGGAGCCTTAAGTTCTACCAATAAAGAGTGCATAATTGATAACCCATGTTTCCCTGGTTCCTCTCTCAAGCATAGCTGCTCGAATTTAGATGTTATCCTTATTTCTGCCATTTGCGTTTTTATTGTTCGGAGAAAGGCCTTAAGCTGTAGTCTCCTGAAAAAATTTATTTCTCCTGCAAATTCTAAGTCTACCTCCTCCCCTGTCATCACTCTGTTCTCTCTCGTGAAATCTTGGAGCCTGCTTACCCCTCTTCTCCTTAAGTTCCTAAACTCTACCTCTACTAGACCTGGCTCAAAGCTTGGTGTACCTAAGATTGGGATCATCGGACTTGGGGCCTTTGATATCTCCGTTTTCCTAAATACCTTTTTAGTCACTTGAATTGTCGCCCCTATTGTGGGGTGTTTTTTTTACCTGCTGAGGAATTTCTGTGTCCAATATCCATGCTATCCCTTCCAGGGGTATGCCAGTTATCGCTTGTTCCATACATAACCATGGTTTATCCCTTTTCACTGTGCACCACTCCATTACTCTCGCTAAATGTACTGCTTCATAATAGTTCACTGGATCTGGGAATCCCACTCCTCCTCTATCTTTAGGTTGAACCAAGATATCCCTCCGAATTCTTGCCAGTTTCCCTACCCATATAAAATTTGCAAATCTCGTTCTCAACTCTCTCAGGAATCCTGCTGGGATCTTAATTGGTAATGCCTGAAATAGGTATATCAATCTAGGCATAATATTCATTTTAATGATGTTGATTCAACCAAACCATGTAAATATTTCCTTGTCCCACCGCTGAAAGTCTGCTTTTATTTGTCGCATTAGGGATAGAAAATTCAGTTCAAACATTTTCTCTAGTTTCTTTGTTATTTTAGTCCCCAAGTAATTTATATGGGACTCCGTCCATTTAAAAGTAAAATGTTTAGTTAATTGTTTTTGAAGTACGTTGTTTATTCCTATTCCCATTGCCTCAGATTTACCGTAATTTATCTTGAAGTTAGAAACCTCTCCGTATTTACGTATCTCCACTAGCAGTGAGGGGAGAGCCGTGATTGGGGAGGTAACAAAGAATAACAGGTCGTCCGCATATGCAGCGAGTTTCTGTTCTTTTTCTTGGGTTGCTATGCCTTTAATATCTGGACTAGCTCGTATGGTTCTCAGAAAGGGTTCTAATGTCAAGATAAATATGATAGGCGAGAGTGGAAATCCCTGCCTTGTTCCATTGTATATAGGGAAGGGTTCCGATATTGTGTCATTTATTTTAACCCGTGCTCTTGGATTGGAATACAGGCTTTTGATCCATTTTAACATCCCATTTCCCAGGCCTATATATTGTAACGTCACTTCCAGGAATGTCCAGTCCACCCTATCAAAAGCTTTTTCTGCATCTGCAGAAATCAGTACCATAGGTCTTTTCTGACATTGCACTGAGTATATTGCACTTAAGACTCTTTGTGTGTTTTCTCTGCCTTCCCTTTCCGGGGTGAATCCCACTTGATCTGGGTGTATTATGTTTGGGATATGTGACATTAATCTAGTTGCCAGTATTTTTGTTAGGATCTTTAGATCCACGTTTAATAAAGAAATTGGGCGGTAACTTGCGCATTGTGCTGGGTCTTTCCCTTCTTTTGGGATTACTGTGATATGTGCCATTAATGTCTCTGCTGGCATCCTTGCCCCTTCCCTAATTGAGTTAAATGCGGCAACAAATTCCGGTGCTAGTTTTTCTGCAAATGTCTTATAATAGAGCAGAGTATACCCGTCTGGTCCTGGTGCCTTGCCTCTATTCAGTGATTTAAGGGCTTCTGTAAATTCTTCTATTGTAATTGGGCCATATATCTCATCTGCTTCCTCTTCTCCTATCTTAGACATCCCTGCTGCTTCTATATACTCCTCTGCCCTTTCCCTTTTTTTTTTTTTTTTAATCTTTCTTCTGTTACATTACTCTCAATTTGGTATAGTTTAGTATAAAAATCTCTAAACTCTTTCGCTATAGCTTGTGACGAGTTAACCAGTGCATCCCCTGCTGTTTTTATGCACTCAATGTGGTTCCGTGCTTTTGTCTCTCTGAGCGCGTTTGCCAGCATCCTACTGGGTTTGTTTCCGTATTCATAGAATACTCGCCTACCATGTGCTATCTTTTCTTTTGCTTTATCCATTAATAGCAAATTTAATTCATCGCAAAGGCTTGTCAATTTTTCTTCCGTTTGTATTGCTACAGTTTTTTTATGGGCCTTTTCAAGCACCCGTATCTCTTCTAGCAGGAGGTCCAACTTGGCACTCAGAGAGCGTTTTCTATGTGCCCCCAATGATATTAGAACGCCTCTAATAACACATTTGTGTGTTTCCCAGACACACAAAGGTGTTATTTCATCTGATTTATTCTCTTGAAAGTATAATTCTATCTCATGCGCAATTTTTTCCTCATATATTGATTCCTTTAATAGTGTTTCATTGATCTTCCAGTGCCACTCCCGTGTCACTTTCTCTCCCCATTCTATTACACAATGAGTTGGTGCATGGTCTGATAGTGTGAAGGAGCCTATTGAAGCATCCAATACACTCGAGAGGGCATTCTGAGATATAAAGACATAATCGATTCTGGTATATGTCTTATGTCTTGTTGAAAAGAATGTATAGTCCCTCTCGTGTGTATTCCGGATTCTCCAACTATCCACTAATTGTAAGTCTTGTAACATCTCTTTTGCTTTTCGAAGTTTTATATAGGATATATGTGAGGTTCCCTTTGAGGAGTCTAACATAGACTCTAATGCCATATTTAAATCTCCTCCCATTATTAGGACTCCTTCTTTATTTTGGTATACTAAATTTAAATATTTCTCCAATACTCCTATTTGATCCACATTTGGTAGGTATATGCTCACTAAAGTTACCTTTTGTTCCCCTATTTCTCCTTTCACGATAAGAAGGCGCCCTTCATCATCTGTAATTATTTTTACCTCTTTCCATGGTATCTGTTTCGCTAAAATAATAGACACCCCACTTGCTTTCGATGTCTGTGAGGCACTATGATACACTGTGGGAAATTTCCAGTTACCCATTTTTGGTATTTTATTTTTTTTAAAGTGTGTTTCCTGTAAAAAAATGATCTGTGATTTAAATCTCCCTACTTCCGCCAGCAGTCTCATGCGTTTTTCTGCACTGTTTAAACCTTTTATGTTATATGAGGTTAAGGTTAATTTAGTCATGGTTTGGTCCGGGGAGGGGAGGAGGAAGGCGACAGTCGCCCCCAGTCCACGAAAGAGAGAAAAAAAAAAAAGAGGCCGGCCCTCCAAAAACAGAAATGAGCGTCCTAAAAGACCCCAAGGAAAAAAAAAAAAAAAAAAAAAAAAAAAAAAAAAAAAAAAAAAAAAAAAAAAACCCCAATAATTAATACAAAAAAGAAAAAGAGGTGAAGCTCCTCTGATTTACCTCCTCTTGGAGGCAAGGTGCTTCAGGTAGGGGAGGTGGTCAATCAGGGCAGAGTGTCAGAGTCCCTGCATCTCTTCTCCTGCACATGCACTCTGTCTACTATCCCATTATTTACATACATACCCATCCATCTATTATTGGGATCTGTATTCTTATCATACCATATCATTTTTACATATCATTCTACCTTATTATTATTCTCAGGCACCTCTCTGGGTTTCCCCCATTCCCTCAGTGATCTCTAACAATCCCAAAAGGTAAATAACGAACAGTCAGTACTTTCTGTTATTAACACTTATTCCCCTACATAACAGTGGTTCTATTTTCCTCTGTTCTCTTCTATGTCCCCGCCCGAAAGGGTCTGTACTCTCCTACTTCTCTATATAGGGGAAGGGGGGAGAGAGAAAGAGAAAAAAAAAAAAAGGAAGGAGTAAAAATGAAAAATGCCATGTCTACTTTTCGTCCCTTCTCTCCCGCCCCCCGCTCCTTATTGTGTTGTGTTACTCTCTGTGTATCCACCCCTACTCTTTGTTCATCCCGTGCAGTCAGTGCCAGCAACATCGTCAATTCCTCCCTAAATATATTACTATACTGTTGAGCAATAGTGGTTAGTGGTATTTCCTCATGACAAAATCAAAAAACATTAGATGATAGTTTTATTTCCACTTTTACTTCCCAAAAAGCATTAATAATCCAGTGGTATTTATCAGGGCTCAAGTCCTGCGGGAACGCATGGGAACGGAGTTCCTGTACTTTTTCCACAACAGGAACTCAGTTACCGTTAGCAGCCGTGTCCTGCTAGACTTTGAAGTATGCGAGCTGTGTGGCAGGTGCTACACCAGCAGCTGCCGACACAGTTTGCAATAGTAAGTGCCGCACACCTGACCATTCAGGAATGCCAGTAGGGGGCCCCATGACAGCTTCCTCTTCGATCTACCTGTCAATCACAGCTATATCAGGTCTAGGTCTAGCTGACGGGTGGATCAGGTCTAGGTCTAGCTAATGGGTAGATCAGCTATTCTGCTCACAGGACATGCAGGGAGAGAGGTGAGCTGAGGGAGGAACATCAGTCTGGGGTGGTAAGCTGAGCACAATACCTGGCAAAGTTTAATGCCAGGAGGGAAGTTTATGTGGAAATATGTGAAGGGTTGGAATAGCAGCGAGTGTGTGTTGGAGCCCTGCAGAGTTTGCAGTCCCCCCCAAGCTAACATACATCTCGTAAGCAGGAACACATCACTATCTCCCCAAGCATTCTGTCCAGATAATGTCCAGTCAATTTATGACCTTTCCGTTTAACCCTGTGTTATCCAAACTCTGTTCAATGAAAAGTGTAAACTCACCACATAAACACTCTATATACAAAATAAAATTCCCCAATAAAGATTAGAACATGATGTTCACATTTGCATGGAAGCACAATTAAATGAGTGCTGATTAATCAGAGAATTACCGTATTTATGTTTATTGAGGATTGTTTTTTTTTTATGTACTAACAGTTAAGCTTCATACACACAATATGAAAATTGATGAAAAATACCACTTTTGAAGCGTTCATGCATATGAGCGTATCATTTTTTTTTTGGTGGGGGAGTGGATCTTGGGTGGGAGTTCCCACACTTATTTCCCCAGGACTTGACCCCTGGTATTTACCCCCCCCTGAAAAGCATTAGTTTTCAGTGGTATTTCTTATCTCCCAAAAATCATTGGAGAGCAGTGTTGTGTTATTTCCACCCTCCTATCCCAAAAAGCATTGGTAGTCATTATTATTATTTCTCTCCCCCCTTCAGTGGCATTGGTTCTTAGTGGTATTCCCCCCCCCCCCCCCTTTCGCCCAAAAAAAAGCATTGGTGTTCACATTGCTTCCCTTCCTCCCCCTCCTCCCTTCCTCCTGAAAAGCATTGGTGTTCATTGTTATCCCTCCCCTCCCCAAAATTCACTGGTGTTCAGTGGGAAGTGCAAAAAACACTTACCTTTTTCCTGTGCCGAGTCTGAGATTACTCCACCCAGCATTAAGTGCATGGCCTCCAGGACTCGGTATTTATCAATACATTATTAAGTCCTATTCACAGCAGTCCAGTATGTTAAACATACATACATTAATGTGCATTACCATACCAAGGAAGCCCGTTTTTTTCAACGGGTTGCCACTGACTTACAATGGTCCAGAAAACATACCTGGACCGTGCAACAGGTGCAAATTATCAATAGGATAACTTACAATTACCAATATAAATCTTAACCAGTCCTTTGATATGGTGGCTTTTAGGTGTGTTTTTTTTCCCTTGTAATTCTGCATGTGTAGCACCCTATAGTGTGTGTGCTAGAAGTAGTGTTAGAATAAGAAAATGCAGTGATTTACTGAGCTGTTGAATCTGGGTCAGGGTTCAGTGAGTCAGGGCTGGATGACTCATCCTGACCGTTCCTCTGGTGCCTCCCCCTGTTTCTGGTACAATGCTCTAGAGCTAGTGGGCAGGCAGTTAGGAGGAGGTGCTGGAATAATTATGAGGCCTCTGCCAATCCCCAGTAGTGGGCTGACAGGGGGCAAGGCTTACTCATAAATGAGCATGAGCCATGCCAGCAAGGCCCTCAGGGGTACCCCCTAGTGTGGGGAGGTGTCCTGCCTTGGGCCGAGGCACAAGTGAATGCAGGACACAAGTGCTGGAAGGATCCTGCCTCAACACAGAGGAAGCCCTTCCTGGAGGCACGGGAGCAAGAGAGGACTGTGTAAGTAGGTCAGCACTAGTGGGGACTTATAAGGGGGGAGACTGCCACTTGTAGCCAGTTCTTCCTAAAGACAGCAGTGGGCTTAAGTCTTCATCCGTCCCCAGGAGATCTCCTGAGAGTCAGCCAGGTGGGCTGGTGAGAGTCAGTCAGGAGGATGTGTGTGAAGAAGTTAGCTTGGAGGGCTAACGAAAGGAGCAGCTGCAGCCAGGTGGGTTGGCAGTGCCTGTTGGTGCTTGGATTAGTAGCCACAGGAGGAAAGGTACAAGCTGATCACTGTATTTTGCTACACAAGGGGCCTCGGGTCCCTGTCTGTAATGGGTCATTGCCTAATATCTGACTGAGAGCTTGTCAGATCTTCCAACATTGATTCAGCTGGAGCCAGCAATTAAAGGAGTTGTAATGCATCCTATGCATTAAGGTGAAAAAACATCTGATGGTTACAGGCCCCCTGGTTTACTTACCTGAGCCTTCGAAAGCCCCACGTCAAGAACGCTCTGGCTTCTCGGCTCTTCTCGCTAGGTAAGTATCCATATATTAAAAGTCAGCAGCTGCAGTATTTGTAGCTGCTGTCTTTTAATTTTTTTTTTTTCAGCGAACCTCCGCTTTAACTGCTTGCCGGCCGCCTCACACAGATATACTGCGGCAGAATGGCACGTACATGTAAACTAACATACCTGTACGTTGCCCTTTTAAGAGGCAGCCTACGTGCACGCGGCAAGCTCCGTGAGTCGGATCGCTGGTCCTGCGGACTCAATGTCTGTGGGGATACCCGCGATCGTCTCACGGAGAGGAAGAAAGGGGAAATGCTAATGTAAACAAGCATCTCTCCGTTCTGCCTAGTGACAGTGTCACTGATCACAGCTCCCTGTGATCGGCAGCTATGATCAGTGACATGCCACAGGTAGCCACGCCCCCCACAGTTAGAAACACTCCCCAGGACACGCTTAACCCCTTAACTGCCCCCTAGTGGTTAACCCCTTCACTGCCCGTCTCAGTTACACAGGAATCAGTGCATTTATATAGCACTGATTGCTGTATAAATGACAATGGTCCCAAAAATGTGTCATACATTGATACAGAGAAAGGGACTGAGGACAGAGATTCCCCAGTCTTTTCCTCTGCAGCCAGGAAACAGGGGGAATCTGCATAGTACAAGGCGATTAGGGTGTGCCCAGGCACACCTGTCACCCCATGTGCTCACGCCTGTGGTTGTATATGTTTTTGGTGGATGAGCACAAGAGCTTTTTTTTTATTATAGACACACTATCTGACCACTTCTCAGCCCCCCAACTCCACCTGGCTTGCATCACCCCCCGACCACTTCATACAGACCCCACTCCGAGCTGCTTCCTACCCCCTCCCCCAGGTGAGGCACATCATTCCATGGTCACGTTCCTTCCCTTCTCTTCCCAACATAACTCCCTGGTCACCCCATAGACACGTGCAAGGAATCCCTCCCCATTCTGCCACCGTGATATCTCCCACACTCCTCTCTTGTACATACTGCCCCCATCATACCCTCTGCACTTCTCTCCTGTACATACTGCTCCCATCATCCCCTCCGCACTTCTCTCCTGTACATACTGCTCCCATCATCCCCTCCGCACTTCTCTCCTGTACATACTGCCCCCATCATCCCCTCCGCACTTCTCTCCTGTACATACTACCCCCATCATCCCCTCCACACTTCTCTCCTGTACATACTGCCCCCATCATCCCTTCCGCACTTCTTTCCTGTACATACTGCCCCCATCATACCCTCCGCACTTCTCTCCTGTACATTCTGCCCCCATCATACCCTCCGCACTTCTCTCCTGTACATACTGTCCCCATCATACCCTCCCCACTTCTCTCCTGTACATACTTCCCCCATCATACCCTCCCCACTTCTCTCATGTACATACTGTCCCCATCATACCCTCCCCACCTCTCTCCTGTACATACTGCCCCCATCATCCCCTCCACACTTCTCTCCTGTACATACTGCCCCAATCATCCCTTCCGCACTTCTTTCCTGTACATTCTGCCCCCATCATACCCTCCGCACTTCTCTCCTGTACATTCTGCCCCCATCATACCCTCCGCACTTCTCTCCTGTACATACTGTCCCCATCATACCCTCCCCACTTCTCTCCTGTACATACTGCCCTCATCATACCCTCCGCACTTTTCTCCTGTACATACTGCCCCCATCATCGCCTCCGCACTTCTCTCCTGTACATACTGTCCCCATCATACCCTCCCCACTTCTCTCCTGTACATACTGCCCTCATCATACCCTCCGCACTTTTCTCCTGTACATACTGCCCCCATCATCCCCTCCGCACTTCTCTCCTGTACATACTGCCCCCATCATCCCCTCCACACTTCTCTCCTGTACATACTGCCCCCATCATCCCTTTCGCACTTCTTTCCTGTACATACTGCCCCATCATACCCTCCGCACTTCTCTCCTGTACATTCTGCCACCATCATACCCTCCGCACTTCTTTCCTGTACATACTGTTCCCATCATACCCTCCCCACTTCTCTCCTGTACATACTGCCCCCATCATACCCTCCCCACTTCTCTCCTGTACATACTGTCCCCATCATACCCTCCCCACTTCTCTCCTGTACATACTGTCCCCATCATACCCTCCCCACCTCTCTCCTGTACATACTGCCCCCCATCATCCCCTCCACACTTCTCTCCTGTACATACTGCCCCCATCATCCCTTCTGCACTTCTTTCCTGTACATTCTGCCCCCATCATACCCTCCGCACTTCTCTCATGTACATTCTGCCCCCATCATACCCTCCGCACTTCTGTCCTGTACATACTGTCCCCATCATACCCTCCCCACTTCTCTCCTGTACATACTGCCCTCATCATACCCTCCGCACTTTTCTCCTGTACATACTGCCCCCATCATCCCCTCGGCACTTCTCTCCTGTACATACTGCCCCCATCATCCCCTCCACACTTCTATCCTGTACATACTGCCCCCATCATCCCTTTCGCACTTCTTTCCTGTACATACTGCCCCATCATACCCTCCGCACTTCTCTCCTGTACATTCTGCCACCATCATACCCTCCGCACTTCTCTCCTGTACATACTGTCCCCATCATACCCTCCCCACTTCTCTTCTGTACATACTGCCCCCATCATACCCTCCCCACTTCTCTCCTGTACATACTGTCCCCATCATACCCTCCCCACTTCTCTCCTGCAGAATCAAATGTAAAGGGGAACAAACCTTGTGCATTCAGATGTAAAGGGGAACTCTGTTGAACCTGATGTAAAGGAGGACTCTTGTGATTAACTCCATATGATTAGAAATTTTATTTAATCACACAAATATATGTACAGTGTATACTACATAAAAAATTTTTTAGCTGTACATTGCTTTATACAGAGGTAATGTACTACAAAAAAAAATATTGGCGTGCGCTGCTAATGTGTTTGAGTTTAGCTTGACGAAAAGGTGGCAACCCTAGCTCACAGATATATGAGCTGACAAGTCTACATCCTCTATTAACAGTAGAACACCACTTTTAATCAAAAAGGAATGTTCCAAAAGCACTATAAACACACTATGGCACAATAAAATGCTAGTATATTATATATACAAATAGTAAAAGATCTTTATAAAAAAAACGAATATTATACTCGGACACAGCGCCATCTTGTGGACTGAGGGGAAATTACATTCAACCATACAACCACATGAATACAATGTATAACATTTGGATTTTCACATACACATGTAGCACCCTCTACCATAGGTAGGTGCTAGAATAGGATTTTTCTAGGTTAAACTGTCAGCACAGGTAAAGTTAGGCAGGCCTATGCTTTAGGCTAGGCCTGCTTGTTTTGATCTGGGGCTGGGAGTGGTTAGTGTAGCAGTGGGTGTGGCCACCTGTGCTCTAGTTCTGAGGCGCCTCCCCTGCCTCTAGGGAGAATGTTCTAGAGAAGGAGGCAGGGCCTGGGACTGGAGTGGTAGGTAGCTCATGTGGGAGCCCTGACCAATCCCCACTCGGTACTGGCAGGGAGTGGGCCTCCTATATAAGCTGAGGTAACATGCCACTGGGGGAGTTGTTGGCCGGGAGAAGTGGAGGATGGAATACTAGAGAGTGGCAAGGGAGGCCCGGCAGAGAAGCCCGGTAGAAGGGCTGGAGGCTGTTGGAACATATGTCCAGATAAATTCCTCCATCATGGACTCGGGCAGGAAAAGGTGGGTGAGAGAACTTCATCATTACAAGGCCAGTGATGAGGAGTCCTGGATCAGAGGAGAGAGACTGTGAGGAAGTGTCAAATTTGATATCACTCGAGGGCGCAGGATTTGCAGGTCGGGCTATCTTGGATTAGTAGTCCATCATCAAGTACAAGCTATTAAACTACTAGGCACCCCTGGGAAGGGTACTGCAGGCCTCGGGGCCTAGTAACTACGCAGTCAAATACCACCAAATACATCTAATTACAGCCAGCAACTGGGATTATTCAGAGTGGTCCCTTTCTGCCAAAATGAAGATGATGGGATGGAATTTAATAGTTTTACAGTGGAAGTTTTGTGCAGGAGGAGAGTAGTCCTGGGAGCAATAGTCTGCATGGTATTGTTGCAGGGGAGGAGGAGCAATAGTCTGCATGGTATTGATGCAGATGAGGAGAAGCAATAGTCTGCATGGTATTGATGCAGGGGAGGAGGAGCAATAGTCTGCATGGTATTGATGCAGAGGAGGAGGAGCAATAGTCTGCATGGTATTGATTCAGAGGAGGAGCAATAGTCTGCATGGTATTGATGCAGGGGAGGAGGAGCAATAGTCTGCATGGTATTGATGCAGAGGAGGAGGAGCAATAGTCTGCATGGTATTGATGCAGAGGAGGAGGAGCAATAGTCTGCATGGTATTGATGCAGGGGAAAAGACTGTAAAATGTTAGAAGTACATCAGTTCTTCATGGCTAAACCAACTTAGTTCACTAAATATGATGGCAAAGTAACATGATCTATGGGCATTACATATCCTCTTTACCCCACCCAAGTTATATCCCCCAATAAACAAAACCACGCAAATGACTGTTCATTGTCTCTGAGGTGATAGATGAAGGTCTGGCAGCAGGGTGATATAGTGGATGTTAGTTACTAGTAGCAACCAACCGCTACACACACTTAAAATAATACTTAAATAATTTCTTTTATTTTTCCCCTTACTATATATTTTTAACAGCAAACAACCAAATATGAATGGGATGTTTTAGCATCAACACATTAACCACTTCAGCCCCGGACCATTTGGCTGGCAAAAGACCAGAGCACTTTTTGCGATTCGGCACTGCGTCACTTTAACTGACAATTGCGCGGTCACGCGACGTGGCTTCCAAAGAAAATTGACTTCCTTTTTTTCCACCACAAATAGAACTTTCTTTTGATCACCTGTGCGTTTTTTTTTTTTTTTGCGCTATAAACCAAAAAATTGCGTCAATTTTGAAAAAAACGCATTATTTTTTACTTTTTGCTATAATAAATATCCCCCAAAAATATTTTAGGCCGAGGGAGGATTATGCCCTAAGGATTATAATGTTACATATAGGTAGATATTTCTATGTAAGTTTTTAATGTACACAAATATATGAATTTTGGATGGTAATTTTTTCTGTTAATAATTCCTGGGTGTTCTGACCACTCCATTAGTATGGGCATTTTACTGTATTGTATGACGTATAATTTTACTGGATTTTTTCATACATTTACATTTGTTTTATAATATATATATATATATATATATATATATATATATATATATATATATATATATATATATATATATATATATATATATATTCTCATTTTTTTCTTAATTAAAAGTGATCAGATTAATTTATCGCCAGCCACATTTAGTGGTTAGAGACATTAGTAATAAACCCCCAAAGTGATAATAATAATCAAATAATCTAGTGAAACACTGTCTAATATGCATTAGCTATAGACAATAGCAATACATTTATTAAGTGATAAAAATAATTAAACAATATGCAGTGAGGATCCGTTTAAATAATCATAATCTTAATTTCTATTTTAATCTCCTATTCGCGTTTAAGTAGTAAGATAATTTGGGATATTTTATATAGTGTATTTTAATCTGTGGTATGGTTAATGTGATAGCCGATTAATGTATGGGATGCTGATTTGACCTTTCCATGTCCGTCTTGGGTATGTTTACAGAAGTTTGCAGCGCTTGGTGTCATATTCAGGCCACCGTATGGCGCAGGAAAAATGGTGATGCAGTTTACAATAGCCTTCACCATTTGTATCCAACTAATACAAACATAGACGTTATTACCATTGCATTGATTCAACAATAGAGTGCCCTCAGGCCACAACAAAATGGCCGCAGACGCTCTATATTAATTGACATCTTTACCGTCCAATCATATTGCCCCCTGAGGAAGATACGGAAAACCCCTTGTATCAACACGCGTTGGGGAAGGGGACAGGACGGAACGCTAGGCAGAGGACCTGACGTTTTTTTCAGGAGCAGTGATTTTAATAATTCTTAAAGTGAAACAATAAAAGTGTAATATGCCTTTAAATTTCGTACCTGGGGGGTGTCTATAGTATGCCTGTAAAGGGGCGCATGTTTCCCGTGCTTAGAACTGTCCCTGCAGAAAGGGTAATTTCTGCAGGAAAAAAAGTCATTTAAAAGCACTCGCGGCTATAATCAATTGTCGGCTCCGGTAATACAGAGAACAGTCACTGAAAGTCATTGATAAAAAAAATGCGTGGGGTTCCCCCCAAATTCAATTACCAGGCCCTTCAGGTCTGGTATGGATATTAAGGGGAACCCCGGATCAAATGAAAAAAAAATGGCATGGAGTTCCCCCCAAAAATCTATACCAGACCCTTTATCCGAGCACGCAACCTGGCAGGCCGCAGGAAAAGATGGGGGGTACGAGAGAGCACCCTCCCTCCTGAACCGTACCAGGCCACATGCCCTCAACATTGGGAGGATGCTTTGGGGGTCTGTGACACCTCAAAGCACCATGTCCCCATGTTGATGGGGACAAGGGCCTCATCCCCACAATCCTGGCCGGTGGTTGTGGGGGTCTGCGGGCGGGGGATTATCAGAATCTGGAAGCCCCCTTTAACAAGGGGACCCGCAGATCACGTCCCCCCTCTTTGAAATGGTAAGGGGGTACAAAAGTACCCCTACCATTTCACAAAGAAAGTGTAAAAAATTGTTAAAAAAACACACAGACACCGTTGGGAAAAGTCCTTTATTAAAAATAAAAAAAATAAAAAAAAGATTCCAGCGGTGGTAATCCACTCTTGCTATCCAGCGATGGCTGATCATCTCTCTGGGGTCCAGCGATGGCTGATCTCTTCTCCAGGGTCCAGAGATGGGTGATCTCTCCCAATGGTTCAGCGCAGCGCATCCTGTCTGATGGCCTGACAGGTCTTAGCTGAAAACCCGCATTACATCATAGGGGGCAGGGTCACCCGTACATCACTGGGGAAGCCTGGATTTCCCCTTGCATCAGAGGGGGGCGGCCTCAGCTAAGACCTGTCAGGCTACCAGGATTCCCACAGTGTCTCAGGATGCGCTGCGCTGGACCATCGGGAGAGATCACCCATTGCTGGACCCTGGAGAAGAGATCAGCCATCGCTGGATAGCAAGAGGGGATTACCACCTCTGGAATCTTTTTTATAAAGGACTTTTCCCAACGATGTCTGTGTGTTTTTTAACAATTTTTTACACCTTCTTTTTAAAATGGTAGGGGTACTTTTGTACCCCCTTACCATTTCAAACAGGGGGGGGGGGGCGGGATCTGGGGGTCCCCTTGTTAAAGGGGGCTTACAGATAATGATAAGTCCCCCGCCCGCAGACCCCCACAACCACTGACCAGGGTTGTGTGGATGAGGCCCTTGTCCACACATGGTGCTTTGAGGGGTCACAGACCCCCAAAGCATCCTCCCAATGTTGAGGGCATGTAGTCTGGTACGGTTCAGGAGGAGGTGGGCGCTCTCTCATCCCCCCCTCTTTTCCTGCGGCCTGCCAGGTTGCGTGCCAGGTTGCCTGCCAGGTTGCGTGCTCGGATAAAGGGTATGGATTTTTGGGGGGGGGAACTCCACACCATTTTTTTTTTTATTTGGCATGGAGTTCCCCTTAAAATCCATACCAGACCTGAAGGGCTGGTAATTGAATTTGGGGGGAACCCCATGCATTTTTTTTTATCAATGACTTTCACTGACTCTGTATTACAGGGAGCCGACAATTCATTATAGCCGCGAGTGCTTTTAAATTACTTTTTTCCCTGCAAAAATAAAACTTTGTGCAGGGATAGTTCAAAGCACGGGAAACATGCGCCCCTTTACAGGCATACTATACACACCCCCCAGGTATGAAATTTAAAGGAATATTACACTTTTATTGTTTCACTTTAAGCATTATTAAAATCACTGCTCCTGAAAAAAATGTTTTTAAAAAAAAATTTTGCATTGATACATGTCCCCAATCACTTTTTAGGACACTAACTTGCATATTAGCCTTTAAAATTGGCACTTTTGATTTTAAACGTTCAAGTCCAATAGACTTTAATAGGGTTCTAAAGTTCAAAACGCAAAGTTTAGGTCTGTTCGCAGGTTCTGGTTTACACTAAATATATATATATATATATATATATATATATATATATCAGTATCTCACAAAAGTGAGTAAACCCCCTCTTTTGTCTGAAGACATTTAGCTATTGGGTTGCTCCCTGATGACACTTGGCACAACATTTCCTTGAGGGCTCTTTTCTTTATGTAAGTGGTCCTCTATGCATGTTTACCTCCATATACTTGGATGGCTTATTAAAGTGGATGTGTTGCACTCTCATCTAATTAAATGCAAAGTTTGAACAGGATCTCTGTCTTTAGTCAAGGAACTAAGGTCCTGAGGAAGCACAGATGTGAAAAATCGACCTCTTTACATAATAGTAACAGAGAATAATTGTCTAATCATTCAATGGATCAGTTAATCAGAGCCATACAACTTTGATTTTATTTAGAATGTGTAAAAAAAAATTAACAATTTTTGTAATAAAGATATTTTGTATTATGAAGTTGTGATTGTTCTTCACTGGTACCGGTAAGTGCCGCTCAAACTGTCCTATTTTTAAATCTTCTTAAGAGGTACCCCCATAGCCCATAATATTTCTATATACAGTGGTGTGAAAAAGTGTTTGCCCCCTTCCTCATTTCCTGTTCCTTTGCATGTTTGTCACACTTAAGTGTTTCGGAAAATCAAACCAATTTAAACAATAGTCAAGGACAACACAAGTAAACACAAAATGCATTTGTAAATGAAGGTGTTTATTATTAAAGGTAAAAAAAAATCCAAACCATCATGGCCCTGTGTGAAAAAGTGATTGCCCCCCTTGTTAAAACATACTATAACTGTGGTTGTCCACACCTGAGTTCAATTTCTCTAGCCACACCCAGGCCTATTATTGCCACACCTGTTCACAATCAAGGCATCACTTAAATAGGAGCTGCTTGACACAGTAAGGTCCACCAGAAGATCCTTAAAAGCTTGCCGAGACCCAAAGAAATTCAGGAACAATTGAGAACTATCAGTCTGGAAAGGGTTATAAAGCCATTTCCAAAGCTTTCGGAATCCAGCGAACCACAGTGAGAGCCATTATCCACAAATGGCGAAGACATGGAACAGTGGTGAACCTTCCCAGGAGTGGCCGGCCGCCCAAAATTACCCCAAGAGTGCAGCGACGACTCATCCAAGAGGTCACAAAAGACCCCACAACAACGTCCAAGGAACTGCAGGCCTCACTTGCCTAGTTAAGGTCAGCGTTCATGCCCCCACCATCAGGAAAAGACTGGGCAAAAATGGCCTGATGGCAGAGTTCCAAGGAGAAAACCACTGCTGAGCAAAAAGAACTCAAAGCTCGTCTCAATTTCTCCACAACACATCTTGATGATCCCCAGACTTTTGGGACAACATTCTGTGGACCGATGAGACAAAAGTGGAACTCTTTGGAAGGTGTGTGTCCAAGTATATCTGGCGTAGAAGGAACACTGCATTTCAGAAAAAGAACATTATACCAACAGTATGGTGGTGGTAGTGTGATGGTCAGGGGCTGTTTTGCTGCTTCAGGACCTGGAAGACTTGCCGTGACAAAAGGAACTATGAATTCTGCTGTCTACCAAGAGATCCTGAAGGAGAATGTCTGACCATCTGTTCGTGTACTCAAGCTGAAACGAACTTGGGTTCTGCAGCAGGACAATGATCCTAAACACACCAGCAAGTCCACCACCGAATGGCTGAAGAAAAACAAAATGAAGACTTTGGAGTGGCCTAGCCAAAGTCCTGACCTGAATCCTATTGGATGTTGTGGTATGACCTTAAAAAGGCCGTTCATGCTCGAAAACCCTCTAATGTAACTCAATTCTGCAAAGATGAGTGGGCCAAAATACCTCCAGGACGCTGTAAAAGCCTCATTGCACGTTATCGCAACGCTTGGTTGCAGTTGTTGCTGCTAAGGGTGGCCCAACAGTTATTAGGTTTAGGGGGCAATCACTGTTTCACACAGGGCCATGATGGTTTGGATTTTTTTCACCTTTAATAATAAACACCTTCATTTACAAATTGCATTTTGTGTTTACTTGTTGTCCTTGACTATTGTTTAAATTGGTTTGATGTTCCGAAACACTTAAGTGTGACAAACATGCAAAGGAACAGGAAATGAGGAAGGGGGCAAACACTTTTTCACACCACTGTATATGCTTGATGTTCCATAAGCTACACTTCTCAAACCCTTTGCCAGACTTCCATCCCTATTGTCTGAAGCTGCAGATGGATTAGCAGATGCACACAGAGATTCCTATGGAGTGGTGGAAGAGGTGAAAAGTGAAGTGCAAGAAGGAGGAGGATTGCAGGCCTTTAGCTGCCAACCAGTATCATTCATGTACTACTTCCATTGAACTTTGTGGTAAACAGTCCCATGTCTCCTCATGCATGTGGTCCCAAATTTACTGGTAGGCAGAGGTTGTACCCCAGGTGCTCTCTGCAGATGTATGAAAAAAAGGACAACAGTGCCAAACCTCTCAGAGAGGACCTAGGGATTCCAGGGGCCTTTACTCATGTAGCACTGCCATCTGGTAGAAGAGTGTGGCTCCCTCCACTCCCAAGTGACCATAATGAACAATAATATAAAGCATACATATATGTTATGTTAGTTATTGTATATTATATCAGAATACCTTGGTCGAAGAGGTTGGGCCCCTATACAATAGTTATGATAATTATAACTTTACACATATTTTTTATATATATATATGTAGCGCCCTGCTCCTAATGAGCAGACGCTATTGTTTTTTTCAAATTTAGTTGTCAGAAGCTGCAGTTGGGCTCAGGCAGTTCAGCTGGGTTGCACTGGTTTCCACTTGAATGTAGGTGTCGCTGTCACCCCGGGTAAGTGTGGAAACGCAGCAAGCTGGATGTATTAAATACCACCTCTGCTCGGAAATAGCCCAATGGGAGTGTTTTCCTGCTGTGCTTCTGGGAGAGGATATTTAAGGTACCAACGCCATTTTTTGTGGTCTCTTTTTTGGGAGGATTGCTCTTCTTTCCTGTCCGGGGTCCACGGACAGGAAATGGGCTTGATTGACAGGCTGATTGCGGTCCATTCCCCCCACACTCATCCATCGATCGTGGACCAGAATCTGGCAGCGTCTGCAGGACAGGGGACTCGTGGCGGACATCCACATTGATGTGAAAGGCGTGTGGCAGTTGTGATGTGTGTCCTTTTATTTTGAATGGTCATGAAATTCTACTTCCCAATGGCCAGACACATTTAATCAAACATAAGGTAAACTACCAAACATTAGGAGTGGTATATTTAATGTCATGCCTCAGTGGATACATTTATATAGGTAAGACTAAACGCCCATTTTTTAAATGAATTAGAGACCACGTATCTCCCATCCTGTAATTATAGAATGCCCCTCTATAAATAGTGTAATTGCTTTATTGCTGCCGACTTAATGCTTCATAAGCACATGGGTGTTCAGCAGCAATAAATGTCAGTGATTTGTATAATCAGTGCTAAAATAATTCAGATCCAACCCTTATGCGGCGTACACGGTCGGAATTTCCGATGGAAACAGTCCGATGGGAGCTTTTCATCGGATTTTCCGACCGTGTGTATGCCCAACGGTCTTTTTCTGTCGGAATTTCTGACGGACTTTGAATTGAGAACCTGTTATCAATTTTTCCAACGGAAAACCTTTCTATCGGATTTTCCGATCGTGTGTATGCAATTCCGACACGCAAAATTCCGACGCATGCTCGGAAACAATTCGACGCATGCTCGGAAGCATTAAACTTCCCTTTTATAGTGCTGTCGAACGTGTTTTATGCCGCTGTGTTATTGACCATCGGAATTTGGTGTGATCGTGTGTAGGCAACACAGCTTGAGCGGAATTCCGTCGGAATTCCGCTCTGCAATTGTAAAGGATTTTTTTTGTCCTTTTTTCTCTTTTTTCTGTTTTCTTGATCTTAGCCGGCGTTCTGGCTCACCGCTTCAAGTTCCTGTATAGCTGGTGCCCTCATTCAATCTCATACTAGTGACCCACAATGTGAGTAACAATATATATTTCTTCAATATCTTGGTTTGGAGATTGTTTATTACACAATTCTCCAGTTTTTGATATCTATGTTCCCTTAGTAAATTATTATGTATATTATAGCTTGGTCTTTGTGGGCCCCCTGCAGCCGTATGGATTATCCCAGTTCTGTCCATGGTGCCCCCGTTATGGTTCTCTGATTTGGCGAATATATAAATATATATATAAATATAGATATATATATATATAGATATATATATATATATATATATATATATATATATATATATATATATATATATATATATATATAATGCACATTGTTCCATGTTCCACCAAAAGGTACAGGGCCCTCCTGTACCTTTTGTATTGAACTGTACTGTAATTGTGTTGTCCCCCTATACATTGTAAAGTGCTGCGTAAACTGTTGACGCTATATAAATTGTGTATAATAATAATAATAATAAATATATATATATATATATATATAATTGCAGAAGTGTTACGAAAGAGTAGGGATGAGCCGAACACCCCCGGGTTCGGTTTGCACCAGAACCCGCATACGGACCTAAAGTCTGTGTGAATTTAAGAACCCTATTAATTACAATGGATGCGAACGTTCGAAATCAAAAGTGATAATTTTAAAGGCTAATATGCATGTTATTGTCAAAAAAAGTGTTTGGGGACCTGGGTCCTGCCCCAGGGGACATGTATCGATGCAAAAATAATTTTTAAAAACGGACGTTTTTTCAGGAGCAGTGATTTTAAAAATGCTTAAAGTGAAACAATAAAAGTGTAATATTCCTTTAAATTTTGTACCTGGGGGGTGTCTATAGTATGCCTGTGAAGGGGCGCATTTTTCCCGTGCTTAGAACTGTCCCTGCACAAGGTGTAATTTTTGCAGGAAAAAAAGCTATTTAAAATCACTCGCGGCTAATGAATTGACGGCTCCCCGTAACACAGAGAACAGTCATTCATTGAAAGTCATTGATAAAAAAAAAAAAAGCATGGGGGTCCCCCCAAATTCAATAACCAGGCCCTTCAGGTCTGCTATGGATATTAAGGGGAACCCCGGGCAAAAAAAAAAAAATGGCGTGGGGTCCCCCTCAAAATCCATACCAGACCCTTGAGGTCTGGGATGGATTTTAAGGGGAACCCCGGCCAAAAAAAAAAAATGGCGTGGGATCCCCCTCAAAATCCATACCAGACCCTTGTCCGAGCACGCAACCTGGCAGGCCACAGGAAAAGAGGGGGGACGAGAGCGGCCCCCCTCCCTCCTGAACCGTACCAGGCCACATGCCCTCAACATTGGGAGGGTGCTTTGGGGTCCCCCCAAAGCACCTTGTCCCCATGTTGATGAGGACAAGGGCCTCGTCCCCACAAACCTGGCCATTGGTTGTGGGGGTCTGCGGGCGGGGGGCTTATCAGAATCTGGAAGCCCCCTTTAACAAGGGGACCCCCCCGATCCCGGCCCCCCCTGTGTGAAATGGTAAGGGGTACCCCTGCTATTTCACCAAAAAAGTGACAAAATTTTAAAAATGACAGGAGACGGTCTTTGACAATTCCTTTATTAAAATCTTCTTTCTTCTGGTCTTCCTTCTTCCTTTCTTCATCCTTCGGTTTCTTCATGTTCTCCTTCCGGCATCTTCTTCCATCTTCTTCTTCCATCTTCTTCTTCCTCCGATCCGCTTCTTCTTGCTCTGGTCTTCTCGTCCGGCATCTTCTTCCATGGCGTCGGTGTCTCTTCTGGGCCGCACTGCGCAGTGGGAGGCTCCCGCTGTGTGAGGCTTTGCTGCGTCTGACAGGTCTTTTATAATGGAGGGCGTGGCCACCTGGTGACCCCGCCCCCATCTGGCGTCATGGGGAAAGCCATAGGGAATTCCCCATGACGTCCCCGTGCGTCAGAGGGGGCGGGGTTACCAGGTGGCCCCGCCCTCCATTATAAAAGACCTGTCAGACGCAGCGAAGCCTCACACAGCGGGAGCCTCCCATTGCGCAGAGCGGCCCAGAAGAGACACCGACGCCGTGGAAGAAGATGCCGGACGAGAAGACCAGAGCAAGAAGAAGCGGATCGGAGGAAGAAGAAGATGGAAGAAGAAGATGCCGAAAGAAGATGAAGAAACCGATGGATGAAGAAAGGAAGAAGGAAGACCAGAAGAAAGAAGATTTTAATAAAGGAATTGTCAAAGACCGTCTCCTGTCATTTTTACAATTTTTGACACTTTTTTGGTGAAATGGTAGGGGTACTTTTGTACCCCCTTACCATTTCACACAGGGGGGGGGGATCTGGGAGTCCCCTTGTTAAAGGGGGCTTCCAGATTCGGATAAGCCCCCCACCCGCAGACCCCCACAACCAATGGCCAGGGTTGTGGGGAAGAGGCCCTTGTCCTCATCAAAGCACCCTCCCAATGTTGAGGGCATGTGGTTTGGTACGGTTCAGGAGGGAGGGGGCGGCGCTCTCGCCCCCCCTCATTTCCTGTGGCCTGCCAGGTTGCATGCTCGGATAAGGGTCTGGTATGGATTTTGAGGGGGACCCCACGCCATTTTTTTTTTTTTGGCCGGGGTTCCCCTTAAAATCCATCCCAGACCTCAAGGGTCTGGTATGGATTTTGAGGGGGACCCCACGCCATTTTTTTTTTTTTTTGGCCGGGGTTCCCCTTAATATCCATAGCAGACCTGAAGGTCCTGATTATTGAATTGGGGGGGACCCCCATGCTTTTTTTTTTTTTTTTGGCCAGGGTTCCCCTTAATATCCATAGCAGATCTGAAGGGCCTGGTTATTTTTATTTATTTTTTATCAATGACTTTCAATGAATGACTGTTCTCTGTGTTACGGGAGCCGTAAATTCATTAGCCGCGAGTGATTTTAAATAGCTATTTTTTCAGCAAAAATTACACTTTGTGCAGGGACAGTTCTAAGCACAGGAAACATGCGCCCCTTCACAGGCATACTATAGACACCCCCAGATGTGATACTGCAATGCTGTACTAACAGCACGCACACACTAATCCCCAGAATCACAGCACATAATGTCAGCAGTCAGCACACTGACACTGGAACACAATAAACGAGGCCGCCCGCGCGGCGGCCTTTTATAATGTGGGGCATGTACTAAACCCCCTGAGCTATAATTGGCCACAGGCATCCTGCCTGTGGCCAATTATTGCTCTCCTCGCCGCTGGCTCTATGATTGGCCAAGCATGCGGGTCACAGTGCATGCTTGGCCAATCGTCAGCCAGCAATGCACTGCGACTGGCGCAGTGCATTGCGGGCCACTCGCATCACACGAATTTGATGCGAGCGGCCCAAATTGGTCTGGGCTCGCCAAGCGGGCGAACGCCCGATGTTCAATTCGAACATGGGTTCAAATCGAACACCGGGCCCATCCCTACTAAAGAGTTGTGGCTTCTGCTTTGTTATCTCCTATTGCTGAAATATATTTGAACCTAGAGTGTCAGAGGGGTCGAGAGGCTCGTAACGTCAGGGCTATAACTGGGAACAAGCATCATCAAGCGCCCCCCATGCGGGTAGCGCTACAAATTAATTTACACTTAGCACACACATGCAGCCAAAGAACAATTTGAAAGGATTTACTTCCTCCTTTAAAACCCACTAGTTCTTGTTTTTTTTTTTTAAAGCCAGAAAACGCCCCTGCCAAAAATCGCTGATAAAAACCTATGTGTGCATGGACACATAGGATAACATGCTGGGGAGTTAACTGGCTGCAGACAAAAACACCTGAAGCCAAAAACAGCAGCTGTAAAAATGTCCAGTGTGCATGAGGCCTAAGTATAGCCGATAAACAGAAAAAGTCGGACAGATCACAAGGTAATGACCACTGATATAGATAATGCACCTATCTGAGTAAAAAAAAAATTTTTGTAAAAACAAATTATTAAAAAGTAAAAGCGGGCAATATAAAACTAGTGTGATATTTGACACTGTTTTTCATAAACTAACACATCAATATCTTCCATGAATGTAGTAACAATTCTCAATGAATTCTCCAGGTGTTTTGGTTTCAGTTTTGCCATTCCTGAGCTTTATTCTTGAAAATAATTGCTAAAAAATATAGGTGGTGCCAAAAACTGACATAAAAAGGTGTGATTGTGAAGAGTGGGATATTTTTCTTTGTGAAGATAAAAATGATAAAAGTCCAGTAAAGAGACACCTGGTGGGTTTTCCTTTCTTCTTCCCTGCAAAGTAAAGGCATAATGTGCTAGTATGCATTGCATACTAGCAAATTATGTGACACTTACCTGCAAATGAAGCCCGCATCATCCCCGCTGCAGGCCGCATCCATCTTTGCCCGTCTTCCCTCCAGGGGGGGGGCGCAGACTCTGTATCTGTGACTGGCCGGAAGCCGCCGGGCACGGCACATTCGCCTGAAGAAACTGCGCAGGCGGCCGTCCATAGGGGGCGCCCGGCGCCGCCCCCCCCCCAGGCAGTCAAAAAAATGAATACATTTATTTAAACATGTCCCTTTAAGAAAAAAAAAATTTCAAAAAAGGGCTTTATATGCACTGTGACCCGGCGCCCGGCGCCCGGCGCAGTGCAATATGGGAAACGCCATGTCAATGCAATCAGCAGATTGCAGACGAGGCGTTTAATTTGGCAAAAAAAAGCTACCTCTGTGGCGCGCTCGAGCGCGCCACAGCTTACGGTGCTATGGACCGCCCAGGGGAATGCCAGGCTCAACATGAGCGACGCCTCTGACGTCACTCCAGGAAGTGACGTTTCCACTGGGCTGTTCACTCCACTGAGTCCACTCGGCTGCAGGTAAGCAGAAGCGCAATCTGCGCAAACACAGTACAGCATGCAGTTCTGGCGATTGGATGGTTGGTAGAGGAAGGGTTGGGCTTCAAGTGTACCAAGTTTGGGGTCCAGGGGACTGAAGGGCGACCGGTACGGGGTCCCCAAAATATGACCGTTTAACATTGGAGTCTATGGAAGCGGTCCCCGGCTTGAAAAAATTGGTGCTCCCCGGTCTTATGGTCCCCGGTCCCCAGACTTGGTTGGTCGGTATAGGAAGAGTTGGGCTACATTTGAACCAAGTCGGCCGGTACCAACTCTCCAAAGGGACCGGCCAAACCAAATGTGTACCCGGTAAAATAGACATTTGAAAACTGTCATGAAAAGGGGGGGTGGCCAGCTTGGGACGTTATATTTCGGGACCCGTTAACGTCCGGCATCTTCTTCCATGGCGTCGGTGTCGGTGTCTCTTCTTGGGCCACTCCTCGCAATGGGAGGCTCCCGCTGTGTGAGGCTTCGCTGCGTCTGACAGGTCTTTTATAATGGAGGGCACCTGGTGACCCCATCCCCTCTGACACACGGGGACGTCATGGGGAATTCCCTATGGCTTTCCCCATGACGTCAGAGGGGGGCGGGGTCACCAGGTGCCCTCCGTTATAAAAGACCTGTCAGACGGAGCGAAGCCTCACACAGCGGGAGCCTCCCATTGCGAGGAGCGGCCCGACAGAAGAACAGATGCTGACGCCATGGAAGAAGATGCCGGACGAGAAGGACGAGAAGACCAGCGCAAGAAGAAGCGGATCGGAGGAAGAAGAAAATGGAAGAAGATGGAAGAAGATGATGGAAGGAGAAGATGAAGAAACCGAAGGATGAAGAAAGAAGAAAGAAGATTTTAATAAAGGAATTGTCAAAGACCGTCTCCTGTAATTTTTACAATTTTTGACACTTTTTTGGTGAAATGGTAGGGGTACTTTTGTACCCCCTTACCATTTCACACAGGGGGGGGGGCGGGATCTGGGGGTCCCCTTGTTAAAGGGGGCTTCCAGATTCCAATAAGCCCCCCGCCCGCAGACCCCCATAACCACCGGCCAGGGTTGTGGGGAAGAGGCCCTTGTCCTCATCAACATGGGGACAAGGTGCTTTGGGGGTCTCAAACCCCCAAAGCATCCTCCCAATGTTGAGGGCATGTGGCCTGGTACGGTTCAGGCGGGAGGGGGGGGGCGCTCTCGTCCCCCCCTCTTTTCCTGCGGCCTGCCAGGTTGCGTGCTCGGATAAGGGTCTGGTATGGATTTTGAGGGGGACCCCACGCCATTTTTTTTGGCTAGGGTTCCCCTTAAAATCCATCCCAGACCTCAAGGGTCTGGTATGGATTTTGAGGGGGACCCTACGCCATTTATTTTTTATTTTTTTGGCTGGGGTTCCCCTTAATATCCATCCCAGACCTGAAGGGCCTGGTTATTGAATTTGGGGGGACCCCCACGCTTTATTTTTTTAAAAATGTTTTTATTTTTTATCAATGACTTTTTTTTTATGAATGACTTTCAATGAATGACTGTTCTCTGTATTACGGGAGCCGTCAATTCACATTAGCCGCAAGTGATTTTAAATAGCTTTTTTACTTGTAAAAATGACACTTTTTGCAGGGACAGTTCTAAGCACAGCAAACATGTGCCCCTTTACATGCATACTATAGACACCCCCAGGTACAAAATTTAAAGGAATATTACACTTTTATTGTTTCAATTTAAGCATTATTAAAATCACTGCTCCCGGCGGCAGCACACCCCCCCGGTTATCAACATCACGGCGGCAGCACCCCCTGCTTATCAACATCACGGCGTGGCAGCACCCCCCCGCTTATCGACATCACGGTGCGGCAGAACCCCCCCAGCCTGGTATATGATGTGCAGAGCCCGGTGTATAATGTGCAGCCTGGTATATGATGTGCAGAGCCCGGTGTATAATGTGCAGCCTGGTATATGATGTGCAGAGCCCGGTGTATAATGTGAAGCCTGGTATATGATGTGCAGAGCCCGGTGTATAATGTGAAGCCTGGTTATATGATGTGCAGAGCCCGGTGTATAATGTGAAGCCTGGTTATATGATGTGCAGAGCTCGGTGTATAATGTGCAGCCTGGTATATGATGTGCAGAGCCCGGTGTATAATGTTCAGCCTGGTATATGATGTGCAGAGCCCGGTGTATAATGCGAGGGGTGTTCGGCTCATCCCTACTGCTGAACTGCTTATTCATCTGCATTAAAACTTGTGTTTGTAATTACTAAAGGCATCTTTTTGGAAAATTTGGAAACTACACCCTGATGTGAAAACCTGACATGTTACGCCCCAGTTCTTTTTACTTTTTAGTTAGTACTGCACTCTAACTATTACTATAAGCAAAATGTAATTTATATTGAAAATGGTGTTTTTACGTACATAGTGAACCACATCCCCTAAATCATATATACATCCAAAAAATCAACATGATGCTTATCAACATCACGGTGGCAGCACCCCCCCGCGCTTATCAACATCACGGCAGCAGCACCCCCCCCCGCTTATCAACATCACGGCGGCAGCTAACCCCCCCCCCCGGTTATCAACATCACCCCACGGCGGCAGCACACCCCCCTGGTTATCAACATCACGGCGGCAGCACCCCCCCGCTTATCAACATCACGGCGTAGCAGCACCCCCCCACTTATCAACATTACGGTGCGGCAGAACCCCCCCAGCCTGGTATATGATGTGCAGAGCCCGGTGTATAATGTGCAGCCTGGTATATGATGTGCAGAGCCCGGTGTATAATGTGCAGCCTGGTATATGATGTGCAGAGCCCGGTGTATAATGTGAAGCCTGGTATATGATGTGCAGAGCCCGGTGTATAATGTGAAGCCTGGTTATATGATGTGCAGAGCCTGGTGTATAATGTGAAGCCTGGTTATATGATGTGCAGAGCTCGGTGTATAATGTGCAGCCTGGTATATGATGTGCAGAGCCCGGTGTATAATGTTCAGCCTGGTATATGATGTGCAGAGCCCGGTGTATAATGTGCAGCCTGGTATATGATGTACAGAGCCCGGTGTATAATGTGAAGCCTGGTTATATGATGTGCAGAGACCTGTGTATAATGTGCAGCCTGGTATATGATGTGGATTATATAATGGGGGTGGCTTATGAGAAGTGGGAGGGGCAAGATGTGGAGGGGCGGGGTCTTGCGCCCCCCATCCTAAAACTTCACCAGCCGCCACTGGGAGGGAGGAACCGGCATCATGACGTGATGCCGGTTTGTGTACATGTGATCGCTCCGTCATTTGAGGGAGCGATCATGTGGTAAGCGGCTGCTATCAGCGGCTGTTTACCGTGATCCGTGATGCGCTGGGGGCGCGCGGAAGCAAGTTTCTGGGAGGACGTCCTTAGGACGCGCTGTAGCCGTCTTTCGGCTATGGCCTGGTCGGCATGTGGTTAAACAAACACTAGTGTGCATGGAGCCTAACTCTGAAAAAAGCTTAACGCTGAAAAAATATGAAAAACGCAGCTATTCAGAATTTATCAGCAATTTTGAGCCATACAATTGTGTGAGAGTATAGTTTTGCTAAAAAATTTTTTTAAAAAAGCTAAAAAGCGCAACAGCTAAAAAAATGCAAAATAAACGCTAAAAAAAACGCTGCAAAACTCATTCTACAGATACAGCTTTCTACAGCTAACACTACTGGTGTTTTTATAACGTCCAGTGTGCATGAGGGTCTTCTTTCTAGTGTGGCCCAGGAAGCTCAAAAAGTTAGACACCCCTGCTTTAAATAATAATGGACAAACAAATTAGAGTTAATATGTTTATTTAAAGGCTGAACCATGGATGACAAATGCTCAGGAAAGCTCAAACAAGATACAACCTCTTACAATATTTTGGAAGGAACGCAATACATTCCAATACAATGCAATGTCAAACATTCTCCGCTTAAGAGAACATATGCTCGTCGTCCAAAGATGACATCCAAAAGTATTCCCACATCGGTGAGGTTGTTTTGGCTGTCAGAAAAGAAAAACAGAAATTTACAAATTAATAACCAAGTCTATTGCAGGCATGTTATAGATGAGGGAAAAACACGATAAATCAATTTTAAAAAGTAATTGTTTTCTTCACCCCAAACTGAAGCAGACTGAAGGTGACTTTGATGTTTTTCCCTGCATGGGCAAAGCCACATGTTCACTGTATTCAGGATTAATTTAGATATTGTTGCAGCCAAATTGGGATAACCCCTATTTTATATTAGTTACATGATCTCATTAACATAGCATAACCTAAAAATATATATAAAAATTGCTTTTTATTTATTTGCTTAACCTACAGTAATATGGCTGGGCGGGAGCTCCCTGGTACTGTGAGGACTTCTTATGACATCCTCCCAGTCGCGCTCCTCCTGTGCACTCTAGCAGCCACACTGCAGCTCAATCTGTCACCCACTGTGTCCACTGGACACAGCAGATGACAGATCGCTGTACCTGGCTGGCCCCGGTATCGTGTGATTGCTGTGGCCAATCATAGTGTACAAAATGAACGGCTTTCATTCATAGCCGTTCATTGTGTACTATTGTGAAATATGTGATTGGCCCTGTCTGTGACCAATCACAGTGCACTGTGCCATGTGATAGCTGTGGCCAATCATAGCTCTCCCAGTAGTGCATAATGGCTATGAATGAATGCCGTTATTAAAAATGATTGCTTCTAACAGGGACCATTACTGTTATAAGCAATAATACTGTTTAAAAAATCCTGATAAGCTCCCCAGTGTAGTACAACGTCACTATGGTAACACTGCACTGCTCTGGTTACAGTATGTAGCAAACAGATTATAAAGAAAGGAAAAAATAGTAAACAAAATTTTGTTAAAAAATAGTAAAAGAAAAACAGTCAGTATCCCTGATCACCACCACACCGGTCATATGATGACACTGTGCTGCTCTTGTGACAGTACGTTAAAAAAAAAGTGGGAAAAAAAGCAAATTTTTTTATTTTATTAATTTTCCAAAAAATTGTGACAAAAAATGACAGCTTAAAAATTAAAACTCACCATGCCTCTTAACCATTTCCATACTGGGCCATAGTAATATGACGCAAATCACAACCAGTCACGTGGTAAAGAGCCAATCACAGCCAGTCACAAATGTCAACAATTGGCTTTAGTGCTGCTTCCAGGTTCTCCTACTCAATGCGTGAGGAGGAGATCTGGAGGAAAAACATTTACAGTGATGTGATTAAAAAATTTTTTTATTTTTCTTTACATGCTGTCATCAGTCAGTATGCCTGATCACCACCACACAGGTCATATTATGACACTGTGCTGCTCTGGTGACAGTATGTTAATGAATTATATATTAATGTGACACAAAATATTGACACATTGGCCCAATTTGGACATTTTCACTTAGGGGTGTACTCACTTTTGTTGCCAGCAGTTTAGACATTAATGGCTGTGTGTCGACTTATTTTGAGGGGACAGCAAATTTACACTGTTAGAGTCCATTCACACAGGGGCAACACGACTTCCATCTCGACTTTGGGAGGCAACTTGGACACGACTTGAGTATGAATCACAGTGTGACTTGGGGCAACTTAAAAACTACTTGGGGCAACTTACAACACGACTTTAAGTCGCCCCCAGGCCAGGCACAGAATAATCAGCTCTCGAGGGGGAACTCCACATCAAGTTTTAAATAAAAAAACGGGTTGACGCGATGCTCTCTCCCGATGTAATGCCGTGCGCGACGTGTGCAACGACTTATATAGGCATGGGGTGTGGTCACCGGGTGATGTCACACGATGACCCTGCCACGTATGGTGTCACAGTCCCAGCATGCCCCTGGACTTGATGTCATAAGGGGCGGGGTCACCGCGTGACATCACCCGGTGACCATGTCCCATGCCTATGTAAGTCATCGCACACGGCATTACAGTGGGAGAGAGCGCCGTGTCAACATCGGAAGAAGAGAGAAGAGGGAAGAAGGACAGAGAAGACCGGGCCACTGCTAGTAAAAGAGCTGTAAGAAGATAGCAGAGGAGCCTGGCAGAAGAACCAGAGAGCGGGAGAATAGGCCGGAGAGAGCAGAGGAGTCGGAAGAGACCCCCCCCCGAAGATGGAAGAGACCCCCAGGGCTGCCTAAAAAATTACTTTAAAAACCTGTCTAGTGTGTTTTTTTATTGACCATTTTTTTCCCTCAGATGAATGGGTGGGGGTATGATGTACCCCATACTCATTCACATAGGGTGGGGGGCCGGGATCTGGGGGCCCCCTTATTAATGGGGGCTCCTGTATTCCGATAAGCTCCCCGCCTGCACAACCTGACAACCAACGGCCAGGGTTGTCGGGAAGAGGCCCTTGTCCTCATCAACATGGAGACAAGGTGCTTTGGGGTGGGGTTGGTTGGGCTGGTACGGTTCAGGAGGGGGGGGCGCTCGCTCGTCCCCACACCCTTTCCTGACCGGCCAGGCTGCATGCTCGAATAAGGGTCTGATATGGATTTTGGGGGGACCCTCACGCTGTTTTTTTGGCGTAGGGTGTTCCCCTTAAAATCCATACCAGACCTAAGGGCCTGGTATGCTCTTGGAGGGGAATCTATGCCGGTTTTTTATTTAAAATTTGGCATGGAGTTCCCCCTCGAGAGCTGATTATTCTGTGAGAGAGGCGACATTGTCACTTCAATATAGATGGAGATCCGACTTAGAGACGACTTCCATTGATTTCTTTGGGTACAAGTCGCCTAGAAGTCGGATTGAAGTCATACAGGAACCTTTTCTGAAGTCGGAGCGACTGCTGTAGTGTACATTAAGACGGCTCCATTAACTTACATTGATTTTTTCATGTAGGGCGACTTGAAGTCGGATCCAAAGTTGCCCCTGTGTGAATGGACTCTTATACGACTCTTATACAATCTGTATACTCACTGCCTTACATTGTAGCAAAGTGTCATTATTTCAGTGTTGTCACATGAAAAGATATAATAAAATATTTACAAAAATGTGAGGGGTGTACTCACTTTTGTGAGATACTGTATATACCATAGCTTTTGGACTGTATAACTTTCCTACGGACTAATATACGCTGATTTGGGTTATTTTTACCAAAGAAATATCACAGAATACAGTTTGTTTACAATTTATGAAAAAAGATTTTTCATTTGCAAAACAGAAACTTCTCAGTATTTTTTGTTTACATAGCAAAAGAATAAAAACAGTGGTGATTACACACCACAGAAAATAAATTGCTATCTATTAGCCCCCGTACACACGGTAGGAAATTCCGACCACAAAATTCGTCTGATTTTTTCAGACGGATTTTGTCCGACACTGGTGTTGCATACACACGGTCGGACAAAGTTGTCGGAAAATCCGATCATTCTGAACGTGGTGACGTTCGTTGCGTACGTCGGAACTATATAGAGGCTAGTAGCCAATAGCTTTGGTCTCCTAATTTGATCTGAGCATGTGTGGCACTTTGTCCGTCGGAATTCTCTACACACGATCGAAAAAAGTCTGAACCGACTTTGTTGTCGGAAAATTTGAGAGCAGGATCTCAAATTTTTTTGATGGAAAAAGTCCGATGGAGCCCACACACGGGCGGATTTTCCGACAACATGGTCCGATCGGACATTTTCCGTCGGAATTTCCGACCATGTGTACGGGGGCTTAGACATCTGCGGTTTGTTTCATTCCGAATTGAAATTTGTTTTTTGGAAAATCGGATGCATCCGAATTTCCGAATTACAATAGTACCGAATTTAAACTAATCCGAATCGTTTTTCAATACTTCAATTCAAATAGTTTTCGAATTCGAAACGGTTTTCCAATTTCCAAAGAGTATAAAATAGAATAGAATAGAAAATAAAGGAATAGAATAGAACAAAAAAATAATAGACTAGAAAAAAATATAGCAGAAAATAATAGAATAGAATTGAGTAAAACAGAACAAAATTCAATAGAAACTAAAACAAAAGAATAGACTAGAATATAAAAGCAACAAATAGAATAGAATAAAATGACATAGAATATACCCATCTTCTGAAATTCAGATTTCAAATAGAATAAATTTGAATACATAAGAAAATAATAGAATAGAAAACAATATAGAATAGAAAAAAAACAAGAACAAAATAGACTATAAAATAATAGAATTAAAAAAACAGTAGAATAGAATAGAAAGAATATATCTGATCATAATAATAGCGCGGCATATACACCTTCGCATGGACCAGTTTTTTGAGGCAAGCCACAACGTATAGCTGAGAAAAAAAAAACGCCTTAATATCGAATAGCAAAGAAAATGACATGATAACACCATGACTATTGTAACTTTACAGAACAAGTTTCTGCTGGGCTGGATACACCACTAATGAATAACGAATGAATCAATATTGAGAAACGTACAAGGACAAACAGAACAATAAAATATACCTCGTTTGCACGTAGCCTCGCATTTATCCTGAGTAATAAAAATGTTTCCGTTTCCGCCACAACCGCCATAGATGAAAGACTTGCAGGTGCCCGTATTCTGATCGTAGCAATAGCGCAGCGTGTACATCTTACATGGACCGGGGTCTACAGGCTGGTTACAGACTGGAGCTGGAAATAAACAACACCTAAATATCAAATAGCAATGGAAGAGATTATTGGTGATAAAGACGACTGTTAGAACCTCACTGAAAAGTTTCATGGAGGATGGAGGACACTTGTCTCGCAGTCTTTGGTAAGAAAATTGTTTGCATTTTTCTTGACAACCGCCAGAGCTAAATATCTGGCAAATACCCGTCTCCTTATCATAGTAATAAGTTCTACATACGTCTTACATGAACTGATTTTTGGAGGCAAGTCACAGGCAATGGAAAAAGAGATAAAGAGTGGAATCCATGAGTCTGTCCTGTGATATAAACTATATTTTATATGCAAATGAATGTTCACCACTGATGATGCTCTCTTGTTCCAGGTAACATCTGGGAACAGAAGCCGATCAAAGAAAGACCTGGCATGTCTCTCTTTGAGCTTCCAACACAGTAACAGTAACTAGACACGTGCAATTCGTTTTGTTCCGAATTCGTTTTTTAACAAATTTTGACAAATTCGTTAATTCCGAATTTCCGAATTTCCGAATTTTTCAATTTCCGAATTAAAAAATTTGCGAAATTACGAATTTTCGAATTTCCAAAATTACGAATTTACGAAATTACGAATTTACGGATTTCCGAATTTTCGGATTTCCAAATTTCGCATTTTCGGATCTTTGGATTTTCGCATTTTCGGAATTCCTAATTTTCAGAATTCGGAAATTCGAAAATTAGAAAAAAAGAAAGAAAATCTGTTTAATTATAAATAATAACTAACTATTAAATTATAGGTATTGGAATTCCCTTTCAAATTTGTCTGTTATTGAACATAATGAGTACGAATTTATCCGAAGTTAGTTAATTTAATAGTTAGTTATTAATTAAACTGATTTTCTTTCTTTTTTTCAGATTTTCAAATTTTGGGATTTTCAAATCTTTGAATTCCCGAATTCCGAAAATACGAAAATTCGGAAATTCGGAGTTCCGAAAGTCTGAAAATTCAGAATTCCGAAAAAAACGAAGATCCAAAATTCGGGAATTCGATAATTCGGAAATCCGAAAATTCGAAAATCGGAAATCCGAAATTCGAAATTCGAAATTCGAAAAATTCGGAAATCCGAAAATTCTAAATTCGGAATTCCGAAATTTCAAATTTTCAAATTCCCGAATTTTTGATTTTCCGAATTTCCAAAAAAAGCAAAAAAACGAATGAAACGAAAACGAAAATGAACAAATTTTTTGTCAGTGCACATGTCTAACAGTAACCGAACCAGTGTTCATTTCGTCTACTAAATTAACACTATTTTAGTATACTAAAATACGACCAAGACTAAAATGCGACTTATATGGCAAAAGACTATGACTAAAACTAAATCGAAAATTTACATCTAAATGAACACTACTCAGCGTTGCTTTAACTGACAATTGCGCGGTTGTGCGACGTTGCATCCAAATAAAATTGATGTTCTTTTTTTCCCACAAATAGAGCTTTCTTTTGGTGGTATTTGATCACCCCTGCGTTTGTTTTTTTGTTTTTTTTGCTCTATAAATAAAAAAAGACCGACAATTTTGAAAAAATAAACAATATTTTGTACTTTCTGCTAAAAATAAACATATCCAATAAAAAATGTAAAGGATCAAATTTCTTCAAAAATTTTGGCCAATATGTATTCTGCTAAAAAAAAATCCCAATAAGCGTATATTGATTGGTTTGCCCAAAAGTTATAGCGTCTACAAACTATTGGATAGATTTATGGATTTTTTATTTGTTTTATTGTTTTTACTGGTAATGGCGGCGATCAGCGCTTTTAAGCGGGACTGCGACATTGCAGCGGACAGATCTGACACTATGGGGTTGATTTTACGAAAGGCAAATCCACTCTGCACCACAATTGCACTGCAAGTGCACTTGGAAGAGCGGTTGCTGTAGATCTGAGGGGAAGATCTGAAATGAGGGGAAGCTCTGATGATTTATCATCCAATCATGTGCAAGCTAAAATTATGTTTTGTTTTTCCTTGCATGGTCCCCCTCAGATCTACAGTGACTGCACTTTCAAGTGCACTTGTAGTGCAAAGTGGATTTGCCTTCCGTAAACAACCCTATAGTGTCAGATTTGTCCGCTGCAATGTCGAACTCCCGCTAAAAATCGCTGATCGCCACCATTACCAGTAAAAACAATAAAATAAATAAAAATTCCATAAATCTATCCAATAGTTTGTGACCAGTGACACCAATACGGTGATCAGTACTAAAAAAATGCACTGTCACTGTATAAATTACACTGTCAGGGAAGGGGTTAACACCAGGGGCAATCAAAGGGTTAAGTGAGTTCCTAGGGAGTGATTCCTAACTGTGGGGGGAAAGCTATGACCCGAGGGAAACATAGAATAAGTAAGGGGGTATCTACTAGGCTGCTGAAAGAGAAAAAAATTATGAAAAAAGGCCTTTCTTATATTTTTAATATTTAATAATTTTTTATGTTTTTTATATTTTTCTTAATATTTAATGTTGGTAATATACTCAGGTAATATGTACAATGGCATTACAGCCAATAGAGGTTACAGTTTTTTTTTTTGTATTTTAACTACTTCCCACCTCGTTCTAAGTGGACGTTCATCAAAGCGAGTGCTCGCAGCGCAGCCACGAGGCTCCAGCTGAGCAGAGATTGGGATATGGATGCTGTGATTGGCCTTCCCGATCACCTGACAGCTGTGTCCAATCACAGCCATCACAATGTAAACAGATGCGTGTCTCTGTGACAGGTCTCCCCGCCGAGCTCAGTGAGAGCTCAGTGCGGGGGGGGAAGAGGGGGAATCTGCAGATCTGTGACAGCTCTCTCTGTGTGAGGATGAGTTTACACCGAGAGCTGTTACAGATCACCCCATAAAGTACACCAAACACCACTGATATACCCCTGTCCCTTTACACATTTCAGCGTCCCAATAAAAAAATCTGTCCGTCCCCCATCACTGCCAACACCAAATAAACACTGATTTGGGTTATTTTTACCAAAGAAATGTAGCATCATAATTTTTGGTCAAAATTTATCAAGAGAAATTACAGTAAAACCTTGGTTTGAGAGTAACTTGGTTTGAGAGCGTTTTGAAAGACAAGCAAAATGTTTTAATAAATTTTGCCTTGATATACAAGTGATGTCTTGATGTAAGAGTAGCGTCATGTCACAACTGAGTATAAAAAAGAAGAGAGGAGCCTCTAAGTATAGCAATATGGTTACATTTAACCACTTCAATTAATTTTGAAAAAACGCATTATTTTTTACTTTTTGCCATAATAAATATCCACCAAAAATATATAAAAAATGTATTTTTTTCCTCAGTTTAGGCCGATACGTATTTTTCTACATATTTTTGGTTAAAAAAAAATCGCAATAAGCGTTTATTGATTGGTTTGCGCAAAAGTTATCGCGTTTACAAAATAGGGGATAGTTTTATGGCATTTTTATTAATCTTTTTTTTTACTAGTAATGGCGGCGATCAGCGATTTTTATTGTGACTTTGACATTATGGCGGACACATCAGACATTTTTGACAAATTTTTGGGACCATTGGCATTAATACAGCAATCAATGCTATAATGCCACGTACACACGATCAGAATTCTTGTCGGAAAAAGCTCTGCCGATTTTCCCGATGGAATTCCGCTCAAACTGTCTTGCCTACACACGGTCACACCAAATTCCGACCGCCAAGAACGCAGTGACGTACAACACTACAACGAGTTCAATGCTTCCGAGCATGCGTCAAATTGTTTCCGAGCATGCGTAGGAATTTTGCGCGTCAGAATTGCTACAGACGATCGGAATTTCCGATAGAAACCTTTTCCGTCGGTAAAATTGAGAACATGCTCTCAATTTTTTCCTGTCAGAAATTCGGCCAGCAAAATTCCGAGCCTACACATGGTCACATTTTCCGATGAAAAGCTCTCATCTGTCTTTTTCTGTCCGGGATTCCGATCGTGTGCATGCGGCATAAAAGTGTATTGATTACTGTAAAAATGTCACTGGCAGTGAAGGGGTTAACCACTAGGGGGCGGGGAGGGGTTAAGTGTGTCCTAGGGGCGTGCTTTTAGCTGTCTGGGGGATGACGTGACACTGATCGCTGCTCAGGGAGACAGGGAGCAGACGATCAGTGTCCTGTCATAAGGCAGAACGGGGAGATGCTGTTTACATCGGCATCTCCCCGTTCTTCAGCTCCCTGACACGATCGCTGGTATCCCCATGGAGATCGGGTCTCACGGGCACGGTCACGGAGCTCACGCGCACGGTGGGAAATTCAAAGTAACGTACGGGTACATTACATTGCCAAGCCGTGCCATTCTGCCGACGTATATATGCCGTCATCGGTCGGCAAGTGGTTAATGAAGGTCCAACATTTAGCAACTTATTGCCTCTCTTCTCTTTTATACCCGGTAAAAAAAAAATGCTTTGATATACAAGTGCTTTGGATTACAAGCATGTTTCTGGAACGAATTATGCTCGTAAACCAAGGTTTTACTGTACTTATTTGCAAAATTTTATAACAGAAACTAAGAAAAATGCATTTGTTTGGAAAATTGATGGTGTTTTTTTTATTTGTAGCATAAAAAAATAAATATTTGTGTGAAAAAAAAAATAATAAAAAAATTAATTTGGGTACAATGTTACATGACCGCGCAATTGTCCTTCAAAATGTGAGAGCGCCGAAAGCTGAAAATTGGTCTGGGAAGCAAGGGGGTTGAAAGTGCTGAAGTGGTTAAAGTTCCACTTCTGTTTGTCAAAAAGCAAGATTTTTGTTTGTTTTATGAAACTTGATTTTATTCATAAAGACGTTATATATCACCAATCTATAAGTGTCTGTAGTACATGTTCAAACTTTAATACCATAAATAATTAAATGTTATTAGATTTTTACTCCAGGAGTATATAATTAGTTTGAAAATTGTAGAGAAATGCTTAAATAATGCATTACAATTTACCTAAACCCAACCAAATTTAGTTGCCTAAAATGATATTTTAGTAGACTGAAATGTACTGGAGATTTTAGTCGACTAAAATATGACTAAAACTATAATGGCATTTTAGTAAAAAGACTATGACTAAAACTGATTCGAAAATTGACATCAAAATGAACACTACTCCGCTGGCCATTTCTAAATCTGCAACACAATTCCCCCCCAGAGCCTAAAATAATGGGACATTAAAGTTTAAACATGTATTGTACTATTCCACTACCACATACGGATAAGTAAGGGGCATCTACTAAGCTGCTGAAAGAGAAAATAAATTATGAAAAAGGCTTTTCTTATATTTTTTTCTTTAATTTTTAATGTTGGTAATATATTCAGGAAATATGTGCAATGGCATTACAGCCAATAGAGTTGACCTTTTTTTTGTTTTTTTTAAGTTGCACTTGTCAAAAAGCAAAGATTTTATTTTGTTTAAGAAATTTGGGTTTATATATAAAGAGATTATATATTACAAATGCTAAATCTGTGTCTGTAGTACATGTTCAAACCTTAATATCATAAATAATAACATTTTATTAGATTTTTACTGCAGGAGTATATAATTAGTTTGGAAATTGTAGAGAAATGCTTAAATAATGCATTACAATTTACCTAAACCCAATCAATTTTAGTTGCCTAAAATGTATATTTTAGTAGACTGAAATGTACTGGAGATTTTAGTCGACTAAAATACGACTAAAACTAAAATGGCATTTTAGTCAAAAGACTAAGCCCCCCCGTACACATGGTCGGACATTCCAATCACCAAATCCATTGGATAATTTACGATGGATTTTGTCCGAAACTGGTGTTGCACCTAAACCCATTTAATTTTAGTTGACTAAAATGTACTGGAGATTTTAGTCAACTAAAATATGACTAAAACTAAAACAATTCAGATGACTAAAATATGACTAAAACTTAAAATGGCATTTTCGTCAAAAGACTTATGCTGGCCATACACTATACAAAAAAAATCGGCCGAACCCAGTTTAGAAAAACGAACATTCTGACGCGAGCGCAAACGATGGTGCCATCATGTAATGACCGATAAATCGTTCAGTGGACATAAATAAATACATTTTATGTTCGTTTTTTTACATATACCAGGTCGGATGGGAAACACGTTAACCTTTCAATTTATCATTCGTTCGGCAGAAAATTTCCAAACTTGTCCTTCGTTTTTTCAGCTCAAAAACATCCAAACGATTATGGATTTTGTGTCCATTAACTAAAAAAACTAACAAACGGTCTAGTGACCGAATTTCGGACGATTTTTCATATAGTGTATGGCCAGCATATGGCTGAGACAAAGTCAAAATTAACACTGAACTGAGCTGCCCAGCTGAGATTAATGAGCAGAGCTTCAGAGAAAAAAAAAATGGTCCACAGGATTGGGAATCAATCCCAGTCTTTTTAGTGAAACCAACCCCAGTACATAAAAGTGGCAATCACCCCAATCTATAACTGGCCTATGCAGCAAGGTGCACATGGAATGGCAATGCACATCACAAACAAACAAATGATTTCCCAGCACGATTACCGACCAGCCTGCAAAACAACCAAATCGGACCTGTCTAACAGTTTGCGTTAAAACCCTCTGTTATTAATGTAAACTGTTAGACAGGCTAATTTGGTTGTTTTGCAGGCTGGTCGGTAAGTGTGCTGGGAAATCTTTTGTTTGTTTGTGATCAGCCCCAGTACATGTTTTGTAAAGAACAGGCAAAGATCCAGGTTTCTATACCAAAAGGGACCATAAAGCCACAAATTTCCCATCTTTTCTAGACGAAATAGTCAATTTTACACATATACAGTGTGTATATATATATATATATATATATATATATATATATATATATATATATATATACACACAGTGCTATGTCGGCAAGACTTACGTCGAGCTGTAGAGAATGAGATGAACTGAACCACCAACAGACTGGCAGCAATCACAGCAAGGGAACATATGGTTGTCATGTTGAAGTCTTGTCCACCAAAGGCAATGAAGAGTCGGTGTTATTCTACAGACTGATCCCAGATTCCTGGTGGATAGTTATAGAGAGGAGAGACCACACCCACAGCAAGACCGGCCAAGTCTATTGGTCTGCCCCTGGGAGTGGTCTCAATACGTGTGGTGGAGGGAGGTCATCTCCAATATTTATCTTCACAGTCAACATCAGAATTTGCATTGCAGAAATGTCAAAACTTAATACAAAACAAAACTACGAATAGAAAAAGATAAAGGTTTATCAATCACTGGTTGGGCAATTTAAGAGCATTGGAGACCTGGGCATTTTCTTGGAGGAGGGATGTGAACAGCAGCGGCCGAGCCATAAGGGGAACAGGGGCATCATCCCCCTAATCTCCATGTGGGGCACCAGGTTTTCGTGAGTTTTCTTTTTGAAGCAGATGATTAGAGCCTGGGGCTCTAATTGGGCTTTTAAAAGGTTGGGCTCTGCACCCCGAACCCACACATTTGTGAAATTAGCAAATCAATATTCGCTATTGTCTTCTGGCTTCTCCTCCTGGCCAATCAGGACAGGAGGTGGGTCTTAAGAACGGACTAGCCGGGACGAGAAGCCGGGGAAGCCGCAACCTGGATGGGGTAGGTGCGGACCTGGCGGGGGGTTTGTTTGCTGCCTCCCCCCAAAAATAGCACACCAGCCGATGCTGGGTGTGAAACTGCTTGTCTGTCCTGAAATATATATTGTTTTTCCTTATTACAATGAGAATGTGCAAAGCTGGCCACAGACATGAGATCAGTGTTTTAATGCCACCATTTCTTTTCATTGACATAAACACAAACATTTCAAGCGTGCAACCTTATAGAGGGATCATAAAGCTACCAGGGATGGACTGGCAACACATGGGGCCCCCAGGCAATAGGAGATCATGTCCCTGCTCACACTCAAGCCACGCCCACACAAAGTCCCACCTACATAGTGCACTGCCCACAGTTCCAGACCTCCTGGAGCTGCTGTCTCTGGGCGATAGCTTCTAAGATAAGAAATAGCAGTCCATGCCTCAGCAGGAGATGGGCTGAGGGCCTGGAGAATATTGCTAAAGGATTATTTGCTGGGGGGGGGGGGCACTGTTCAGAGGTCCTGGTCTGGGGAAGAATTTTTTAACGCACTCACTGAGGATGTACCTGTCTGGGGGGCAGATAGCTCTTGGGACATTGTGAGTGAAAACCAGGCTGTGGACTTTTTGGGTGGGCTTGTGCTAGGAGAACATGCATACTAGTACATTATGATACTGTCTTGCAGGGGGAAGATTTTTTTTTTTTTATGCCACACGTTACTACCGCTTTAATCCTGTCAAGAAACCAGGTAGCCATTAAATGGTTAATCATGCAATTCCGCCAAGGATCCGCTAGCAATGAAGGGGTTAACCATTTCATTGCTAGAAGAACTGTGTAGAAATGCATGATTAACTCTTTAATGGCTACCTGGTGGCTAGACAGGATTAACCCCTTTTATTGCTATCAGATCCTTGCTGGTTGCACATAATTAACCCTTTCATTTCTATCAGATCTCTGGTGACTGGACACAATTAACTTTTTCATTGCTGGCTGATCCCAGTTGGAAGTGCATAAATAACCTCATGCATTTCCAACTGGAATCTGCAAGCAATGAAAGGGTTAAACATATTCAGCCAACCAGGGAGCTTTTAGCAAAGGGTTAATCATGTGCTTGGCTTCCATTCCTATCTCCACAGTATGAGGCCACCACAGCACATACCAGTCTGTCTCTGCCCTTTCACCTCGTGGCAGCCTGACAGTTCACAACCCGTGCACCACAGTTGGGCCAACACGATCACTTCTGTGGCCGGTCACACCCCCTCCCTGAGTCCCACCCAAACACTGTAAGTCAGAAAGCTCCACCTGACCATTAGTGAGTCCCCAATACTGAGAGCTGCCTGAACAGCTCAGCTGCTGGGGGAGGAGGTAGGGGATGAGGATCTGTGTCCCCAGTGTCTCACATGACTGTGTTCTGAGTGCTGTGAACTCGCTGGGGGGCACACAGAGCTTTCCCCGATTTGAATACACTTCAGCTGTCCGTGACAGACCTTGATTTCCAGGACACAAGAGCACAAAATAAACAGGTTGTAAACACCATTTTTCATGAATATAATGCACTACATAACAGCAACTAAATAGCACAATCGTGTGGGATACAAAGCTCCCCTCCTGAAATCTTTAGGTAGTGCTGCCCACAAAGATATTACTTCATAATTTAGGTTTTCTGTTCTGCGCCTTGACTCAAAGAACAACCTCTGCCCCTCTGACACAACTGGTTAAATGAAAGAATAGAATGTATGAAGGTAAAAAAATCTTCAGCCTTTAGAAGCTCTTAAACTCAATTTTGATTAAGACAGATTAAAAAGAATAGGAGTTTAACTAAAATGAGTATATAGAAGGACTTATGCCGCGTACACACGATCCGAATTCTCGTCGGAAAAAGCTCTGATGGTTTTCCTGACGGAATTCCAACGGAATTCCACTCAAACTGTCTTGCCTACACACGGTCACACCAAATTCCGACCGCCAAGAACGCGGTGACATACAATACCACGACGAGCCGAGAAAAAAATAAGTTTAATGCTTCCGAGCATGCGTCGAATTGTTTCCGAGCATGCGTAGGAATTTTGCGCATCGGAATTGCTACAGACGATCGGAATTTCCGAATTCGGACAGCAAAATTCAGATGGAGCCTAGACACGTGGCATTTTCCGATGAAAAGCTCTCATCGGTCTTTTGCTGGGCGAAATTCCGATCGTGTGTACGCGGTATTAGAGTAGAGTTCTGTATCACTAGACTGAAATCAACTCATAAATCAGCAAAGTCAGAAAAAAAGGGTAGGGTCTGATGCAATGTCCCCTGAGAGGCACCTCTTAAACTAAGCAATTGGCAAAAGTCTCTGTGTAGTAACTGTAAAGGGGCAGTCTTTAGTCCTAACTCTTCATCCAGCTAGCTATACTCTTTGTGCACATGAAAAAAGTTCCAGTCAAACCTGCTGGCAGTAATAAGGCTATTAGGTAGCTATGTACTGTAGTCAGTTCCTAAAGACTCAGTCTCTCTAGTAGCAACAGGTTAAGGCCACGAGGCCCTTTCACCAGACACAGCGACACAGAAGCAGTGGTCCCTCTGGTCAGATGTCTGCTCACTTCTGGGTGCCTGGGATGACAGCAGGGAAAGAGATTTCACCGCTCCAGGAAGGTCAATTTGGAATGATCCTCTCCTATAGTTTGGAAGCCACAGGTGCTGGCAATGCATGTAGCAATGAACTTAAGAAAATTCCTGGACCGCCGCACTCCAAAAAATAGCCTTTATTTGTGAAAAGGAATCAAAAATACATGTCACAGCAGAACGGACAGAAGAACTGACGCGTTTCACACTATCAAACAGTGCTTAATCATAGCTTATTAGCATTACCTGGGATGACTCTGGTCCTCAGCACAGTGTATCCTGGCAGCAGCTTAGTCCTTCAGCACACAAGTCATGCTCACTACTCCCTGTATGTAGGCACAGATTGCTTTAGCAGGTCTTTATGCTCCCTCGCCTCATGCTGCTCTGCCTGACCTCTGGTGAGTTGTCCATGAAAAATCTTCAGTCCTCCGCCTCTCTTATGCAATGCTTGATGGGGGCAGTAGTCTAAGACCCATTTGCTTCCCTTGAGCAGCACTCCTGAGAAAACTATAGGTCCCATGCTCCTCTCTCCTCCTCCTCTGATTGCTTGCCAGGAGGGGGAGTGGGAATCTTCCGATATTGGGATGGCCCTCCTAAATGTACCAAGGGGATGCGTCTGAGTCACCCTCCAATAAACTTGTAGTGGGAAGGGTTGGAGTTTTTCTTGGCTTTGGAGGCCTTTGAGCAATTAAAATGGCTTCTTCAGACCTTTCGCCTAAATTATTGTGTCAGTCTTTTGGGGGAGGGGGCTGAATTGTTTGTTTCTCCCTTTGTTCTTTTTAGCTCTGATAGTCCTTCTGCAACTGGCTCTTTCTCTGGTTCTATAGGTGGTTGAGAAGTCTCTGGATCCTCTGCAGTCTGGGAAATTGGAGAGTCTTCTTGACTTTCCAAGGGTTATTTTTGGGGTATGAATTCTGGAGTAACAGTCTCTGTCAATGTACAATGGCACAATCAGTCCATATAAACATCTTCCTCCTCATGGCTTTCACCTTTATCTGCATCTGATGGCAAAGACTGAGCCCTAGTCACTGGAGGTTGTTGAGGCACACAAACTGCTTTTGCAATGCCACGTCTTTAACAGACCCATAGTTCTTTCGGAGCACATTTGTATATCAGCAATCCAGGCAACTGCTTACAGGTAACATAGCTGAGACTTCTACCAGTCAGCTAGATTATACTTCCCCCCAGACACCCAGATTCCTCATCAGCACTCTATTCACCAGGTTGTAGGTCCTGTAGCCTCACTTTCAGTTCACAGTTCCTTTTCCTTTTGTTTTGGAATTGGAAGGAATCATTGGAAGGAATAGTGTCCCAAGGACCGGATAAAGGCTAGCAAATGATTGCATCTGGCCCTTGGGCCGCAGTTTGGAGACCCCTGCTCTCTTTGCTCTTATAGGCATGTACGAATGCCTAAATATGCCGGCTCCAGTGTTGCCTATTTTCTTCAGGGATCGTTCCAAACATATATAATAGGCTGTGGTTGAGTCATTCTGACTGTGGGTCTCCTTGTGGGTGGTAAGGAGTTGTTCTGGACTTCTGAATGCCTAATAGGTTTAACAGTCTCTTAATGATTCTACTCTCAAAGTCTCTCCCGTAGTAAGAGTGAATACATCGAAGCAGGTCGTAGTGGATGAAGAACTTCTCTATCAGAACTTTGGCCACAGTGGATGCTTGCTGGTCTTTAGTAGGGAACACCTGGGCATACTTGATGAAGTGGTCAGTCACCACAAGGACATTTCTCTGTCCACTCGAATCAGATTTCAAATGCATAAAGTTAATGCGCACCAATTGACTTGACTTTGGAGATGGACCATTGGAGCCTCTATTGGGTAAAGTCTTACTCTATATCAGTGGTTCTTAACCTCGGTCCTCATTACCCCCAACAGGCCATGTTTTCAGGTTTTCCTTGATCTTGCACGGGTGCTCTAAATCAGTGTAAATGGCTTCGTAATTTGGACAGCTATTTTATCTAAGAGAAAATACCAAAACATGGCCTGTTGGGGGTAATGAGGACCGAGGTTAAGAACCACTGCTCTATATACATCATATGCAAAAATTACAGTATCCTTTAAGTTCAGCCAGCATGCAGGTCCAATAGAAGTGGTCTCCCACTAGCATACAGAGCAGTCAACACAGTCTCTCTGTGCTTTTTTGCAGGAACAGTCGCTATTTATCTTCAGGATCATCTGATGGGCCCCTTCAGTAGACCAGTCCATTGCATAACTGCAGTCGATTCCATTCTTTGTGAACTAGAGGTTCTTCTTTTAGAGAATCTGTCAGAAGTAGATCTGGACACTGAACCTCTAGAGCACAGGTGTCAAACATAAGGCGCGCATGCCGAATTTGGCCCTCCTCCAGATCCCTACTTTCTGCTTTCAAGCAATGCATCCCGCTTCTTCCCAGCAGCAGCATAAGGAAAGGGGATGCAACTTGTTTTTGTTAGGCTCCTCTTCAGCTGATGGAAGGCTTGTACACATTGATCAGCCTACTGGTCTTGGATGACTCCTGAGAGTTCCTAAGCCCTCCTGTTTGTTTGACTGGTTTTGGTAAGTCTGTGTCTTCACCCTCACCCATCAACAACATATTGAGGGGCCAAGTTATCTTAGCGAATCCCTCGATGAATCTTCCATAGTATGATAAAAGACCTACATTGGTAGGTCCTGGCCAGGAGGTGACAGCTTCCAGTTACATGGGGTCAGTGGCCACTCCATTACCTGAAACAACATGTCTGAGGTAAGGGACAGAAGGTTGGTAGAACTGACATTTCTATAAGGACAACTTTAACCTTTCATCATGAAATCTCTTCAGGACTTCCTCCAGTTGCTCTTTATGTTCTTCAAGGGTTATGCTGAAGACAATGATATTGTTTAGATACACTAGCACTTCAAATTCATGTCCCCAATAGGGATGAGCCGAACACCCCCGGTTCGGTTCGCACCAGAACCTTCGAACGGACCGAAAGTTCGCGCGAATTTTCGAACCCTATACGTTATAATGGACGCGAACGTTCGAAATCAAAAGTGCTAATTACAACGGCCAATATGCATGTTAATGTCATAAAACAGGTTTGGGGACCCGGGTCCTGCCCCAGGGGACATATATCAATGCAAAAAGAACTTTTAAAAACTAACGTTTTTTCGGGAGCAGTCATTTTAATGATGCATAAAGTGAAAAAAAAAAGTGAAATTTTCCTTTAAATATGGTCCCTGGGGGGTGTTTAAAGTATGCCTGTGAAGTGGCATGTGTTTCCCGTGTTTAGAACTGTCCTTGCACAAAATGACATTTGTAAAGGAAAAAAAGAAGCCATTTAAAACCACTTGCGGCTTTAGGTTTGTTCTTAAGTAGAATCTGAACAGGTACATTATGAAGTGTAGCTCCATCCCCAAAAAATCTATTTTAAGCTTTTTGGAGAACATAGGGAGGGGTTATCACCCCTGTAACATTTGCTGTCTTTGCACATCTGTTCAGAACATGTCACCTCACTTTCTGTCCCAATGACAAATGTTTTTGGAAAAAGTGGGGTTTTAATTGAAACAAGGATTGGTGATAAAGTATCAGTAGAGAGGAGATACCTTTTTCCCAAATTAAATCTAACAGGATAGAATTTCCCTTCCTAGGGTAGATTTCCTCTCACTTCCTGTTTTCTCCATTTGCAAGTAGGAGTCGTTTGTAAGTTGGATGTTTGAAAGTAGGGGCCTGGCGTATATACTCTGCAGAAATTTGCCCTATTAGATGTTGGTGTAGCCACAAGACTGGTGGGCACAGGAATGGGCCCTGCTGTGAGTTAATAGATCAAGATTTGTAATTGCATGCACCTGTTGAACAGGGCAGAAAAATTGGGGGGTGGTGGTGGTGGTGGACGGTGTTGCCACAAGACTGTAAGCTCTCACAGTTACTCTTGGTGGGCGCAGGAATGGGCCCTGCTGTGAGTTATTAGATCAAGATTTGTAATTGCAAGCACCTGATGAACAGGGCAGAAAATTTGGGCCTTTGGCGGTGGTGGTGGACGGTGTTGCCACAAGACTGTAAGCTCTCACAGTTACTCTTGGTGGGCGCAGGAATGGGCCCTGCTGTGAGTTATTAGATCAAGATTTGTAATTGCAAGCACCTGATGAACAGGGCAGAAAAATTGGGCCTTTGGCGGTGGTGGTGGACGGTGTTGCCACAAGACTGTAGGCCCTCATAGTTACTCTTGGTGGGCGCAGGAATGGGCCCTGCTGTGAGTTATTAGATCAAGATTTGTAATTGCAAGCACCTGATGAACAGGGCAGAAAAATTGGGCCTTTGGCGGTGGTGGTGGACGGTGTTGCCACAAGACTGTAGGCCCTCATAGTTACTCTTGGTGGGCGCAGGAATGGGCCCTGCTGTGAACTATTAGATCAAGATTTGTAATTACCCGCCCCTGTTAAACAGGGGCTGAAAAATTGTGCCTTAGGCACTGGTGCTGGTGCCACAACACTGCAACCCCTCACAGATACTGTACTTGGAGCACAGCAGTCACACGTGTTGCGAAGCATTTTTTTAAAAAATTGTAAGTACACGCCCCTGTTAAACAGGGGCTGAAAAATTGTGCCTTAGGCACTGGTGCTGGTGCCACAACACTGCAACCCCTCACAGATACTGTACTTGGAGCACAGCAGTCACACGTGTTGCGAAGCATTTTTTAAAAAAATTGTAAGTACACGCCCCTGTTAAACAGGGGCTGAAAAATTGTGCCTTAGGCACTGGTGCTGATGCCACAACACTGCAACCCCTCACAGATACTGTACTTGGAGCACAGCAGTCACACGTGTTGCAAAGCATTTTTTTATAAAAATTGTATGTACACGCCCCTGTTAAACAGGGGCTGAAAAATTGTGCCTTAGGCACTGGTGCTGGTGCCACAACACTGCAACCCCTCACAGATACTGTACTTGGAGCACAGCAGTCACACGTTTTGCGAAGCATTTTTTTATAAAAATTGTATGTACACGCCCCCCTGTTAAACAGGGGCTGAAAAATTGTGCCTTAGGCACTGGTGTGGTGGCATGGATCATTGAGGAGGAGGACGAGGATAGTCAGTGAACATAAGAGGACAGTCACTCAGCATCAGCATAGGCAGTCTTGAAGGGATGTGACATTAAAAATTATTCGGTTATATCCGCCTCAGGTGCCTGGTAGCTGGTGGTGATCCAAGACTGATTCATTTTGATGAAGGTCAGTCGATCAACCGAGGCGGTGGACAGGCGCACCCTATGATCGGTGACAAATCCTCCAGCAGCACTGAATGTGCGTTCGGAAAGAACGCTGGAGGCAGGACAGGCCAGTAGCTCAATTGCATACTGTGCAAGCTCTGGCCAGTGATCCATCCTCAGGACCCAGTAAGCCAGAGGATTTTCGGTGGGAAAGGTGTCCAAGTCTGACCTTGCCCCAAGGTATTCCTGCACCATGTATATCAGACGCTGGCGATGGTTGCTGGAACCGATCATACCTTGGGGCTGCGGACTAAAAAATTGTCTGAACGCATCGGTCAGACGTCCACCTTCCCCACCGCTCCTTCTGCTACTGACCGAAGCCTCAGCAACTCGTCGCCCAGGACCAGGAGTTTGTAACCTCCCAGTTTCTGGGAACGCGTTGCACAGACCTTTCTGCAAGGCCTCCCTGAGATGTCTCATCCTCTGCTCCCTCTGCGACGGCAAGATAAGGTCCGCAACCTTACCCTTGTACCGCGGATCAAGGAGAGTGGCCAGCCAGTAATGGTCCCTCTCCTTGATCCGAAGAACACGAGGATCCTTCCGCAGGCTTTGCAGGATCAGGGAGGCCATGCAGCGTAGGTTAGCTGAGGCATTCGGTCCGGAGTCTTCTGGGTCACTGAGGATGACATGATCGCCAGCCACCTCCTCCCAGCCACGTACAAGTCCACTGGTTTGTTGGGACTGTACATCATCCCTAAAAGACTGCTGCTGCTGATGCTGAGTGCCAGGCTCCACCTCCATGCTCACACAATCCTCCTCCTCCTCCTCATCCTCTTCCTGTGTGATGGGTGGGACAGAAGGAACACTGTCCGGATAAAGGGGGCCTTGAGAGGCAAGGAAGTCCTCCTCTTCCTGCCTCTGTTCTGCCTCAAGTGCCCTGTCCATTATCCCACGCAGCGTATGCTCCAACAGGTGGACAAGAGGGACAGTGTCACTGATGCATGCACTGTCACTGCTCACCATCCTCGTGGCCTCCTCAAATGGTGAGAGGACAGTGCATGCATCCCTGATCATGCTCCACTGACGTGGGGAAAAAAAACCAAGCTCCCCTGACCCTGTCCTGGTGCCGTAGTCGCAAAGGTACTCATTGATGGCCCTCTGCTGCGTGTGCAGTCGCTGCAGCATGGCCAACGTTGAGTTCCACCTGGTGGGCATGTCACATATTAGGCGGTTCTTGGGCAGGTTCAGCTCCTTTTGCAGCTCAGTCAGCCGAGCACTGGCATTATAAGATCGGCGGAAATGCACACAGACTTTCCTGGCCTGCCTCAGGACATCCTGTAAGCCTGGGAACCTGCCCAAGAACCGCTGCACCACCAGGTTGAGGACGTGAGCCATGCAGGGCACATGGGTGAGCTGCCCCTGTCGCAGGGCGGAGAGGAGGTTGGTGCCATTGTCAGAAACGACCATTCCTGGCTTAAGCTGACGTGGCGTCAACCACCTCTCGGCCTGCCCCTGCAGAGCTGCCAGAACCTCTGGCCCAGTGTGGCTCCTGTCCCCCAAACACACCAGCGCAAGCACGGCATGGCATCTTTTTGCCTGCGTACTTGCGTAGCCCCTTGTACGCCTACGGAGCACCGCTGGTTCCAAGGACAGAGCACTGGAGGAAGAAGAAGAGGAGGGGGTGGAGGAGAGAGGTGTGTCACAACCAGTAGCAGTAGTAGCGTTTTGGAGGCGTGGTGGCGGAACAACCTCCAACACTACTGCACCTTGTCCTGCATCCCTCCCAGCTGCCAATAGAGTGACCCAATGGGCCGTGAAAGAAAGGTACCGTCCCTGTCCATGCCTGCTGGACCATGAGTCAGCGGTAATATGCACCTTACCGCTGACCGCCCTGTCCAGCGAGGCATGGACATTGCCTTCCACATGCCGGTAGAGAGACGGAATCGCCTTCCGTGAGAAAAAGTGGCGTTTGGGAACCTGCCACTGAGGAACCGCACATTGAACAAACTCACGGAAGGGGGCCGAGTCTACCAACTGAAAAGGCAGCAGTTGAAGTGCTAGCAATTTAGCCAAGCTAGCATTCAACCGCTGGGCATGTGGATGGCTGGGAGTGTACTTCTTTCGACGGTCCAGCAGCTGGGGCAGGGAAATTTGCCTGCTGCAATCGGACGTCGGTGTACTGCAAGTACTTGGTTGTGACACACCTAATTCTACACCTTCAGTCCTCTCAGAGCAGCTTTCAGAGAGGACTGAAGGTGTAGTGGGGATGGAGATCCCAGCTGATGAGGAGCAAGGAGAGGTCCGCTTAGTTCTTTGGTGTGGGTCTTTTATGTGTGCCTGCCAACGAGCTGCATGGCAGGTCGACATATGTCTGGTCATGCTTGTGGTGCCCAAGCGGCTGATGTTTTGGCCACGCGAGATTCGCTTGAGACAAATATTGCAAATAGCAGTGGTGCGATCTGATGCACTCGTCTCAAAAAAGGCCCACACCAAAGAACTTTTCTGATAACGTGCAGAGGCAGCGCCCTGCACAGGCGGAGCTCTGCGGTGTTGTACAGTTGCTGTGCTGGCCTCTACCTGGCCTCCAGGGGGCATCCTGCCTCGTTGGACATGTGACGCTGCATCCTCCTCCTCCTCGTCCTCCTCCTCATCCTCTCTCCCTTCAGGCACCCACGTGGAGTCAGTGACCTCATCATCCCCTCCCTCTTCACCACTAGAGCAAACCTGGCAGTAAGCTGCAGCTGGTGGAACAGTACTGCCAGATTCCTCAAGCTGGGTATCATCATCCGAGCCTTCGAATCGTTGGGCATCCTCCTGGAGCATGTACCCAACACTGTGCTCAAAGAGTTCGGGGGACTCCTCAGGAGGACATGGTGGGTCTAGGGAAGGGGTGGCTGATGATGCCATTGAGTACGCGTTGGCAGCTGCTCTGCCAGTACCCTGAGCCTGGGTGAGAGAGGATGAGGAGGATGAGGAGGGCTTGGTCATCCATTCTACCAAGCCTTCAGCATGATGCGGCTCCACATGTCCAGCTGCCGAAAACAAAGACGCGCGTGTCCCATGGCCACGTGCTGATGACGATGCACGACCACGGCCACGGCCACGTCCACTAGAAACAGAGCCTGCCTGCCCTGTGTTCTTGGCTCTGCACGCTCTGCCTCCCCTTGGCGGTCTTCCAGCCATTGTAGTCGGTAGTCCTGTGGGTGCTGCTGAGAAGAAAATATAGGAGCTCTGTGTGATGCCACTAACACACTAGAAGTCCTATGGGTGCTTCTGCAAAGAAAATAGAGGAGCTCTGTGTGATGCCACTAACACACTAGAAGTCCTGTGGGTGCTGCTGAGAAGACAATATAGGAGCTCTGTGTGATGCCACTAACACACTAGAAGTCCTATGGTGCTTCTGCAAAGAAAATAGAGGAGCTCTGTGTGATGCCACTAACACACTAGAAGTCCTGTGGGTGCTGCTGAGAAGAAAATATAGGAGCTCTGTATGATGCCACTAACACACTAGAAGTCCTATGGGTGCTTCTGCAAAGAAAATAGAGGAGCTCTGTGTGATGCCACTAACACACTAGAAGTCCTGTGGGTGCTGCTGAGAAGAAAATATAGGAGCTCTGTGTGATGCCACTAACACACTAGAAGTCCTATGGGTGCTTCTGCAAAGAAAATAGAGGAGCTCTGTGTGATGCCACTAACACACTAGAAGTCCTGTGGGTGCTGCTGAGAAGAAAATATAGGAGCTCTGTGTGATGCCACTAACACACTAGAAGTCCTATGGGTGCATCTGCAAAGAAAATAGAGGATCTCTGTGTGATGGGACTAACACACTTCAAGTCCTATAGGTGCTTCTGGGAAGAAAATATAGGTCTGTGTGATGGGACTAACACACTTCAAGTCCTATAGGTGCTTCTGGGAACAAAATATATGATCTCTGTGTGATGGGACTAACACACTTCAAGTCCTATAGGTGCTTCTGGGAGAAAATGTAGGTCTGTGTGATGGGACTAACACACTTCAAGTCCTATAGGTGCTTCTGGGAACAAAATATATGATCTCTGTGTGATGGGACTAACACACTTCAAGTCCTATAGGTGCTTCTGGGAAGAAAATGTAGGTCTGTGTGATGGGACTAACACACTTCAAGTCCTATAGGTGCTTCTGGGAAGAAAATGTAGGTCTGTGTGATGGGACTAACACACTTCAAGTCCTATAGGTGCTTCTGGGAAGAAAATGTAGGTCTGTGTGATGGGACTAACACACTTCAAGTCCTATAGGTGCTTCTGGGAACAAAATATATGATCTCTGTGTGATGGGACTAACACACTTCAAGTCCTATAGGTGCTTCTGGGAAGAAAATATAGGTCTGTGTGATGGGACTAACACACTTCAAGTCCTATAGGTGCCTCTGGGAACAAAATATAGGATCTCTGTGTGATGGGACTAACACACTTCAAGTCCTATGGGTGCTTCTGGGAAGAAAATATAGGTCTGTGTGATGGGACTAACACACTTCAAGTCCTATAGGTGCCTCTGGGAACAAAATATATGATCTCTGTGTGATGGGACTAACACACTTCAAGTCCTATAGGTGCTTCTGGGAAGAAAATGTAGGTCTGTGTGATGGGACTAACACACTTCAAGTCCTATAGGTGCTTCTGGGAAGAAAATATAGGTCTGTGTGATGGGACTAACACACTTCAAGTCCTATAGGTGCCTCTGGGAACAAAATATATGATCTCTGTGTGATGGGACTAACACACTTCAAGTCCTATGGGTGCTTCTGGGAAGAAAATATAGGTCTGTGTGATGGGACTAACACACTTCAAGTCCTATGGGTGCTTCTGGGAAGAAAATATAGGTCTGTGTGATGGGACTAACACACTTCAAGTCCTATAGGTGCTTCTGGGAACAAAATATATGATCTCTGTGTGATGGGACTAACACACTTCAAGTCCTATAGGTGCTTCTGGGAAGAAAATGTAGGTCTGTGTGATGGGACTAACACACTTCAAGTCCTATAGGTGCTTATGGGAACAAAATATATGATCTCTGTGTGATGGGACTAACACACTTCAAGTCCTATAGGTGCTTCTGGGAAGAAAATATAGGTCTGTGTGATGGGACTAACACACTTCAAGTCCTATAGGTGCCTCTGGGAACAAAATATAGGATCTCTGTGTGATGGGACTAACACACTTCAAGTCCAAGGGTGCTTCTGGGAAGAAAATATAGGTCTGTGTGATGGGACTAACACACTTCAAGTCCTATAGGTGCCTCTGGGAACAAAATATATGATCTCTGTGTGATGGGACTAACACACTTCAAGTCCTATAGGTGCTTCTGGGAAGAAAATGTAGGTCTGTGTGATGGGACTAACACACTTCAAGTCCTATAGGTGCTTCTGGGAAGAAAATGTAGGTCTGTGTGATGGGACTAACACACTTCAAGTCCTATAGGTGCTTCTGGGAACAAAATATAGGATCTCTGTGTGATGGGACTAACACACTTCAAGTCCTATGGGTGCTTCTGGGAAGAAAATATAGGTCTGTGTGATGGGACTAACACACTTCAAGTCCTATAGGTGCTTCTGGGAACAAAATATATGATCTCTGTGTGATGGGACTAACACACTTCAAGTCCTATAGGTGCTTCTGGGAAGAAAATGTAGGTCTGTGTGATGGGACTAACACACTTCAAGTCCTATAGGTGCTTCTGGGAACAAAATATATGATCTCTGTGTGATGGGACTAACACACTTCAAGTCCTATAGGTGCTTCTGGGAAGAAAATGTAGGTCTGTGTGATGGGACTAACACACTTCAAGTCCTATAGGTGCTTCTGGGAAGAAAATGTAGGTCTGTGTGATGGGACTAACACACTTCAAGTCCTATAGGTGCTTCTGGGAACAAAATATAGGATCTCTGTGTGATGGGACTAACACACTTCAAGTCCTATGGGTGCTTCTGGGAAGAAAATATAGGTCTGTGTGATGGGACTAACACACTTCAAGTCCTATAGGTGCTTCTGGGAACAAAATATAGGTCTGTGTGATGGGAATAACACACTTCAAGTCCTATAGGTGCTTCTGGGAACAAAATATATGATCTCTGTGTGATGGGACTAACACACTTCAAGTCCTATGGGTGCTTCTGGGAAGAAAATATAGGTCTGTGTGATGGGACTAACACACTTCAAGTCCTATAGGTGCTTCTGGGAACAAAATATATGATCTCTGTGTGATGGGACTAACACACTTCAAGTCCTATAGGTGCTTCTGGGAAGAAAATGTAGGTCTGTGTGATGGGACTAACACACTTCAAGTCCTATAGGTGCTTCTGGGAACAAAATATATGATCTCTGTGTGATGGGACTAACACACTTCAAGTCCTATAGGTGCTTCTGGGAAGAAAATATAGGTCTGTGTGATGGGACTAACACACTTCAAGTCCTATAGGTGCCTCTGGGAACAAAATATATGATCTCTGTGTGATGGGACTAACACACTTCAAGTCCTATAGGTGCTTCTGGGAACAAAATATATGATCTCTGTGTGATGGGACTAACACACTTCAAGTCCTATAGGTGCTTCTGGGAAGAAAATATAGGTCTGTGTGATGGGACTAACACACTTCAAGTCCTATAGGTGCCTCTGGGAACAAAATATATGATCTCTGTGTGATGGGACTAACACACTTCAAGTCCTATAGGTGCTTCTGGGAAGAAAATGTAGGTCTGTGTGATGGGACTAACACACTTCAAGTCCTATAGGTGCTTCTGGGAAGAAAATGTAGGTCTGTGTGATGGGACTAACACACTTCAAGTCCTATAGGTGCTTCTGGGAAGAAAATATAGGTCTGTGTGATGGGACTAACACACTTCAAGTCCTATAGGTGCTTCTGGGAACAAAATATATGATCTCTGTGTGATGGGACTAACACACTTCAAGTCCTATAGGTGCTTCTGGGAAGAAAATATAGGTCTGTGTGATGGGACTAACACACTTCAAGTCCTATAGGTGCTTCTGGGAACAAAATATAGGAGCTCTGCCTGCCTGCCTGCCACGAACACACTACAAGTCCTATAGGTGCTTCTGGGAACAAAATATAGGAGCTCTGCCTGCCTGCCACGAACACACTACAAGTCCTATAGGTGCTTCTGGGAACAAAATATAGGAGCTCTGCCTGCCTGCCACGAACACACTACAAGTCCTATAGGTGCTTCTGGGAACAAAATATAGGAGCTCTGCCTGCCTGCCACGAACACACTACAAGTCCTATAGGTGCTTCTGGGAACAAAATATAGGAGCTCTGCCTGCCTGCCACGAACACACTACAAGTCCTATAGGTGCTTCTGGGAACAAAATACAGGAGCTCTGTTTGCTGCCAGTGCCTGCCTGCCACGAACACACTACAAGCCCCTCTTTCTAAATCAATCTTTCTAAATGAATCTATCTAACTCAATCTCTCTAAGTAAATCTCTCTAACTAACTAAATCCAGCAGAGTGACACAGAACGATCCTGCTCTATCTACGCCGGAACAGCATGTGACCGGCGCAGACGGCGTGGCGGCCTTTTATAAGAGGGGGCGTGTACTAAAGCCCCTGAGCTGTAATTGGCTACAGGCGTCCTGCCTGTAGCCAATTATGGCTCTTCGAGTTTCCGGCGCTGTGATTGGCCAAGCATGCGGGGTCACAGTGCATGCTTGGCCAATCATCAGCCAGCAATGCACTGCGCCGGCCGCGCCGGCCGCAATGCATTACGGGGCCGCTCGCATCACACGAATGTGATGCGAACGGCCCAAATAGTTCTGGGCTCGCCGATCGAGCGAACGCCCGGTGCTCGATGCGAACATGGGTTCACATCGAGCACCGGGCCCATCCCTAGTCCCCAACTGTCTTCTCCATCAATCTCTAGAAGGTTGCTGGAGTTCCTGACAGACCTTGGGGCATTCTGCTGAATTTTAAGAACCCTAGCGGATAGATGAAGGCCGTCTTCTCTCCATCTTCTGGATGCATGGGGATCTGGGAGTACCCGCTCTTCAGGTGACTCCTAAATGAAGCCCATGCTCTTCAACTGCCTGTTGCTCACAGAGGACTTCCAGATCACCCTGTGGTATCTGTCAGACTCTTTCTCTGAATGGCTTGTTATTCTGCAGGCAAATTTGGTGCTGACTCCCCCCATCAAAATCACTATTCGCCATCTCAGAAGCTGAGCTTTGGTTCTATCTTTACACTCAGGTCAGAGTGGAGTGTTCTGAGGGTACAAACTCTCTACAGGAATCTCATCTTCTCCTCTTCTCCTCCCCCCCCCCCCCCCTACGAAATCAGAAACAGTTTTTTCAACCTGAAGCAGCCATAGAGTTTAAAGACTTGTTGGGCCCTAGAACACTCTCCCCAGGTGATGTGATAATATTGGTCGCCAGTAGAGTCATCATTTCCATTAGTTGGGTCATCTGGGCTTTCAAGAGCTCAATTTCTGGTTTACCACCAGCTACACTAACTACTCTGATCTCAGCAATAGTCTTGTTTTTGGGCTCTTCTTCTTGCTCTCTAGCATGGCTTCCTCTGCACTCACAGTCCTGATTAATTCAAGGTACTTCAGGATATAGATAGATGCACAGTGAGTCCAACTTAACAAATTTTTTCCAAGGGGTTGTCCCAATCTGAATGTGTGAGTATTTTGAGGAAGTGGGTTATATAGGGGTCATTTTGATGAGCGCGCTATAGAATCTCCAAATTTCTTCTCTGAGCTGAGGGTGATTCTCTCCCTCTTCCCTTGACAAGCCCATCGCATCCTTCTGGGAGAGAGGTGTTTAGCCTCAGACAAGAATGTGAGATTCTTATGGTCAGTAAGAATAAGAACCGGCACAGTGGTACCTTCGAGGAGATGTCTCCATTCTTTTAGGGCTAAAATTATCGCCAACAGCTCTCTGTCACAATCTCGTAATTGCACTCTGCAGGTGACAATTTCTTGTAAAAGTAGCCACAAGGATGCATAGCGCTCACAGAGGTAGGACGTTGAGACAGAAGGGTGCCAACACCAGTGTCAGAAGCATCAACCACAAGGATAAAAGGTAACGTAGGATCAGGATGTGCCAACACAGGAGCAGAAACAAAGGCAGCCTTGAGACTCTCAAAGGCCTTAATGGACTCCGGAGACCAACTTTGTGGGTTACCATGCTTTCTGGTCATATCAGTCAGGGGCTTGACCAGAGATGAGAAGTTCTGAATAAACTTCTGATAATAGTTGGCAAAGCCCAGGAAACACTGCAGAGGATGTAAACCCGTGGGTCGGGGCCACTGTAGAACAGCTGAAAGTTTCTCTGGGTCCTTCTAAATACCAGCAGTGGAAATTACATAATCCAGGAATTTAACCTGTTCACAATGGAACTCTTCGCCAGTTTACAATAGAGATTGTCCTGGAAAGTTATAGATAGGCAACTCCTATCCTCATATTGATTAGTGGTTCCAAATTAATAATAACTACTGCAGTAGGGAACAGACACAAAAGATACGCTCAGCATCTTTCCAAATAACCGTTCTGCCTTTATTATGATGCAATTGAAGGGTTTTATACACATGATTACGTAGGTATCACATTAATATTACAATTGTACGTTTATTGTAACAAGGGGCGTATCATAGGCAGGCTAATTCTAATCAGGACTCGAAAGAATGTAAACATGTACTGAAAACATTATTAGTGCCGTGTGCACAGTGAGGGCAGTGTGCAATACATACAAAATAGAATACAATTATATACAGAACTTTCAAATTTCCATTACAGTCTCCCCTCTTTTGATCAATATTTTGATCACCATACCTGCTATCACCTTTAACCTGGAACCTTCACACACTTAGGTGGAGGTAGTCCTGGCCAAAGAGGCAAAAACTCCATTGTGGAGAAAATAATAGCTGAGCAGCTTTTTTCATTACAAAAATGACTTTTCATTGTGAAAAACAAATGATTGATAAGACATATTTACAGAGTACTGGCTGTACGCTCCTGTGGCCAGAATGGCCTTCTAGCTTAATTGTTGGTATGCTGACTTATCAGCATATGCAAACACAGACAATTCTACAAAAAATGGAAGAGGTACAAAAGACAAATATGACTTCAACATGGCTAAACTACTTTTCAAATATATATCCCTTACAGTAAAGTAATTGAATCAATAAGTACCCTAGACTGTGATTGCAAAAGGGAAACAAATCAAACTTAGATATTTCTTTAATTTTGTCAATTTTGCAGTGTCTGGTGTGGATCCAGGTGACTTTTCCTTCAAGTTTTGCAAAACTGTACATGAAATAGATGCTGTATTGAGTCTCCAAACATTTCCTTATATATAAATGTCTCTTAACAATCCACAAGTCACCTGGCTTTAGTTTTAGATCCTTCCAAACTTTTAGGATCTGGAATTGGTGAGAAAACACATAAATGAGTTTGTCAAAAACCTTAAAAGATCAGCAACATTCTCTGTGAGATCCGAATGGAAGACTTCAGCTGCTGAGACAAAATATAAGCAAGTGAATAACACACTCCCAAACCAAATCCCATAGGGAGAGAGTCCAACATCCCCTTAGAGGCTTGATAAATTATAAGAAAACACTCAGGCAAAATTTTCTTACTCTACTTTGTCCGCTACATTGTAGACAGTAGGGAGTGTAAAAATAAAACATCAAAACTTCAAGTAAGGACTCTCCTATAAAAAATTATTTCCTCCGTTACTCTCTGTACTTACAAACTACTTCTGATAACACGTTTTACTGTGGCCTTTGCAGTAGCATTGGTCACTGGACATCCAAAAAACATGTCCATACAGACAGAATGCATACTCATAAGATCCTGACTTGGGCATCTGGTTATATCTTTTTATAATCTCTGGAAGGGATGTTCAGCTTTTGGTAACACCTTTGGTAACAGGTAAAACAAGAAGTGGTATGTTATAAAAACAACTGTGGTGAACCCTGGCTCTATCCCAAGCTCATTTACTAAGGCAGCCATAACTGCTTGTGACTGATGACACGGTCCATGTGTCAAGCTGGAGGGAAAAGAGTGTCTGGCAGACATAAATGATCACCTTTTCCAATGTCCTGTTTCATAAGAACTTGCCCACTGTGGACCACTTGTTCTTCTCGTTCTGGGGTCCTTAAAGTTGAATTATTAATCCCAGCTATACTGGGCCAGAACTAGGGTGGAATCTGTGAGTTGCACAGACCCAGCAAGTGTCCGGGGCTGTAAATGCAGCATCCTTAGTCGGTCTGCTTCCATGAGTGAGTTTTAATGTTAGTATGGCTACCTCAGCAAGAACTGAGAAGGCTGAAAACAGCCGATCAAATTAACTTAGCATGCTTGATTGGTTTACCTGCCGAAGTAAAAACAAACTTCTGGCCCTTCAAATGGAACCAAAAGGATCCAATGACTCTATATACAGAGTATCCTTCTGGGTAATAAACTGCATACTCGGTATAAAACCGGGAATAACTCTACAAAAAATATATATATTTTGGTCTTCAGGGGGTGTGTCCTGCACTGGGCTCACAGCAGCTGATTCCTACGTCATCAATTTAACACATGTGGTTTCCCCCATCTACAGCCTCCTCCAATAGGGGCAATAAGGTGGCTGGATTAAAATGTACACATTTTTCATTGTTGGATTTGTACATAAACAAACAAAGCAAACTCATATTTTAAACCTTTCATTAGACCAGTGGCGGCTGGTGCTCAAAATTTTTGGGGGGGCGCAAACAAACAGCCTCACTGTGCCATCAAACGCTGCCACTGTGCCCATCAAACGCTGCCACTGTGCCCCAAGTGCTGCCACTGTGCCCATCAAACGCTGCCACTGTGCCCATCAAACGCTGCCACTGTGCCCCAAGTGCTGCCACTGTGCCCCAAGTTCTGCCACTGTGCCCCTTAAGTGCTGCCACTGTGCCCCAAGTTCTGCCATTGTGCCCCAAGTTCTGCCATTGTGCCCCTTAAGTGCTGCCATTGTGCCCCTTAAGTGCTGCCATTGTGCCCCAAGTTCTGCCACTGTGCCCCTTAAGTGCTGCCATTGTGCCCCAAGTTCTGCCATTGTGCCCCAAGTTCTGCCATTGTGCCCCTTAAGTGCTGCCATTGTGCCCCTTAAGTGCTGCCATTGTGCCCCAAGTTCTGCCACTGTGCCCCTTAAGTGCTGCCATTGTGCCCCAAGTTCTGCCATTGTGCCCCTTAAGTGCTGCCATTGTGCCCCTTAAGTGCTGCCATTGTGCCCCAAGTGCTGCCATTGTGCCCCTTAAGTGCTGCCATTGTGCCCCAAGTTCTGCCATTGTGCCCCTTAAGTGCTGCCATTGTGCCCCTTAAGTGCTGCCACTGTGCCCCCTGCCTGCCCTCTGCACTTACCTTGTCCTGGTGACGGCGTCAGGCGACGAGCGGTGTCTCCGTCGGATGTCTTCTCCCGCGCTCCTCCTGTCTTCTTCTGCTGTGATTGGACGCTAGGTGATTGGACGCCTAGCGTCCAATCACAGCGCCTGTGACTTCAGCCAATCAGGTGACAGGTAACAGACCTGGCAACCTGATTGGCTGAGAGGCGGGTCTGTGTTAGGGAAGCGATGTATTCGCTTCCCTAACACAATACTGTGTAATCAGCGAACGCACAGCCGTGCGCCCGCTGTTTACACTTAGGGAAGCCTATTAGAGCACACCGCTCTAATAGGGTCCCCTATTAGAGCTTACAGCTCTAATAGGGGCGCTTCCTGCAACACCCCCCCCCCACTGTAATTCAGATGCCCGGCGCCCGATCAGGGGCCGGACACCTGAATAGGGGGCGGCAGCGGTGACAATAGATAGATTCATGCAATGCATGAATCTATCTATTGGTGATAGAGCGGTGCAGGAGAGGGGGGGCGGCGCTCCTGCGCCCTCTATGCATGCACCGCCACTGCATTAGACAAACATTTAGTTAGCTGTATATTTGCTGCGCAGAATGTCGGACCATTAAAAATTTAATATAGACCAAAATAATGTCTAACTTTGTCTAATAGCACCTTTGCATATAGGTACAGCTCTGATATATCGGGGTGAGCCCTTCATTACTGGGTCCAGCTTCCATAAATATATTACAATGTCTTGTTTTCTATCACGCTGTTTGTGTAAGAACTCCAGTTTCATGTTTCAAAAAGACAACTTTTTCCTGGCAATATTATAATAAATGATAACAATACCCTGCGGTCATGGAGAGATGGCCATAAATCCAAAATATTCTTCTGCTTATACCCACTGCATTTACAAGGAAAAGGGGCACATCATTTCACAATCCACACATTCTGCTTTGGATTCAAAAATAAAAATAAATAAAAACAAACAAAGCGCTCAGCCACGTCAAAAACTATAAAACAACTGGCTGCAGGTGGGATCTATCCTAACAGGGTGTGTGGACTTGATGTGATGGGTCTGTCATATTTAAATTTTATTTATTATTACTCTCACATCATGGACCGCACATCAATATATTATCAGACTTTAAGAATTTTTGTAGAAAAACTTCTTATGTATCCCATCCATCTTGGCTTTGTTAAACATTATGGCAGCTGTATTCCAATTAACAACCTCATCTTAATCTCTTTTCTTTCCACTCAATAAATGTAAAATTACAAAATTGTTAATTTAATCTAAACTAATCCCATTTTTATCAATTCCCCATTAACCTGGATTTCATTTCCAATCAAAGGTTGTCTAAACCAGTTTCAATATATCTATATTATTAATAAAATTGTTAAACTCATATTAGAAATTGATACTCAAATGATAATTTCAATATCACACCCTACTGTATATTCACAGATAACGTTCCTTAAAGGGGGACATATTACTTAATTTTACTTAATTCCTTATTAAATGCACTGTTTCCACTATCAAAGGATATTCAATTTGTGTAATACACGGTTAAATGTAACCTTCATTTTACCATGTTTGGAAAACAGATTCAAAAATAATTGTGATCACATTGTTTATCATTAGATTCGTTAACCCGGCACATAAAGTTATAAATGTTTTGTCTAAAAAACTGAAATTGGCATGGTGTCCTTCCAGCTTATCACCGACCTCTCATCCCAGCTACATTCTTTCAGGAGAGCACAAAGGAGGGGGTCACATCTGCGTACATGACACACACAAGCGATAGAACTACAGGTTCCAGCATTCACACACATACACAAATATCTCTCTAAAATCGCTTACATTTTTCCCATTTGTACACAACACATGCATATCATTCTCTTACATTCTTTTAAATCTTTTAAATACTTCCTTGCTAAGTTTCTGCTTTCCTTATTTTGTTCTGATATCCTTTGCATCCAATGTATTGTAATACCATACTTCACATACTGTACCTTCTACGATCAGATGGGCAGCCATAGTGCTCATCCCATCTTCTCTCTCTGACAACATATAAAGTATTCTGTTTTAACTCTCATTTCTCTGTTTCTTGACTTTTGACTAACTCCAAATTCATCCCACAACTTAACATGAAGATGTCCCTTTCTGTCTAGTGTTAATTGTCGCCCTTCATCCATCCTGCTCACATAGATAGCTGTTTCTCTAGCTTTGTACTCTGCATGATTCTTAGTCCCTGTGGACTTGGGTGGTAACCCAGTTACCCATTGTGGATCCATGTCCACTTTAACCATTAATCTAGGGGCTCAGTATAGGCGGAACCGCACCTTCGGTTCATATATAGCGCTCCTCTTGCGCTGGGCATTTTTGAGGGTCTCTTACCCTTCATTCCCTTACTTAATTTAATGCCCATAATGGCTGGCCAGTCTTCTCTGTGCCTATACCCTCTTGCCTCTAAACTACTTTATCTAGCAGATGTACTACATATACCTGTGAACAGCACTATTCTTCCCTTTCTTATCTATAACACTCCGATGGACAGTAGACAGTGACAACATAACATATAACCACCAATCAATGCAGTTCGATTAAGGGGAGTAAGATAGGTACCCTTTGTCCCGAAAATGCCTTACCGATCAAGGAAGTCTGATAACTCAAATGTAAGCAAAAGGCTTACCTCAGCCGGCTGATTATCAGAAATTCCCGGATCGTCTCAAACTCCTCGTTTCGGATACTCAGGGTCACCTTTAACCCCTCCTAGGCAAAGCTCGCCACCTGTCCTGGAAATTTATATATAGGCAACACCTATCCTCATATTGATTAGTGGTTCCAAATTAATAATAACTACTGCAGTAGGGAACAGACACAAAAGATACGCTCAGCATCTTTCCAAATAACCGTTCTGCCTTTATTATGACGCAATTGAAGGGTTTTATACACATGATTACGTAGGTATCACATTAAAAATTACAATTGTACGTTTATTGTAACAAGGGGCGTGGAAATTTGTAAGTTCTGTATATAATTGTATTCTATTTTGTATGTATTGCACACTGCCCTCACTGTGCACACGGCACTAATAATGTTTTCAGTACCAGATTGTTCTCTCTTAGTTTCTGAAGCACACGACCGACATCTGTGTGGTGGCTCTCCAGGGACTTGGAAAATATGAGGTTATCGTCGAGATAAACCACCACACATAACTGAAACAAATCTCAGAGGACATTGTTAATAAATTCCTGCAAAATTGTTATTAAACGCAGTTTTCCACTTGTCGCCCTTGTGAAAACCATTGCTCCCTTGATGAGGCGGTCAAATAACTCCGTAATCAACGGAATCAGATAGGCATTCTTAATTGTGAAACGATTGAGACCCCTATAATCAATACAATGTCTCAGTTCACCACTCTTCTTCTTCACAAAGAAGAAACCAGCACCAGCAGGAGACGAGGATTTGCGGATGAAACCTTGAGAAAGCGTGTCTGCAACATACTCCTCCATGGCCTTATCCTCCAAGACCGACAAAGAGTAAACTGGATAGGGGGTATCCACGAGGGGGTATGGCACCAGGTTGAAGGTCAATTGTGCAATCATATGGCCAGTGTGGAGGCAAACTAGGGGCTTGACCTTTGTCAAAGACATCGCTAAAATTGCGGTACTCGTCCGGCAGGGAGGAGAGTGAAGAGGTCACAGGACTTTGGCTACCTTCTGGAAGCATGTCTCACTGCATTATGGTGACCAGGAGAGAACCTCTGGACTGGACGGCTTAAGTAGGCAGGACTAGCGAGCAGGATATCATCAACAGCTGAGTAACTTTAAATAGATAGGAGCTGGTAATTAGCCGAAGGCTGAACGGCCAGCTCAGAGAAGGAAGGGCTGAGCCCAGCCCTGACAGATAGTACCATTCACACCAAAAAACTCTCCACAGGCACTTTTGCTGTGATGTGTGTCCTTTTATTTTGAATAGTCGTGAAATTCTATTTCCCAATGGCCAGACACATTTAATTAAATATAAGGTAAACTGACAAACAATAGGAGTGGTATATTTAATGTCAAACGCCCATTTTCTAAATGCATTAGAGACCACGTATCTCCCATTAGGAAAATTTATGGAAACAGTAGTAAGCTGACACGTTGGTCTTTACCATAATTTTGACCTAAACATTATTACATTTTCTGCCCTTGAACACATACCCATACACTCCAGGGGTGGCAGTATCGAGCGTATACTGCTACAACTGGAAATTTGTTGGATTTACAGTTTAGATGCTACTAAGGACCCAGGTCTCAATGAAACCCTGAATTTCAAGCTCTTCTTACAATGTCATCTAGATTGAGCTAGCCATGATTTCCCGTTCATTAAGTTTGCCACACAATACGTCTATTTCAATATAATTCTGTCCATATAACTTTGAATAGTTAAACTGTGTTGAGCTTTTAATTCACTGAAACAAGTTTTTTGTCTGTTTATTAATTTACATGGATGTAGATGAAAAGTTACAAATTTTTACTATGATGTTGTTCTGCGTCTGTATCTATGTATATGCATGCTTTACTTATTTTGTTATGTATGTCTTTTTTTTATGTATTCGCCATCTCATACTTTGACTATTCATTTGTGTGGGATTTGGTTACTCTCTTCCAGCCTTTTTCATCATATATCTTCCCACTGCGTGTCTTTGACCCGGGGCGCCATGGTCGATCCGGGACACTAGGTGCTGTGGTATGGGCGCCCGGGGCATTTGCGGGGGAAACTACCCTGGCAATGAAAATTTGCCCCATTTTATGCGTCCATGTCCCGTTCATTGACCTTTGCCTCCAGGCACTGGCCATTCATCTGTATGACCTGCCATTGGATCTCCACCCCCTATACTCCTATGGAGGGCTATCCAGATCACCACAGCATTGCCTGGTACCCGCCCTCTTGGGCTTGTAGGCATGCGTGCCTCGATTCAAGTGCCTCCAGCCCGATGTGTGCGGTCCCCACCCCTCGGGTGCAGTGCACTCTGGTCTTTGTAGGAACTGGCAGGCCATTGGGCTCCGGCGCATGCGTGGTGGCCTCTGAGCATCCGCATCCAACCGGATGGGGGGTTCATAAAGCCGGTGTTTCCATTTTCCAGCTGATGGGAAGCCCGATGGCCACCATTGTACACGCGGCATTGAATCCACTTTTTGCTTATTCTTTCCTTGTATATCTGTGATTTTTCTTGTCTGCATTTCTCTCCTTGTTGTCTCTGATTCTGGTCTTAAACTTTGAAACCACTGTGGTTCTTATATCTTTCTGTAATTATAGAATGTCCCTTCTCTATAAATGGTGTAATTGCTTTATTGCTGCCGACTTGATGCTTCATTAGCAAATGGGCGTTCAGCAGCATTAAATGTCAGTGATTTGTATAATCACTGCTAAAATAATTCAGATCCAACCCTTACACTACTGTGTTCTTTTCCTTATTTTATACCTAGTCTTTCCTTTTTTTTGAAATGTTGCTCCCTGTTAAATGTGCTGACTCTGCAATTATAAAGGATTTTTTGTCCTTTTTTCTTTTTTTTTTCTGTTCTCTTGATCTTAGCCAGCATTCTGGCTTGCCTCTTCAAGTTCTTGTATAGCTGGTGCCCTAATTCAATCTCATACTAGTGACCCACAATGTGAGTAAAAATATATATTTCTTCAATGTCTTGGTTTGGAGATTGTTTATTATACAATTCTCCAGTTTTTGATAGCTATATTCCCTTAGTAAATCATTATGTATATTATATATTATAGCTTGGTCTTTGTGGCCCCCCTGCGGCCATACGGATTTTCCCAGTTCTGTCCATGGTGCCCCCCTTATGGTTCTATGATTTGGCAGTGTGGAGGCTTGGCTTAGGTAAGTGAGTAAACAGTTAGACATGGCGAGTATATTTATATATATATACACAGCATCTCACAAAAGTGAGTACACCCATCACATTTTTATAAATATTTTATTATATCTTTTCATGTGATAACACTGAAGAAATGACACTTTGCTACAATGTAAATTAGTGAGTGTACAGCTTGTATAACAGTGTAAATTTACTGTCCCCTTAAAATAACTCAACACACAGCCATTAATGTCTAGACCGCTGGCAACAAAAATGAGTATACCTCTAAGTGACAATGTCCAAATTGGGCCCAATTAGCCATTTTCCCTCCCCGGTGTCATGTGACTCCTTTTGGTGTTATCGCTCTCACTCTCTCATACTGGTCACTGGAAGTTCAACATGGCACCTTATGGCAAAGAATTCTCTGAGGATCTAAAAAAATAATTGTTGCTCTACATAAAGATGGCCTAGGCTATAAGAAGCCGCCCCTCAAGGGGTCATGGCCGATACACGTGGGGGCTCGCAGTCTGGGATTTACAGTTACCTCGCAGTGTATTGGAATAGAGGGTGAAGTATTTTTGAACTGCGCCATCAGAGATCAGCACCATTTTGGAGAGACTTTCACTGAGATGCATAAGCGTGAGAGGAGCCCTTGCTGAAAAGCCTGCAAAGTTACGCAGCACCCGCACCCAGTGGGAGGAGTCTGCGCTGATCTTTCCCCCCCACGAGGCACCGCGTGAGGGGGGGTTGCGGAAGGAGAAGAAGTTTGGTTGAGTTCTCGGAGTTGGAGAAAAGACACCAATACCTTCTCAGCGAAATGCATCGTATCCCGAGCGTGCAGCCTGCATTCGGACCCAGGATGCCTACAGCAAGGGGTCCAGCAAGTATACAAATGCCCGGTACCGTGATCACAGACATGGGCATTCGTCCGCTGCCGTAGGGGCGGTTCGTTTTGGGCACCATTGGAGACATGGGGGCCCTCGGGGTGTTGTGTGGGAAATGTGATGGGTTGGTCGCAAACCCCCGGCCGTTCGCCTGGTGCCGAAGGTGTGGCGAGTACACCTTCAAAGTGGAGCAGCCCACCGCACAACCTCGGGCCTTCCACATGGATTGGGTCACAGGTGTGGCTACTGAGGAGCACATCGCTTATGTTCTGGCTAAAGGGCCCGAAATTCGGGTTTCATCCACGGTTGCCAGTGACCCCGACAAGGACATTGCTACTGAATGGGCCCGAGAGTCAACCCCTAAGGTGATGGACACAGCCTCGTCCCATGACAGGTCAAGAACCAGGCCTGGTTGGATGTCTTAGGTATCAGTCTTTCCCAATCAGTGAGTGCGTCTGGCCTCGCTGTGTAGTCTGGGGAAGGGTACTTAAGGTGCTGAAGTCACATGTTTGGGGTTTCAGCTGTGGCTGTCTTTTCCTAGTTCTGGATCGGGGTAGCCCCGCGAGGGGTCCTGGGCCTAGGAGCATTACCGTCCCGCAAACATGGTCAGTCTGACTAGCCCCATAGACCCGCATGGTCTGGGGCAGGGATCCATCTGTTCCTGAGTCTCGGAGCTGGTTAGACCGAGGCCCAGTAACTGAAGGAGGATTCAAGGCGTCCCAGAGTGCTCTCAGTATTGGAGTGGCACCACAGCTCATACAAGTGACCGGGGGAGGACTCTTCAGAGGAGGGCCAACAAGCTGGCATCTCAGTAAGAGCCTGGAAGCTGAGTTGTATGGACACTAAAGAATCCACACTTCCACAGTGCAGCCAAGGAGACAGAGAAAGTTCCAGGTACTGTGAGAAAGGTTCCCTTTCACCTTCAGTTGCAAGTTTATTCTGTGTCAGAGACTTTTACAAGTTTCATTGTTGGCTGCTAGACCTCTGTCTAGAGGTCTATCCGGCATTGAAGCGCCCAGCTGCGAATGGCTACTCTCTGGGTTCGATTAGAGACATTCAGTGGATGTCAGCAGTTCAAGGTGCCTGAGTTTCTTCACCCTTGCCCTCTATTGCTATTTGAGACTGTGTTATGTTGGATGTTACCACTGCAGAATAAAAACCTTTTCAAGGACTTTTTATGTGTCAGCATTTGAAGTTGTTGGGTACTAACCCTGGGAACCCCTGGACATTCGTTGACCAGCCACGAGGAGGTAACTGGTAAGCCCAAAAGTCAAGGCCGCCCATCAAGGGGTTATGGCCGCTATAGATATATATATATATATACACATTCTTCCATGTTTTGATAATTAATATTGTGGTTATTATGTACTTTTTCTTTCTTACGGTATTGTTTTTCTTTTTTATACTGTTGATTGTCTGAATCAATTCCCTGAGGAAGCCCATTTGGGCGAAACATGTCGGGATAATATATATCTCATCATCACTTATTTTTACTATACCATCTGTAATATGATATAATGATAATCTGCCTACTCCCCCTCCTTTTATATGTGTGTTACCTTTTAAATGATGTATAAATAAAAATAGCTTAAATTGTTTGTTAAGGCATATATTTAAGTCTATACCAGCGCCTCTATTAGAGGCTAGCATAGCACACTGTATATGTTGTATTTAAAAACAAGCACTGTAATTACTGAATATCAGCTGTCTTCTGGCCGGTCTCATCACTCGCGGACACTTTCCAGCTCTAATAGATGTCTTCTGTGGAAGGGGCCATGATCTCCCTTTGACGTCAGAGGGAGATCACGCAGAAGACACCCATCGGAGCTGGAAAGCGTCCGCGAGTCACATGACCGGCCTGAAGACAGCTGATATTCAGTATATACAGCGCTCTTCGGAACAGGGTATACCAACAATTTACATAACAGACATTAATCGCAATCAGTAGAAAACAAATATGTATACTATTAGAGCGTTGTGTGATAGGCTGTCTATATAGTTCCTTGCTTCTGCTTAGCGTGGTTAGTACAACTAGTAGTGAGATGTTAATATAGTCACCCCTTGTTCTCCTAAGTTTTCTTGTACCGTATGGGAGCTGTTGTATTTTATCTGTGTGTAAAGTTCCCGCCCCCCCGACACCAGCACTGTAGCTCATTAGATGACAGGGGTGAAAGGCGAGGGGTGGGGGTGTAAGATGGTTAAAGAGGGAGAAGGGAAATATGGAGGTAGGAAGGGCTTCCGGCGGTCAAGTGATTATGTCTAGGTCGTCTGGTTCAGGGTGTGAGTATATAGGTGACCCCCCTAGACTTGTAGTTAAGGGTTTGCTTCAGGGCCGCGCAGTGCATCACCATAATTGCCACGTTTTGGTGAAGGTCTCTTGTCTATTTTGCGCTGTGAGAATGAGGTCTTCCATCCTCCTTATGTCTTTCCATAAGTTAATGGACGGTGGGTGGGTAGACTTCCAGAGGAGGGGGATGCATGCCTCTAATCCAGTAGGTGAGATGACAGATTTCTTCTTCGCGTGAAGAAGAAAAAATGCTGGATCGGCCGGAATGGGCCTTTCCGTGAGCCCTGTATTGTCTCACGAATGACTCCCCAGAAATGCTGTAGCTTAGGGCATGCCAGAAGATATGCAGCAGTGTCCCTTTCTCAGATCTCCTGGGGTTTTGAAATGATGTATAAATAAAAATATGTGGTATAAATAAAAATAGCTTAAAGTGTTTGTTAAGGCATATATTTAAGTCTATACCAGTGCCTCTATTAGAGGCTAGCATAGCACACTGTATATGTTGTATTTAAAAACAAGCACTGTAATTACTGAATATCAGCTGTCTTCTGGCCGGTCTCATCACTCGCGGACACTTTCCAGCTCTAATAGATGTCTTCTGTGGAAGGGGCGGTGATCTCCTTTTGACGTCAGAGGGAGATCACGCAGAAGACACCCATCGGAGCTGGAAAGCGGCCGCGAGTCAAATGACCGGCCTGAAGACAGCTGATATTCAGTATATACAGCGCTAGTTTTTAACCAAAACATACACAGTGTGCTATGCCAACCTCTAATAGAGAGGCTGGCAGTGACAACATTTATATTTTAATATTAAAATTGTTGCCTTATGAGTTGTCCATTAATAGCTGTAAAATATTGTAATTTTGAATATCTGATACAAAGCTAGTTCAACTAGCTTTGTATCAGAGCCACCAAGAAGGTTAGGCTAAGCAAACAAGACGGTGCCTAGGCTTTTGTGTAATAACAATGGGTTTCAAACTCACTTCAAAGGATCCCATGCTGGGATATGCAATGAAGGGTGGCCCACCCCGGTTTTAATACTTAAACTTCCCTGGACCATTCAAGTAAATCTTGGGCTCACAACGAGTAGCATGAAAAGGGGCTGACTTAGGCAAAGTATAGGAAAGCCGACCAATAAGAAGTCACTCTATGCCGACCAATGAGGGATCAGCCTGTTTTGATATACACAGACTAGCTGGGAGGAAAGGCTCTCTCTTTCAGGGGGCCAGCCATCAGGATGGGACCTGGGTAAGAAAGGGTAATTATGGGAAAGGTATGCCCTTTACTTGTAACTAAAGGTGTGTGTAGATTAATGTTTTGAGGTATATTCTCTGGTATATTCTCTGTATTCCTTCGTGTAATTCTTTTATTTTAACCTAATATTTTCTTCCTTGGTGTAAGACTATAGATAGATGTTTGTGTATTAGCTAGACTTTAACAATACTCTAATAAATGTTATTATATTTAAAGCTTTCACTCTTGGTCAAAGAACTCTCATTTAACCCACATCATATCTATAAGATATGAAATATTAAATATAATTATCGGGTAACAAAAATAATAGCGGTGGAGGGGCGGGGAGGGGCCGGAGACAGACAGAGAAGGCGCTGACAATGAGGAAGGAGGGGGTGAGGGGGGAGAGAGGAGAGCAGAGAGCTGGTAGCCTATCACAGAGGGATGCCCTTTGACCACGGTGATTAGGGCGGAGCTGCCCTTGTTATCGTGGTCTGATTAGAGAGGCCATACAGGAAGTGGTAGATTTAAAAAAAAAAAATGAAAAAAAAATTCTTAGCTAGGTAACTATATCAGTGGTCATTACCTTGTTTTCTGTGCAACTTTTTCTGTTTATCGGTTATACTTAGGCCAAACACTTGAAGCCAAAAACAGCAGCTGTAAAAACGTCCAGTGTGCATGAGGCACACTGGACGTTTTTACAGCTGCTGTTTTTGGCTTCAAGTGTTTTTGTCTGCAGCCAGTAAATTCCCCAGCATGTTATCCTATGCCGTGATTGGTCGTGCAGTCACCTGGGACCTGTCACGTGTCCCACATGACTGACAGGAGGGAGGGAGCCCTTCCTGCGCTGAGGGAAAGTGATGTCACCTGCCCGGGCACTGAAGGAGGCAGACTACGACGGACCCCCTAGCAACAGCCATTTAGAGGCGAGTTAAAAATTATTTTTTTTTCAAATATTTTTTTTTTTTATGAATTTTAAGCATTTTTTGGGGGGGGGGGTGAAACACCACTTTAAGTGCAAACGAAGCCTGCGTCGTCCCCGCTGCAGGCCGCATCCATCTTTGCCCGTCTTCCCTCCGGCTCTGTGACTGGCCAGAAGCTGAGTGACGTCACGGCACACTCACCTGAAGAAACTGCGCGGGGGCAGCCGTTCCTTCAGAACGCGGTAAACAGTAAATATTTTCTAAACGGCGCAGGTTTAGGAGATATTTACCGTACTTATACGCTTACCTATAGGTACAACTTGCAGAGGGAGGTTTACAGCCTCTTTAAGAAGAGTTTTTCAGCTGTCAAAACGCTCTGGCTCCATGCACACTAGGGTTTTTTATTTTTAAGCTAAAAAAAGCTGGAAAAATCATTGGATAAAAAATGCTGGTAATAGCTTTTTGTAGTAGTGTTTTAGCAGAATTAGCATTTTAGTGCCATTTTTGCAGTAAAAGAGGAAAAAAAAGCGCCAAACACACTAGTAGTAGCGTTTAGGAGCGTTTCTGCTGGAAAAACGCTCCAGGAAACTCTACAAAAACAATTTTTTTCTGCTCCTAGACGCTGAAGCTCAAAAAAGGCTAATAGCCTAAAGTAGTATGCATGGACACATAGGATAACAATATTTAGCTTCTAGGAGCAGAAAAAAATGCTAATAACAGCTTCTAGGAGCTTAAAAAAACGCTAATGTGCATGGAGCCTAACTCTGATAAAAGCTTTAACCACTTTCCGACCGGCGCAGGACGATGTACGTCCCTGTTTTTGAAGAGGGATATCTCGGTAACGGCGGCAGCAGCTGCTGCCACAACCGAGATATCCATCTCTTCAGGCGCCGGTCGGCTGTCCGATAATGGTGGTCATCGCGGCGGATTTGCCGCGAGATCACCGTTATCGGCGGCGGGAGAGGTGCCCCCCCCCTCCCGCCGCTCTCCCGTGCCTTCCGCGGCTTACCGGAACCGTCGGCAGCGGCGGAGGCGATCGGGTCCTTTCCCCTGATGTGCATAGAGATGAGTGACGCTAAGATGGCCGCCACTCATCTCTATACCATAGGAGGGCGGAAGCGACGTCAAAAACGTCACTGCCTTGTAATAGGAATAAAAGTGAGCCAATAATATTTTTTTTTAAAAAACAGTGTAAAATAAATAAAATCAAGAAAAATAAATAAGAAAAACAAAAATTTGTTTAAAGCGCCCTGTCCCGACGAGCTCGTGTGCAGAAGCGAATGCATACGTGAGTAGCGCCCGCATATGAAAACGGTGGTCAAACCACACATGTGAGGTATCGCCGCGATCGGTAGAGCGAGAGCAATAATTATAGCCATAGACCTCCTCTGTAACGCAAAATATGCAACCTGTATAATTTTTTAAACGTCGCCTATGGAGATTTTTGAGGGTAAAAGTTTGATGCCATTTCACGAGCGGAATTTTGAAGCGTGACATGTTAGGTATCAATTTACTCGGCGTAACATTATCTTTCACAATATATAAAAAAATTGGACTAACTTTACTGTTGTCTTATTTTTTTATTCAAAAAAGTGAATTTTTTCCAAAAAAAGTGCGCTTGTAAGACCGCTGCGCAAATACGGTGTGAAAAAAAGTATTGCAACGACCGCCATTTTATTCTCTAGGGTGTTAGAAAAAAAAAACAATATATAATGTTTTGGGGTTCTAAGTTTTTTTCTAGCAAAAAAAAACTGTTTTAAACATGTAAACACCTAAAATCCAAAACGAGGCTGGTCTTAAAGTGGTTAAAACGCTAAAAATAGGAAAAACACAGCATTTTTGAGCCATAACATTTTGTGAGAGTATAGTTTTGCTAATAAAAAAAAAAAAAAATCCCTCCATAAAGAGTACCTGTCAGCACTTATTACTGTCACAGGGGATGTTTACATACCTTGTGACAGCATTAAAAGTGATCAAATTTTTTTTTTTTTTAAAGTGACAATTTAAAAAAGAAAAAGAAAATAAATAAGAAAAAAACATTTTTTTTAAGTGTCCCCATCCCCGCAAGCTTGCGCAGCAAAGAAAACTTACACATACTGTAAGCCGCATATGTAAACGGTGTTCAAATCACACATGTGAGGTACTAGACCTCCTCTGTAACTCTAACCTGGTAACCATTATTTTTTTTAAAAGCGCCGCCAATGGAGATTTGTAGGTACCGTAGTTTGTCACCATTCCACGAGTGTGCGCAATTTCAAAGCATGACATATTGGATATCTATTTAATTGGTGTAACAGCTTTCACATTATACAAAAAAATTGGGCTAACTTTACTGTTTATTTATTTTTTTAATTCATGAAAGTGTATTTTTTTCCTAAAAAATTGCATTTGAAAGACCGCTGCGCAAATACAGTGTGACATAAAATATTGCAACAAACTCCATTTTATTCTCTAGATTCTCTGCTATATATATATATATATATATATATATATATAATATTTGGGGGTTCTAAGTAATTTTCTAGGAAAAAAATACGGATTTTAACTTGCAAGCAACAAATGTCAGAAATAGGCTTAGTCATGAAAGGGTTAATATGTTTATTTAAAGGCTGAACCATGGATGACAAATATCCAGGAAAGCTCAAACAAGATACAACCTCTTACAATATTTTGGAAGGAACGCAATACATTCCAATACAATGCAATGTCAAACATTCTCCGCTTAAGAGAACATATGCTCGTCGTCCAAAGATGACATCCAAAAGTATTCCCACATCGGTGAGGTTGTTTTGGCTGTCAGAAAAGAAAAACAGAAATTTACAAATTAATAACCAAGTCCATTGCAGGCATGTTATAGATGAGGGAAAAACACGGTAAATACAATTTAAAAAGTAATTGTTTTCTTCACCCCAAACTGAAGCAGACTGCAGGTGACCCGATGTTTTTCCCTGCATGGGCAAAGCCACATGTTCACTGTATTCAGGATTAATTTAGACACTGTTGCAGCCAAATTGGGATAACCCCTATTTTATATTAGTTATATGATCTCATAACATAGCATAACATAAAAAAATATGTATTAAGATTGCTGGTTACCTTTTTATTTGCTTAACCTATAGTAATATCATGGCACGGCGGGAGCTCCCTGGTTCCGTGAGGACTTCATATGACATCCTCCCAGTCGCGCTCCTCCTGTGCGCTCTAGCAGCCACACTGCAGCTTGATCTGTCACCCACTGTACCATGTGATTGCTGTGGCCAATCATAGCTCTCCCAGTAATGCATAATGGCTATGAACGGATTCCATTAATAAAAATTATTGCTTCTAATGCCCTGTACACACGATCGGAAATTCGGCCAGCAAAAGACCGATGAGAGCTTTTGGTTGGAGAATGCGACCGTGTGTATGCTCCATCGGACTTTTGCTGGCCGAATTCCCGCCAGTAAAAGATTGAGAGCAGGTTCTATTTTTTTCCGTCAGAAAAAGTTCCGACCGGAAATTCCGATCGTCTGCAACAATTCCTACGTTCAAAATTCCTACGCATGCTCGGAAACAATTAGACACATGCTCAGAAGCATTGAACTTAATTTTCTCGGCTCGTCGTAGTGTTGTACGTCACTGCGTTCTTGACGGTCGAAAGTTCAGAGAACTTTTGTGTGACCGTGTGTATGCAAGCCAAGCTTGAGCGAAATTCCATTGGATAAAACATCCAAGATTTTTTTGACGGAAAATCCACTCGCGTGTACGCGGCATAACAGTGATCATTACTGTTATAAGTAATAATACCGTTAAAAAAAATCCTGGTAAGCTCCCTAGTGGAGTACAATGTCACTATGGTAACACTGCTCTGGTCGCAGTATGCAGCAAAAAAATGATAAAGAAAGAAAAAAAAAATATATCAGATCAGGGATACTGTCAACAGTCAGTATCCCTGATCACCACCACACCGGTCATATGATGACACCGTGCTGCTCTTGGGACAGTATGTTAAAAAAAAGTGGGAAAAAAAGCAAATTTTTTCCAAAAAAAACTCACCATGCCTCTTAACCATTTCCATACTGGGACATAGTAATATGACGCCGGCAGAAACATCATCTCCCTCCGGGTGAATGTCATATGACGTCCGCCTGTTCTCGCCGCAGCGCGGTAATCAGGGATAAGGCTAGTCCCTCGGGACACAGCCCATCCCCGATGAGGGTAAAGAGCCAATAAAAATGGCTCTTTACCACATAACCAGCTGTGTCCAATCACAGCAAGTCACATGTGTTGTGCTCGTTCTCACCGCTCATCATGCCCCCGGGGGTGCGCAGCGTGGCGATAGGGGATGAGGCGTGTTCCTTGGAAACAGCCCATCCACAATCAGGTTAAAGAGCTAATGAGATTGGCTCTTTACCATGTGACCGGCTGTGTTTAATCACAGCCGGTTACAAATGTCAACAAACGACTGTAGTGCCTCTTCCGGGTTCTCCTCCTCAGTGTGTGAGGAGGAGATCTTGAAGAAAAATGTACAGTGATGTGATTACTTTTTTTTTTTTTACATGCTGTCACCAGTCAGTATCCCTGATCACCACCACACAGGTCATATTATGACACTGTGCTGCTCTGGTGACAGTATGTTAATGAATTATATGTCAATGTTATGAGGAAAAATTTTTTTTCTTAATTTTCGAAAAAATTGTGACAAAAAAGTACAGCTTAAAAATTAAAACTCACCATGCCTCTAATGCCCCGTAGACGCGATTGGATATTCCGATGGAAAAAGTCCGATCAGATTATGTTGTCAACCACAAAATCCATGTGATTTTTCCGATGGATTTTGTCCAACACTGGTGTTGCATACACACGGTCGGACAAAGTTGTCGGAAAATCTGATCATTCTGAATGTGGTGACGTTCGTTGCGTACGACGGGACTACGTAGAGGCTAGTAGCCAATAGCTTTGGTCTTGTAATGTGATCTGAGCATGCATGGCACTTTGTCCGTCGGAATTCGCTACACACGATCGGAAAAAGTCCGATAGGACTTTGTTGTCGGAAAATTTGAGAGCAGGAGATAAAACTTTGTCCGTCGGAAAAAGTCCGATGGAGCCTACACACGGTCGGAATTTCCGACAACATTGTCCGATAGGAGCCAATGGAGCCGCTGCTGTGTCTCAGCCAATCAGGAGGAGAGGATGGCTAAAACACTCGTGGACATCGCTGGAAAGAGATGGGGCTCATGTAAGTATTAAGGGGGCTGAGGGAGGTTGCTACACTTAGAAGGTTTTTTTTATCTTAATGCATAGAATGCAAAAATCTTCTGCCTTTACAACTCCTTTAGTAAATACCTTGGGCTTTATACTTTCTAAAAAGTGTTCATTTGGGTGTATTTGTACTGTCCTGGCATGTTAGGGCCTCAAGAAATGGGATCGGCCATCAGCACATCAGGATTGATCAATTTTCAGATACATACCATAGTTTTTGGACTCTATAATTTTCCTACAGACTAAATAATATACACTGATTTGGGTTATTTTTACCAAAGAAATGTCACAGAATACAGTTTGCTTACAAAATGAAGAAAGATTATTTATTTGCAAAACAGAAACAAAGAAAAAAAATTTTTTATTTTTTTTAAAAACAATGGTACATACCACAGAAAAGAAAGTGCTATCTATAATGCCGCGTACACACGGTCGGACTTTCCGGCAGAAAAAGTCAGACAGAATCTTTACATCGGATACTCCGATCGTGTGTGGGCCTCATCTGACTTTTTTATTTAAAAAATTCTGACAAACCTAGAAATAGAAAATGTTTTAAATCTTTCAGACGGAATCAATTCCTATCAGAAAAACCGCTCATCTGTATGCTGTTCCGACGGGCCAAAAACGACACATGCTCTGAAGCAAGTACGAGACGGCAGCTATTGGCTACTGGCTATTGAACTTCCTTTTTCTAGTCCCGTCGCACGTGTTGTAGGTCACCGCGTTCTAGACCGTCGGACTTTGGTGTGATCGTGTGTGGGCAAGACAGTATCAGCGGAACTCCGTCGGAACTCCTTCTGACAGAAAAAACGGTCGTGTGTACAGGGCATTAGACATGTCTGGTTTGTTTCGTTGCGAATTGAAGTTCGGACGAATTTTCGTTTTTTGAAAATTCAGATGCATCAGAATTTCCAAATTACAATAGTACCAAATTTAAACGAATCCGAAATAGCAAAAAAAATTTGGACGAAATTTGAATTTGAAACGTTTTCAAATTGTTTTTGTATATTTTTCTAATCTAAATAGTTTTCAAAATTGAATTCAAAAAGTTTTCTAATTCGAATTTGAAATGTTTTTTAAAATTTACAAAATAAAGGAGTAGAATAGAAAATACAAATAGACTAGAAAAGAATATAACAGAAAATAAAAGAATATAATATAATAAAGTAACACAGAACAAAATCTAACAGAAAATAAAACATCAGAATAGTCTAGAACAGTGGTCATCAACCCTGTCCTCAGGACCCACTAACAGGCCAGGTTTGCAAGATAACTGAAATACATCACAGGTGATATCATTTGCTGCTCAGTGATTGCAGTATTGTAGTCTGCATCTCCCCACGGTAATACATAAAACCTGGCCTGTTAGTGGGCCCTAAGGACAGGGTTGATGACCACTGGTCTAGAATATAATAGCAACAAATAGAATATAATACAATAACATAGAAATAATATAACCATCTTCTGAAATTAAAATTTCAAATAGAATAAATTTGAATTCAAATACATAAGAAAATAATAGAATAGAAAAAAAACAAGAAAAAAATTGACTATAAAAGAATAGAATTAAAAAAACAATAGAATAGAATTGAATAGAAAGAATAACCTTTTCCCAAAATTCAAACATAATCAATTCGAATTTGAATAGAATAGAATATAAAATAACAGAATAGTATAGAAAAAAAATGAAGAATATAACCATATTCGAATTTTATATAAATTTGAATTTGAATAGAAAAAGAATAGAACATAAAAGAATAGAAAAGAATAGAAAATAAAATAGAATAGAAAAGAATAAACAAATAAAAAAAACAATAGAATTAAACTAGAAAAATAAGTGTGTACAGTAACTATGAGCTGAAATAAATTCGCAACATACAATGATGACACACAATAAAAATACCTAATTGGCAGGTGCGTTCGCAGTCTTGCTTAGTAATAAAATTGTTTCCATTTCCTTGACAACCTCTATAGACGAATTTCCTGCAAGTTTTTGTCCTCCGATCATAGTAATAGCGAGTCCTGTACACCTCACATGGACCGGCTTCTGGATTCAAGCTACACCTTACAGCTGAGAAAAAAAAAAAAACGCCTCAATATCGAATAGCAATGAAAACAGATATGACATGATAACACCATGACTATTGTAACTTTACAGAACAAGTTTCTGCTGGGCTGGATACACCACTAGTTAATAACGAATGAATCAATATTGAGAAACGTACAAGGACAAACAGAGAAAGAAAACATACCTGGTTTGCACGAAGCCTCGCATTCATCCCGAGTAGCAAATTTGTTTTCGTTTCCGTTACAACCGCTATAGAGGAAAGACTTGCAAGTGCGCGTGTTCTTATCATAGTAATAGCGCTCTTTGTGCCCCAAACATGGACCGGGGTCTAGAGGCTGGTCACAGACTAGAACTGGAGAGAAACAACACCTAAATATCAAATAGCAATGGAAGAGATAATTAGTGATAAAGACCCATAGCGGCCACAGGACCGGATTGGCTTCCGCCGTGTCCAATGACAGCGGGTGTGGAGGTTCCGGCGGCGTGCGCACGTGCCCCAAAGCCAAAGTGAGGAATCATGTACAGGTATGGGATTTTTCACTTAAGGGCCGTCCTGCCACAGTATATATACATGGGGCGGTCCTTAAGTGGTTAAACAATGTATTGGATTATTCCACTACCACATAAGAGTAAGTAAGGGGCTATCTACTAAGCTGCTGAAAGAGAAAAAATTATGAAAAAGGCTTTTCTTATATTTTTTCTTAATATTTAATGTTGGTAATATATTTGGGTAATATGTGCAATGGCATTACAGCCAACAGAGGTTACAGTTTTTTTGTTTGTTTTTTTTTATTTTAAAGTTGCACTTCTATTTGTCAAAAAGCAAGATTTTTGTTTGTTTATGAAACTTGTTTTTTTTCATAAAGACGTTATATATCACCATGGCTAAACCCTTAATACCATAAATAATAACATGATATTAGATTTTTACTCCAGGAGTATATAATTAGTTTGGAAATTGTAGAGAAATGCTTAAATAATGCATTATAATTTACCAAAACCCAATCAATTTTAGTTGCCTAAAATGTATGATATTTTAGTAGACTGAAATGTACTGGAGGTTTTAGTTGACTAAAATATGACTAATGATCCGACCACAAAATCCATCTGATTTTTTCAGACGGATTTTGTCCGACACTGGTGTTGCATACACAGGGTCGGACAAAGTTGTCGGAAAATCCGATCATTCTGAACGTGGTGGCGTTTGTTGCCTACGACGGGACTACGTAGCGGCTAGTAGCCAATAGCTTTGGTCTTGTAATGTGATCTGAGCATGCGTGGCACTTTGTCCATCGGAAATTCGCTACACACGATCGAAAAAAGTCCGATAGGACTTTGTTGTCGGAAAATTTGAGAGCAGGAGATAAAACTTTGTCCGTCGGAAAAAGTCCGATGGAGACTACACACGGTCGGAATTTCCGACAACATTGTCCGATAGGACATTTTCCGTCGGAAAATCCGACCGTGTGTACGGGGCATAAAACTAAAACAATTCAGGTGACCAAAATACGACTAAAATTAAAATGGCATTTTAGTGTAAAGACTATGACTAAAACTAAATCGAAAATTGACATCAAAATGAACACTACTCCGCTGGCCATTTCTAAGTCTGCAACACAATTCCATCCAGAGCCTATAATAATAGCAAATTAAAGCTTAAACATGTATTGCACTACCACATAAGAATATGTAAGGGGGCAGCTACTAAGCTGCTGAAAGAGAAAAAAATTAGGAAAAACAGCTTTTTTTATATTTTTTCTTTCATTTTTTTTTATATTGGTAATATATTCCGGTAATATGTGCAATGGCATTACAGCCAATAGAGGTTACAGTTTTTCGTTTTTTTGGGATTTTAAAGTTGCACTTGTCAAAAAGCAAAGATTTTATTTTGTTTAAGAAATTTGGGTTTATTTATAAAGAGATTATATATCACAAATGCTAAATCCGTGTTTGTAGTACATGTTCAAACCTTAATACAAGAAATAATAAAATTTTATTAGATTTTTACTGCAGGAGTATATACTTAGTTTGGAAATTGTAGAGACATGCTGAAATAATGCATTATAATTTACCTAAACCCATTTGATTTTAGTTGACTAAAATGTAGACATGGGCGCCATCAAAAAATTTGTTTTGTTTCGTTACGTTTCGTATTAAAAAAAAAAATTCGTATTTCGTAATTCGTGTATGAAATTTAATTCGGATTCGTACGAAATACGAATTTTTCGTTAGATTCGTAAACTTGTCGTTAAAATAACGAAAGTTCGTTATGATGAATTAATCATTATGAGGGGTTCCCACCATCCCTGTGCTGTGCTGACTTCCTGGGATTTTAAACGTTTCTGTTAATTTGGATCCGAATTTCGTAAACTAAATTTTGTATTTCGTACTTCCTCTGAGTGATTGGTGAACAAAACACCAGCCACGTTTCTGTTAATTTGGATCCGAAATTCGTAAACGATATTTCGTATTTCGTACAGAATTCGTATGCAAAAAAATTCGTATTTCGGATTCGTACGAATGTACGAATTTTTGGAAATTTGTACCAATTTTTGATTCGTACGAAACTGTCTACTAAAAAAAAAAAAACTGTGATTTTAGTCTACTAAAATATGACTAAAACTAAAACAATTCAGATGACTAAAATATGACTAAAAATTGCATTTTCGTCAAAAGACTTATGCTGGCCATACACTATACGAAAAATCGGCCAAACCTAGTTTCGAAAAACGAACGTTCTGCCACGAGCGCAAACGATGGTGCCATCATGTAATGACCGATAAATCGTTCAGTGGACATAAATAAATACATTTTATGTTCATTTTTTTACATATACCTGGTGCAGACCGGTCGGACGGGAAACACATTAACCTTTCAATTTATCGTTCGTTCGGCAGGAAATGTCCAAACTTGTCCAAACGATTATTGATTTTGTGTCCATTAACTGGCCGAAAAAACGAACAAACGGTCTAGTGACCGAATTTCGGCCGATTGTGTATGGCCAGCATATGGCTGAGACAAAATCAAAATTTGAAGTTGAAATTAACTCTGAACCGAACAGCCCAGCTGAGATTAGTGAGCAGAGCTTCAGAGAAAAAAAAATATGGTCCACAGGATTGGGAATCAATCCCAGTCTTTCCCAGTGAAACCAACCCCAGTACATAAAAGTGACAATCACCCCAATCTATAACTGCCCTATGCAGCAAGGTACACATGGAAGGGCAATGCACATCACAAACAAGCAAATGATTTCCCAGCACGATTACCGACCAGCCTGCAAAACAACCAAATCGGACCTGTCTAACAGTTTGCGTTAAAAACCCTCTGTTACCTGTACATGATTCCTCACTGTTAATTTGGTTGTTTTGCAGGCTGGTCGGTAAGTGTGCTGGGAAATCTTTTGTTTGTGATCAGCCCCAGTACATGTTTTGCAAAGAACAGGCAAAGATCCAGGTTTCTATACCAAAAGGGACCATAAAGCCACAAACTTCCCATCTTTTCTAGACAACATAGTCAATTTTACACATATACAGTGTGTGTATATATATATATATATACACACAGTGCTATGTCGGCAAGACTTACCTCCAGCTGTAGAGAATGAGATGAACTGAACCACCAACAGACTGGCAGCAATCACAGCAAGGGAACATATGGTTGTCATGTTGAAGTCTTGTCCACCAAAGGCAATGAAGAGTCAGTGTTATTCTACAGACTGATCCCAGATTCCTGGTGGATATTTATAGAGAGGAGAGACCACACCCACAGCAAGACCGGCCAAGTCTATTGGTCTGCCCCTGGGAGTGGTCTCAATACCTCTGGTGGAGGAAGGTCATCTCCAATATTTATCTTCACAGTCAACATCACATTTTGCATTGCAGAAATGTCAAAACTTAATACAAAACAGAACTATGACTAGAAAAAGATAAAGGTTTATCAATGACTGGCTTTTAAGAGCAATTAAGAGCATCGGAGACCTGGGAATTTTCTTGGAGGAGGGGTGTGAACAGCAGCGGCCGAGCCATAAGGGGAACAGGGGCATCATCCCCCTAATCTCCATGTGGGGCACCAGGTTTTCATGAGGTTTTTTTTTTTTAAGCAGATGATTAGAGCCTGGGGCTCTAATTGGGCTTCAAAAAGTTTGGGCTCTGCACCCTGAACCCACACATTTGTGACATTAGCGAATCAATATTCACTATTGTCTTCTGGCTTCTCCTCCTGGCCAATCAGGACAGGAGGTGGGTCTTAAGAGCGGATTAGCCGGGACGAGAAGCCGGGGAAGCCGCAACCTGGATGGAGTAAGTGCAGACCTGGCGGGGGATTTGTTTGCTGCCTCCCCCCAAAAAATAGCGCACCAGCTGCTGCTGGGTGTGAAACTGCTTGTCTGTCCTGATATATGTATTGTATTTCCTTATTACAATCAGAATGTGCAAAGCTGGCCACAGACATGAGATCAGTGTTTTAATGCCAACATTTATTTTCATTGACATAAACACAAACATTTCAAGCGTGCAACCTTATAGAGGGATCATAAAGCTACCAGGGACGGACTGGCAACACATGAGGCCCCCAGGCAATAGGAGATCATGGGGCCCTCTGTGTCCCTGCTCAAACTCAAGCCACGCCCACACAAAGTCCCACCTACATAGTGCACTGCCCACAGTTCCAGTCCTCCTGGAGCTGCTGTCTCTGGGCGATAGCTTCTAAGATAAGAAATAGCAGTCCATGCCTCAGCTGAGCACTGTCCAGAGGTCCTGGTCTGGGGAAGAATTTTTTAACTCACTGAGGATGTACCTGTCTGGGGGACAGATAGCTCTTGGGACATTGTGAGTGAAAACCAGGCTGTGGACTTTTTGGGTGGGCTTGTGCTAGGAGAACATGCATACTAGTTCATTATGATACTGTCTTGCAGGGGGAAGATTTTTTTTTTTTGCCACAAGTTACTACCGCTTCAATCCTGTCCAGAAACCAGGTAGCCATTAAATGGTTAATCATGCAATTCCGCCAAGGATCCGTTAGCAATGAAAGGGTTAATTTCTGTGCTTTACATGACAGCAATTAAATAGCACAATCGTGTGGGATACAATTTCACCAGACACAGCGACACAGAAGCAGTGGTCCCTCTGGTCAGATGTCTGCTCACTTCTGGGTGCCTGGGATGACAGCAGGGAAATAGATATCACCGCTCCAGGAAGGTCAATTTGGAATGATCCTCTCCTATGGTTTGAAAGCCGCAGGTGCTGGCAATGCTGGCAATGCATGTAGCAATGAACTTAAGAAAAATCCTGGACAGCCGCACTCCAAAAAATAGCCTTTATTTGTCAAAAGGAATCAAAAATACATGCCACAGCAGAACGGACAGAAGAGCTGACGCGTTTCACACTATCAAACAGTGCTTGATCATAGCTTATTAGCATTGCCTGCTCAGTACTCCCTGTATGTAGGCACAGATTGCTTTAGCAGGTCTTTATGCTCCCTCGCCTCATGCTGCTCTGCCTGACCTCTGGTGAGTTGTCCATGAAAAATCTTCAGTCCTCCACCTCTCTTATGCAATTGTTGATGGGGCAGTAGTCTAAGACCCATTTGCTTCCCTTGAGCAGCACTCCTGAGAACACTATAGGTCCCATGCTCCTCTCTCCTCCTCAACTGATTGATCCAGTTCCACTGCTTGCCAGGAGGGGGAGTGGGAATCTTCCGATATTGGGATGGCCCACCTAAATGTACCAAGGCGATGCGTCTGAGTCACCCTTCAATAAACTTGTAGTGGGAAGGGTTGGAGTTTTTCTTGGCTTTGGAGGCCTTTGAGTGGTTAAAATGGCTTCTTCAAACATTTTGCCTAAATTATTGTGTCAGCCTTTTGTGGGGGCTGAATTGTTTGTTTCTCTCTTTGTTCTTTTCAGCTCTGATAGTCCTTCTGCAACTGGCTCTTTCTCTGGTTCTATAGGTGGTTGAGAAGTCTCTGGATCCTCTGCAGTCTGGGAAATTGGACAGTCTTCTTGACTTTCCAAGGGTTATTTTTGGGGTATGAATTCTGGAGTAACAGTCTCTGTCAATGTAGAATGGCACAATCAGTCCATATAAACATCTTCCTCCTCATGGCTTTCGCCTTTATCTGCATCTGATGGCAAAGGCTGAGCCCTAGACACTGGAGGTTGTTGAGGCCCACAAACTGATTTTGCAATGCCACGTCTTTAACAGACCCATAGTTCTTTCTGAGCACATTTGTATATCAGCAATCCAGGCAACTGCTTACAGGCAACATAGCTGAGACTTCTACCAGTCAGCTAAATTATACTTCCCCCCAGACATCAAGATTCCTCAACAGCACTATATTCACTGGGTTGTAAGTCCTGTACCCTCACTTTCAGTTCACAGTTCCTTTTCCTTTTGTTTTGGAATTGGAAGGAATCATTGGAAGGAATAGTGTCCCAAGGGCCGGATAAAGGCTAGCAAATGATTGCATATGGCCCTTGGGCCGAGGTTTGGAGACTCCTGCTCTCTGTGCTCTTATAGGCATGTACGACTGCCTAAATATGTCAAGTCCAGTGTTGCTTATTTTTCAGGGATCGTTACAAACATATCTAATAGGCTGTGGTTGAGTCATTCTGACTGTGGGTCTCCTTGTGGGTGGTAAGGAGTTGTTGATTGATTAGCTGGTCTTGGATGACTCCTGAGAGTTCCTAAGCCCTCCTGTTTGTTTGACTGGTTTTGGTAAGTCTGTGTCTTCATCCTCACCCATCAACAACACATTGAGGGGCCAAGTTATCTAAGCGAATCCCTCGATGAATCTTCCATAGTATGATAAAAGACCTACATTGGTAGATCCTGGCCAGGAGGTGACAGCTTCCAGTTACATGGGGTCAGTGGCCACTCCATTACCTGAAACAACATGTCTGAGGTAAAGGACAGAAGGTTGGTAGAACTGACATTTCTATAAGGACAACTTTAACCTCTCATCATGAAATCTCTTTAGGACTTCCTCCAGTTCCTCTTTATGTTCTTCAAGGGTTTTGCTGAAGACAATGATATTGTTTAGATACACTAGCACTTCAATCATGTCCCCAACTGTCTTCTCCATCAATCTCTAGAAGGTCGCTGGAGTTCCTGACAGACCTTGGGGCATTCTGCTGAATTTGAAGAACCCTAGCGGATAGATGAAGGCCGTCTTCTCTCCATCTTCTGGATGCATGGGTATCTGGGAGTGACTCCTGAATGAAGCCCATACACTTCAACTGCCTGTTGCTCACAGAGGACTTCCAGATCACCCTGTGCAATCTGTCAGGCTCTTTCTATGAATGGCTTGTTATTCTGCAGGCAATTTTGGTGCTGACTCCCCATATCAAAATCACTATTCGCCATCTCAGAAGCCGAGCTTTGGTTCTTTCTTTACACTCAGGTCAGAGTGGAGTGTTCTGAGGGTACAATCTCTCTACAGGAATCTCATCTTCTCCTCTTCACCCCCCCCCCCCCCCCCACCAAATCAGAAACAGTTTTTTCAACCTGAAACAGCCATAGTGTTTAAAGACTTGTTGGGCCCTAGAACACTCTCCCCGGGTGATGTGATAATCTTGGTTGCCAGTAGAGTCCTCATTTCCATTAGTTGGGTCATCTGGGCTTTCAAGAGCTCAATTTCTGGTTTACCACCAGCTACACTAGCTACTCTGATCTCAGCAATAGTCTTGTTTTTGGGCTCTTCTTGCTCTCCAGCATGGCTTCCTCTGCACTTACAGTCCTCCTGATTAATTCAAGGTACTTCAGGATATAGCTGGATGCACAGTGAGCCCAACTTAACATATTTTTTCCAGGGGGTTGTCCCAATCTGAATGTGTGAGTATTTTGAGGAAGTGGGTTATATAGGGGTCATTTTGATGAGCGGCAGTGGCGGAACTACCGCCATAGCAACCCATGCAAGTGCTATGGGGCCTGCAGCCGAGTGGGGCCCTGCAGTGCCAGCAGTGGTGTACTAACTGGGGGCAGTCAGAACCGGGTGGCACATCCTGAGGGGATTTCAAGCAGCGTGTGAAACAGTGACAACGCGCAGGCTTGATAGCAACAGTGGCGATGTGCGCAGGGAGATCCCAACTCAGATGGACTGACCCATCTGGCATAAATATAGGGATGTTGGCTGTTCTTGACACAATGTTGTGCATTCTACATTGTGTTCTAACAGCCCAGCAAGTACAACTCCTCCCCGCCTCCACAGAAATGGGCTCTGCCCCCTCCCTCCCCTCTGTCCCTGTGTCCATCCAAGCTCCGTACAGCGTGTGCTGTGTCTGCAAGGAATGTGGGGGCAGGAACGTTTACACAAGTAGCCAACAGCTACAGAAACTAGTGTGAGCATCCTTGGAACATCCAAGTGAGTTAGCAGCACTGTCCTTGTGTCCAGACTTTGCCCTCTCTCTCTCCCGAATCTCTTTCTCTCCCCCTCTTTCCTCTGTTGTCCTCCAGCAGAATCGTTCATTAACTCTATCCAAAGCATTTTCTTTTAACCAGCCCATACTAATAGATAGTCACATCATGTTCCTTTAGCAGGGTTTTCACTAGTACGATCACAGACATTGCATGTGATTCGCACTGCATTGCTGTGCAAATCACATGCGATATCTGTGCGATGCAAGTTCAGCCATACAAACTGTATGGCTGAACTAGCATTGCATTCACTCCAAAATGGTGCAGGAGGACCCTTTTTTTGGTCCGCACTGGAATCGGATCGCATGGGTGTTCATACCTATGCGATCCCATTCCTGCACCATTTCACAGTTCGCACTGCGATCTGCAAACTAATCTGGGGATGTCATTAACTTTACATTGACACCCGCAGCAGTTTGCAAAGGGCAGTGTGATTGCCGGCAAGCAACATGCAATGCAGGGATCCACACTAGAATCATGATGATTCCTGCATTGCATATATGTGAACCTGGACTGTGGTTCAGTTGCAGTACTGGTGTATACACAGTTTTCCTGCATTTAACTCCATTTTCACTACAGTCCCACAGACTTCTATTAGGTTACACATTTTTGCAACATTTTCTGAAAGCGCACCAAATGTCCTCTATACTGCAACTTTGGTGTGTATTCAGAAAACACAGTAACATTATACAAACTAATAGAAGTCTGTGGGACTGCAGCTAAAAATGGGGATAAAATACAGAAAAATTGCATATACCCAAGCACTGCAACAAACTCCAGGACACCAGTGTGAACCCAAAGGCTTCAGGGTGCAGGGGGTTGTGTAATGTAAAGGGGCCCAGTGTTGCAGGGGGTTGTGTAATGTAAAGGGGCCCAGTGGTGCAGGGTTGTGTAATGTAAAGAGGTCCAGTGGTGCAGGGGGGTTGTGTAATGTAAAGGGGCCCAGTGTTGCAGGGGGTTGTGTAATGTAAAGGGGCCCAGTGGTGCAGGGTTGTGTAATGTAAAGAGGTCCAGTGGTGCAGGGGGTTGTGTAATGTAAAGGGGTCCAAAGTTGAAGGGTGTTGTGAAATGTAAAGGGGCCCAGTGTTGCAGGGGGTTGTGTAATGTAAAGGGGCCCAGTGGTGCAGGGGATTGCATAATGTAAAGGGGCCCAGTGGTGCAGGGGATTGCGTAATGTAAAGGGGTCCAGTGGTGCAGGGGATTGTGTAATGTAAATGGGTCCAGTGGTGCAGGGGATTGTGTAATGTAAAGGGGTCCAATGGTGCAGGGGGTTGTGTAATGTAAAGAGGTCCAGAGGTGCAGGGGGCTGTGTAATGTAAAGGGGTCCAGTTGTGGCGAGGAGGTACAAAGTAGTGACAGAGATATTGGGGGATGCAGGGGGCACAGTGGGGTGTTTTTACATTTTAAAGTTGGGGGGATGCCAGATATAGGATCCGCCCCGGGTGCCAAATGCTCTAGGTAGGTATGCCCCTGGGGCCCGGTGAGGATGAGGAATGTAAGTTTACTGTTAAGCCTCCCGGGCCCCGCAAGTCTGGCCGTGTCCCGACACATGCAGCCGCATACAGCAGGAGGCAAGAGCAGAGTGGGCAGAACAGAACGCCCGAGCGCGCCTGTAAAGGGACATCGTTTTTGGCACATGAGGATGCTCAGGAGGTAGAAAGGGAGTGGGAGACTGTCATCTGTTTTGCACGGTTTTGCAATTTTTTTTGGGGGGGGGGGCCCATACAACATTTTGCTATGGGGCCCTGTGATTTCTAGTTACGCCCCTGATGAGCGGGCTATAAAATCTCCAAATTTCTACTCTGAGCTGAGGGTGATTCTCTCCCTCTTCCCTTGACAAGTTCATCGCATCCTTCTGGGAGAGAGGTGTTTAGCCTCAGACAAGAATGTCAGATTCTTATGGTCAGTAAGAGTGAGAACCGGCACAGTGGTACCTTTGAGGAGATGTCTCCATTGTTTCAGGGCTAAAATTATCGCCAACAGCTCTCTGTCACAATCTCGTAATTGCACTCTGCAGGTGACAATTTCTTGTAAAAGTAGCCACAAGGATGCATAGCCCTCACAGAGGTAGGAGGTTGAGACAGAAGGGTGCCAACACCAGTCTCAGAAGCATCAACCACAAGGATAAAAGGTAACGTAGGATCAGGATGTGCCAACACAGGAGCAGAAACAAAGGCAGCCTTGAGACTCTCAAAGGCCTTAATGGACTCCGGAGACCAACTTTGTGGGTTACCATCCTTTCTGGTCATATCAGTCAGGGGCTTGACCAGAGACGAGAAGTTCTGAATAAACTTTCGATAATAGTTGGCAAAGCCCAGGAAACACTGCAGAGGACGTAAACCCGTGGGTCGGGGCCACTGTAGAACAGCTGAAAGTTTCTCTGGGTCCTTCGAAAAACCAGCAGTGGAAATGACATAACCCAGGAATTTAACCTGTTCACAATGGAACTTGCACTTCTCGAGTTTACAATAGAGATTGTTCTCTCTTAGTTTCTGAAGCACACGTGACAGACATCTGTGTGGTGGCTCTCCAGGGACTTAGAAAATATGAGGATATCGTCGAGATAAACCACCACGCATAACTACAACAAATCTCAAAGGACATTGTTAATAAATTCCTGCAAAATTGGTATTAAACGCAATTTTTCACTTGTCGCCCTTGTGAAAACCGTTTCTCCCTTGAGGCGGTCAAATAACTCCGTAGTCAACGGAATCTGATAGGCATTCTTAATTGTGAAACGATTGAGACCCCTATAATCAATACAATCAGTTCACCACTCTTCCTCTTCACAAAGAAGAAACCAGCACCAGCAGGAGACAAGGATTTGCGGATGAAACCTTGAGAAAGTGTGTCTGCAACATACTCCACCATGGCCTTATCCTCCAAGACCGACAAAGGGTAAACCCGGCCACAAGGGGGTATGGCACCAGGTTGAAGGTCAATTGTGCAATCATATGGCCAGTGTGGAGGCAAACTAGCGGCTTGACCTTTGTCAAAGACATCGCTAAAATTGCGGTACTGGTCCGGCAGGGAGGAGAGTGAAGAGGTGCACAGGACTTTGGCTACCTTCTGGAAGCATGTCTCACTGCATTGTGGTGACCAAGAGAGAACCTCTGGACTGGACGGCTTAAGTAGGCAGGACTGATGAGCAGGATATCATCAACAGCTGAGTAACTTTTAATAGATAGGAGCTGGTAATTAGCCGAAGGCTGAGTGGCCAGCTCAGAGAAGGAAGGGCTGAGCCTAGCCCTGACAGATAGTACCATTCACACCAAAAAACTCTCCACAGGCACTTTTGCTGTGATGTGTGTCCTTTTATTTTGAATAGTCATGAAATTCTATTTCCCAATGGCCAGACATATTTAATTAAATATAAGGTAAACTGCCAAACAATAGGAGTGGTATATTTAATGTCATGCCTGTGGATGCTTTTATATAGGTAAGACCAAACGCCCCTTTTTTTAAATGCATTAGAGACCACGTATCTCCCATTAGGAAAATTTATGGAAACAGCAGTAAGCTGACACGAAGGTTTTTACCATAATTTTGACCTAAACATTATTACATTTTCTGCCCTTGAACACATACCCATACACTCCAGGGGTGGCAGTATCGACCATATACTGCTACAACTGGAAATTTGTTTGATTTACAGTTTAGATGCTACTAAGTACCTAGGTCTCAATGAAACCCTGAGTTTCAAGCCCTTCTTACGATGTCATCTAGATTGAGCGAGCCATGATTCCCCGTTCATTAAGTTTGCCACACAATACGTCTACTTCAATATAATTCTGTCCATATAACTTTGAATGGTTAAACTGTGTTGAGCTTTTAATTCACTGAAACAAGTTTTTTGTCTGTTTATTAATTTACATGGATCTAGATGAAAAGTTACAAATATTCACTATGATGTTGTTCTGCGTCTGTATCTATGTATATGCATGCTTTACTTATTTTGTTATGTATGTCTTTTTTTAATGTATTCGCCATCTCATACTTTGACTATTCATTTGTGTGGGATTTGGTTACTCTCTTCCAGCCTTTTCCATCATATATCTTCCCACTGTGTGTCTTTGACCCGGGGCGCCATGGTCGATCTGGGACGCTAGGTGCGGCGGTACAGGCGCCCAGGGCATTTGTGGGGGAAACTACCCTGGCATTAAAAATTTGCCCCATTTTATGCGTCCATGTACCGTTCATTGACCTTTGCCTGGCACTGGCCATTCATCTGTATGACCTCCCATTGGATCTCCACCCCCTATACTCCTATAGAGGGCTGTCCAAATCACCACAGCATTGTCCTGGTGCCCGCCCTCTTGGGCTTGTAGGCATGCGCGCCTCGATTCAAGTGCCTCCAGCCTGATGCGTGCAGTGCACTCTGGTCTTTGTAGGAACTGGCAGGCCATTGGGCTCCGGCACATGCGTGGTGGCCTCTGAGCATCCGCATCCAACTGGATGGGAGGTTCATAAAGCCGGTGTTTCCATTTTCCAGCTGACGGAAAGCCCGATGGCCGCCATTGTACACGCGGTATTGAATCCACTTTTTGCTAATTCTTTCCTTGTATATCTGTGATTTTTCTTGTCTGCATTTCTCTCCTTGTTGTCTCTGATTCTGGTCTTAAACTTTAGTATCTGAAACCACTGTGGTTCTTATATCTTTCTGTAATTATAGAATGTCCCTTCTCTATAAATGGTGTAATTGCTTTATTGCTGACGACTTGATGCTTCATTAGCAAATGGGCGTTCAGAAGCATTAAATGTCAGTGATTTGTTTAATCACTGCTAAAATAATTCAGATCCAACCCTTACACTACTGTGTTATTTTCCTTATTTTATACCTAGTCTTTCCTTTTTTTTGAAATGTTGCTCCCTGTTAAATGTGCTGACTCTGCAATTGTAAAGGATTTTTTGTCCTTTTTTCTTTTTTTTTCTGTTCTCTTGATCTTAGCCAGCATTCTGGCTCGCCTCTTCAAGTTCCTGTATAGCTGGTGCCCTAATTCAATCTCATACTAGTGACCCACAATGTGAGTAAAAATATATATTTCTTCAATGTCTTGGTTTGGAGATTGTTTATAATATACAATTCTCCAGTTTTTGATAGCTATATTCCCTTAGTAAATCATTATGTATATTATATATTATAGCTTGGTCTTTGTGGCCCCCCTGCGGCCATACGGATTTTCCCAGTTCTGTTCATGGTGCCCCCCTTATGGTTCTATGATTTGGCAGTGTGGAGGCTTGGCTTAGGTAAATGAGTAAACAGTTAGACATGGCGAGTATATATTTATATATATACACAGTATCTCACAAAAGTGAGTACACCCCTCACATTTTTATAAATATTTTATTATACCTTTTCATGTGATAACACTGAAGAAATGACACTTTGCTACAATGTAAATTAGTGAGTGTACAGCTTGTATAACAGTGTAAATTTGCTGTCCCCTTAAAATAACTCAGCACACAGCCATTAATGTCTAAACCGCTGGCAACAAAAATGAGTATACCTCTAAGTGACAATGTCCAAATTGGGCCCAATTAGCCATTTTCCCTCCCTGGTGTCATGTGACTCCTTTTGGTGTTATCGCTCTCACTCTCTCATACTGGTCACTGGAAGTTCAACATGGCACCTCATGGCAAAGAATTCTCTGAGGATCTAAAAAAAAGAATTGTTGCTCTACATAAAGATGGCCTAGGCTATAAGAAGCCGCCCCTCAAGGGTTCATGGCTGCTACACATGGGGGCTCGCAGTCTGGGATTTACAGTTACCTCGCAGTGTATTGGAATAGAGAGTGAAGTATTTTTGAACTGCGCCATCAGAGATCAGCACCATTTTGGAGAGACTTTCACTGAGGTGCATAAGCGTGGGAGGAGCCCTTGCTGAAAAGCCTGCAAAGTTACGCAGCACCCACACCCAGTGGGAGGAGTCTGCGCTGATCTTTCCCCCCCACAAGGCACCGCGTGAGGGGGGGTTGCGGAAGGAGAAGAAGTTTGGTTGAGTTCTCAGAGTTGTAGAAAAGACACCAATACCTTCTCAGCGAAATGCATCGTATCCCGAGCGTGCAGCCTGCATTCGGACCCAGGATGCCTACAGCAAGGGGTCCAGCAAGTATACAGATGCCCGGTACCGTGATCACAGACATGGGCATTCGTCCACTGCCGCAGGGGCGGTTCGTTTTGGGCACCATTGGAGACATGGGGGCCCCTCGGGGTGTTGTGTGGGAAATGTGACGGGTTGGTCGCAAACCCACGGCCGTTCGCCAGGTGCCGAAGGTGTGGCGAGTACACCTTCAAAGTGGAGCAGCCCACCGCACAACCTCGGCCCTTCCACATGGATTGGGTCACAGGTGTGGCTACTGAGGAGCACATCGCTTATGTTCCGGCTAAAGGGCCCGAAATTCGGGTTTCATCCACGGTTGCCAGTGACCCCGACAAGGTCATTGCTACTGAACGGGCCCGAGAGTCAATCCCTAAGGTGATGGACACAGCCTCGTCCCATGACAGGTCAAGAACCAGGCCTGGTTGGATGTCTTAGGTATCAGTCTTTCCCAATCAGTGAGTGCGTCTGGCCTCGCTGTGTAGTCTGGGGAAGGGTACTTAAGGTGCTGAAGTCACGTGTTCGGGGTTTCAGCCGTGGCTGTCTGTTCCTAGTTCTGGACCGGGGTAGCCCCGCGAGGGGTCCTGGGCCTAGGAGCATTGCCGTCCCGCAAACATGGTCTGTCTAGAGGTCTATCCGGCATTGAAGCGCCCAGCTGCGAATGGATACTCTCTGGGTTCGATTAGAGACATTCAGTGGATGTCAGCAGTTCAAGGTGCCTGAGTTTCTTCACCCTTGCCCTCTATTCCTATTTGAGACTGTGTTATGTTGGATGTTACCACTGCAGAATAAAAACCTTTTCAAGGACTTTTTATGTGTCAGCATCTGAAGTTGTTGGGTACTAACCCTAGGAACCCCTGGACATTCGTTGACAAGCCACGAGGAGGTAACTGGTAAGCCCAAAAGTCAAGGCCGCCCATTAAGGGGTTATGGCCGCTACATATATATATATATATATATATATATATATATATATATATATACACATATATACACATTTTTCCATGTTTTGATAATTAATATTGTGTTTATTATGTACTTTTTCTTTCTTACGGTATTGTTTTTCTTTTTTATAGTGTTGATTGTCTGAATCAATTCCCTGAGGAAGCCCATTTGGGCGAAACATGACGGGATAGTATACATCTCATCATCACTTATTTTTACTATACCATCTGTAATATGATATAATGATATATATATATCATGTGTGTGTTACATATATATGTGTGTTACCTTTTAAATGATGTATAAATAAAAAATAGCTTAAAGTGTTTGTTAAGGCATGTATTTAATTCTATACCAGCGCCTCTATTAGAGGCTGGCATAGCACACTGTATATGTTGTATTTAAAAACGAGCACTGTAATTAATGAATATCAGCTGTCTTCTGGCCGGTCTCATCACTCGCGGACACTTTCCAGCTCTGATAGATGTCTTCTGTGGAAGGGGCCGTGATCTCCCTTTGACGTCAGAGGGAGATCACGTGGTCGCTCGTCTCCTCCTCAGAAGACACCCATCGGAGCTGGAAAATGGCCACGAGTCACATGACCGGCCTGAAGACAGCTGATATTCAGTATATACAGCGCTAGTTTTTAACCAAAACATACACAGTGTGCTATGCCAGCCTCTAATAGAGAGGCTGGCAGTGACAACATTTATATTTTAATATTAAAATTGTTGCCTTATGAGTTGTTCATTAATAGCTGTAAAATGTTGTAATTTTGAAGATAGTTCAACTAGCTTTGTATCTATGTAACAGAGCCACCAAGAAGGTTAGGCTAAGCAAACAAGACGGTGCCTAGGCTTTTGTGTACAAACAATGGTTTTCAAACCCATTGTTTTACACATACTCACTTCAAAGGATCCCATGCTGGGATATGCAATGAAGGGAGGCCCACCCCGGTTTTAATACTTAAACTTCCCGGGACCATTCAAGTAAATCTTGGGCTCACAAGGAGTAGCATGAAAAGGGCGGACTTAGGCAAAGTATAGGAAAGCCAACCAATCAGAAGTCACTCTATGCCGACCAATGAGGGATCAGCCTGTTTTGATATACACAGACTAGCTGGGAGAAAAGGCTCTCTCTTGCGGGGAGGCCAGCCATCAGGATGGGACCTGGGTAAGAAAGGGTAATTTTGGGGAAGGTACGCCCTTTACTTGTAACTAAAGGTGCGTGTAGATTAATGTTTTAAGGAATATACTCTGTATTCCTTCGTGTAATTCTTTTATTTTAACCTAATATTTTCTTCCTTGGTGTAAGACTATAGATAGATGTTTGTGTATTAGCTAGACTTTAACAATACTCTAATAAATGTTATTATATTTAAAGCTTCCAATCTTGGTCAAAGAACTCTCATTTAACCCACATCATATCTATAAGATATGAAATATTAAATATAATTAACGGGTAACAAAAATAATAGCGGTGGAGGCGCGGGGCGGGGCCGGAGACAGACAGAGAGGACACTGACAATGAGAAAGGAGGGGGTGAGGGGGGTGAGAGGAGAGCAGAGAGCTGGTAGCCTATCCCAGACCACGGTGATTAGGGCGAAGCTTCCCTGGTTATCGTGGTCTGATTAGAGAGGCCATACAGGAAGTGGTAGGTTTAGTTTTTTTTTTTTTATTTACACTTTAGAGGAGGGCAGATTACTTAGCACAAATGATGTGCTGTGTAATCTGCTTTAAGGTAACAGAATAAAACATTTTTTTTTTGGTTAACAAACGCTTTAATTTTTAACTACTTTTCGGTACTATTTATGACTAAAGCACTGCCAAAAATCCAGTTAAAAAAAAAATAAAACTTTTAACCTTTTTTTTATATATATATATTTATATATATGTATATATATATATATATATATATATATATATATATATATATATATAAAAATACAGAAGTGTTACTAAAGAATTGTGGCTTCTTCTTTGTTATCTCCTATTGCTGAAATATATATGAACCTAGAGTGTCAGAGGGGTCGAGAGGCTCGTAAAGGCAGGGCAATAACTGGGGACAAGCATCATCAAGCGGCCCCCACGTGGGTAGCGCTACAAATACATTTACACTTAGCACACATATGCAGCCAAAGAAAAATTTGACAGCGTCTCTTTACTGGACTGTCATGATTTTTATCTTCCCAGAGAAAAATTTCCCACTCTTCACAAACACACCTTTTTTATTCATGTCATCAGTTTTTGGCAGCACTTATATTTTAGAGCAACAATTTTCAAGGATAGAGCTCAGAAAGGCAAAATTGGAGCCAAAATATCTGATGAACACCTGGAGAATTCATTGAGAATTGTCCATGGAAGATATTGCTGTGTTAGTTTATGAAAAACATTGTCAAATATCACACTAGTTTTATGTTGCCCGCTTTTACTTTTATAATAAAAAATATTTTTTTTATTTTTTTTTCTCAGCTAGGTAACTATATCAGTGGTCGTTACCTTTTTCTGTTTATCGGTTATACTTAGGCCTCATGCACACTGGATGTTTTTACAGCTGCTGTTTTTGGCTTCAGGTGTTTTTGCCTGCAGCCAGTAAACTCCCCAGCATGTTATCCTATGTGTCCATGCACACATAGGCTGTTATCAGCGTTTTTTGACAGGGGCGTTTTCTGGCTTAAAAAAACAAGAATTAGTGGATTTTAAGGAGGAAGTAAACCTGCTGGGTTTTCCTTCCTTTCCTCTTCCCTGCAAAGTAAAGGTATAATGTGCTTGTATGTATCGCATACTAGCAAATTATGTGACACTTAAAGAGGAGTATCCACAAAAAAAAAATCAAAGTCAGCAGCTACAAATACTGCAGCTGCTGACTTTTAATAATCGGACAGTTACCTGTTCCTGGGTCCAGTGCCTGTGGGGGGGGGGGTCGAATCACCGCTAGTCCCCCGATCCGCTCGGCGGCACCGGCATTGCAACTGTGGGCACCCGGCTGTGGCTTCACAGCCGAGCACCCACTGCGCATGCGTGAGTGGCGCAGCGCGCCGTGATTGGTCCTGCAGTCATCTGGGACCTGTCACGTGTCCCAGATGACTGACAGGAGGGAGGGAGCCCTTCCTGCACTGAGGGGAAGTGGTGTCACCTGCCCGGGCACTGAAGGAGGTAGACTACGAGGGACCCCCTAGCAACAGCCATTTAGAGGTGAGTTAAAGAAAAATGTTTCCAAATATTTTTTTACTATTTTTGTATGAATTTTAAGCATTTTTTTTGGGGGGTGCAAACGAAGCCTGCATCGTCCCAGCTGCAGGCCGCATCCATCTTTGCCCATCTTTCCTCCGGGAGCCGTGGACTCTGGCTCTGTGACTGGCATATGCGCTGGAGACCCCGGTCATGGCTCACCTGAAGAAACTGCGCAGACGGCCGTTCCTTCAGAGTGTGGTAAACAGTAAATATTTTCTAAACGGCCAACGTTTAGGAGATATTTACAGTACTTATACGCTTATCTATAGGTACAACTTGCAGAGGGAGGATTACAACCTCTTTAAGAAGAGTTTTTCAGCTGTCAATGCACACTAGGGTTTTTTTTTTAAGCTAAAAAAGCTGGAAAAATCACTGGATAATAGCTTTTTGTAGTAGCATTTTAGCAGCATTAGCATTTTATTGCCATTTTTGCAGTAAAAAAGGGAAAAAAAGCTCAAAACACACTATTAGAAGCGTTTAGGGGCGTTTCTGCTTGAAAAACGCTCCAGGAAACTCTACAAAAACATTTTTTTTTCTGCTCCTAGACGCTGAAGCTCAAAAAAGGCTAATAGCCTCAAATAGTTGCATGGACACATAGGATAACACAATTTAGCTTCTAGGAGCAGAAAAAAAATGCTAATAACAGCTTATAGGAGCTTAAAAAAACACTAGTGTGGATGGAGCCTAACTCTGATAAAAGCTTAAAGACGCTGAATAAATAGGAAAAACACGGCATTTTTGAGCTATAACATTTTGTGAGAGTATAGTTTTGCTAATAACAAAAAAAAAAAAACCCTCCATAAAAAGTACCTGTCACAGGGGATGTTTACATTCCTTGTGACAGCATTAAAAGTGATCACATTTTTTTTTTTTTTTAAAGTGACAATTTAAAAAAGAAAAAGAAAATAAATAAGAAAAAAACATTTTTTTAAAGTGTAAGTCGCGCCCGCATATGTAAACGGGGTTCAAGTCACACATGAGAGGTATCACCGAGATCGTCAGAGTGAGATCAATAATTCTAGTACTAGACCTCCTCTGTAACTCTAACCTGGTAACCATTATTTTTTTTAAAAACGCCGCCTATGGAGATTTGTAGGTACCGTAGTTTGTCGCCATTCAATGAGTGTGCGCAATTTCAAAGAATGACATATTGGATATCTATTTAATTGGTGTAACAACATCTTTCACATTATACAAAAAAATTGGGCTAACTTTGCTGTTCCGTTATTTTTTAATTCATGAAAGTGTTTTTTTTTCCTAAAAAAACTTTATTTGAAAGACCGCTGCGCAAATACAGTGTGACATAAAAAGCATGACATATTGGATATCTATTTAATTGGTGTAACAACATCTTTCACATTATACAAAAAAATTGGGCTAACTTTACTGTTTATTTATTTTTTTAATTCATGAAAGTGTTTTCCTAAAAAATTGCATTTGAAAGACCGCTGCGCAAATACAGTGTGACATAAAATATTGCAACAAACTCCATTTTATTCTCTAGATTCTCTGCTAAATATTCATATATATATATATATATATATATATATATATATATATATATATATATATATATATATATATATATATATATATATATATATTATTTGGGGGTTCTAAGTAATTTTCTAGCAAAAAATACGGATTTTAACTTGCAAGCAACAAATGTCAGAAATAGGCTTAGTCATGAAAGGGATAATATGTTTATTTAAAGGCTGAACCATGGATGACAAATGCTCAGGAAAGCTCAAACAAGATACAACCTCTTACAATATTTTGGAAGGAACACAATACATTCCAATACAATGCAATGTCAAACATTCGCCACTTAAGAGAACATATGCTCGTCGTCCAAAGATGACATCCAAAAGTATTCCCACATCGGTGAGGTTGTTTTGGCTGTCAGAAAAGAAAAACAGAAATTTACAAATTAATAAGTCCATTGCAGGCATGTTATAGATGAGGGAAAAACACGGTAAATACAATTTAAAAAGTAATTGTTTTCTTCACCCCAAACTGAAGCAGACTGCAAGTGACCCGATGTTTTTCCCTGCATGGGCAAAGCCACATGTTCACTGTATTCAGGATTAATTTAGACACTGTTGCAGCCAAATTGGGATAACCCCTATTTTATATTAGTTATATGATCTCATAACATAGCATAACATAAAAATATATATAAAGATTGCTGGTTACCTTTGCTTAACCTATAGTAATATCATGGCAGGGCGGGAGCTCCCTGGTTCCGTGAGGACTTCATATGACATCCTCCCAGTCGCGCTCCTCCTGTGCGCTCTAGCAGCCACACTGCAGCTTGATCTGTCACCCACTGTGTCCACCGGACACAGCAGATGACAGATCAGTGTACCTGGCTGGCCCCGGTATCGTGTGATTGCTGTGACCAATCATAGTGTACAAAATGAATGGCTTTCATTCATAGCCATTCATTGTGTACTATTGTGAAATGTGATTGGTCACAGACAGGGCCAAGCACAGTGCACTGTACCATGTGATAGCTGTGGCCAATCACAGCTCTCCCAGTAATGCACAATGGCTATGAACGGATACCATTAATAAAAAGTATTGCTTTTAATGCCCTGTACACACGATCGGAAATTTGGCTAGCAATAGACGAGCATGAGAGCTTTTGGTCGGAAAATGCGACCGTGTGTATGCTCCATCGGACTTTTGCTGGCCGAAGTCCCGCCAGTAAAAGATTGAGAGCAGGTTCTATTTTTCTCGGTCTGAAAAAGCTCTAATCGGAAATTCCTATCGTCTGTAGCAATTCCGACGTGCAAAATTCCTACGCATACTCGGAAACAATTAGACGCATGCTCGTCATAGTGTTGTACGTCACTGCGTTCCTGACGGTCGAAAGTTCAGAGAACTTTTGTGTGACCGTATGTATGCAAGCCAAGCTTGAGCGGAATTCCATTGGAAAAACCATCCAAGATTTTTGACGGAAAATCCACTTGTGTGTACGCGGCATAACAGTGATCATTACTGTTATAAGTAATAATACCGTTAAACAAAATCCTGGTAAGCTCCCTAGTGCAGTACAATGTCTCTATGGTAACACTGCTCTGGTCACAGTATGCAGCAAAATAATTATAAAGAAAGGAAAAAAAAAATATATCAGATCAGGGATACTGTCAACAGTCAGTATCCCTGATCACCACCACACCGGTCATATGATGACACCATGCTCTTGTGACAGTATGTTAAAAAAAAAAGCAAATTTTTTCCCAAAAATTTACAAAAAATTCCAACATTAAAATTAAAACTCACCATGCCTCTTAACCATTTCCATACCGGGACATAGTAATATGACGCCGGCAGAAACATCTCCCTCCGGGTGAACGTCATATGACATCCGCCTGTTCTCGCCGCAGCGCGGTGATCAGGCATAAGGCTAGTTCCTCGGGACACAGCCCAACCCCGATGAGGGTAAAGAGCCAATAAAAATGGCTCTTTACCACATGACCAGCTGTGTCCAATCACAGCCGGTCACATGTGTTGTGCTCGTTCTCGCCACTCGTGCATACCCCCGGGGGCGCGCAACATGGTGATAGGGGATGAGGCGTGTTCCTTGGACACAGCCCATCCACAATCAGGTTAAAGAGCTAATAAGATTGGCTCTTTACCATGTGACCGACTGTGTTTAATCACAGCCGGTTACAAATGTCAACAAATGACTGTAGTGCCTCTTCCGAGTTCTCCTCCTCAGTGTGTGAGGAGGAGATCTGGAGGAAAAATGTACAGTAATGTGATTACTATTATTTATTTTTTTTACATGCTTTCACCAGTCAGTATCCCTGATCACCACCACACAGGTCATATTATGACACTGTGCTGCTCTGGTGACAGTATGTTAATGAATTATATGTTAATGTTATGAGGAAAAAAATATTTTCTTAAAGCGGTTCTGCACTCTTTTTTTTTTTTATTTTTTTTTTTTAGGCTATATGCCAAGGGCATATAGCTCAATTGGGGGACTTACCTGTTCCATCTTCCATCTCGATCGCCGCCGGTTTTCATCTTCATCTTCTTCTTGTCTTTTTCTTGTCTGCTGGGGTCCATCTTGCCTGTGGGCATGTGAAACCCCACAGGCACTGTAGATGGCCCAGCATGCACCGCCGTTACTCGCGCGTGCGCAGTAACGGCACATCTGCCGACATCTCACGAGATGGCAGATGTGGCCGAAATCTCGGGAGATTTCGGAAGATGTGGCCGAAATCTCGGGAGATTTCGGAAGATGCCCGCATTGACTCCTGGGATCAATGACACCAGATCCCAGGAGACAGTGCGGCGTGACGACGATCGACGCAGAGACCCCGCCCGCCGCCGAAGAGAGAGAAGACCGGAAGTCATCAATTACAAGGTAAGTAAAAAAAAAAAAAAAAAAAAAACATTTAGTACTCTTTGCCTGATTTGGAAGGCAAAGCGATTTACTAAATGAAATGGGTGTAGAACCGCTTTAATTTTAGAAAAAAATTGTGACAAAAAATTACAGCTTAACAATTAAAACTCACCATGCCTCGAATGCCCCGTACACGCGGTTGGATATTCCAATGGAAAAAGTCTGATCGGATTATGTTGTCGGAAAATCGTGTGTGGGCTCTAGCGTGTGTAGGGAATTCCGAAGGACAAAGTGCCACGCATGCTGAGATCAAATTACGAGACCAAAGCTATTGGCTACTAGCCTCTACGTAGTTCCGTAGTAGTAGAACGTCACCACTTTCGGAACGATCGGATTTTCCGACAACTTTGTCCAACCGTGTGTATGCAACACCAGTTTCGGACGGATTTTGTGGCCGGAATTTCTGACCGTGTGTACAGGGACTTAAAGAGATTTTCTAACCCACTCAAACGGGACTCTTACGGGGTGCCTTCCCCTCAGTTTGGGCACCCTGGAGAACCCGCCAATTTCATACCCAGGGAACAACATTTTTCTTTGTATGCAATATCATTTTGATTATAAAGCCCTCTCACTGTGCCCCCCACTCCCTTACTCCCCCCCCCCCCCCCCCATCTAACATGTCTGAAATTTGCACTATGAAGACATTTGCTGGTAACATTGTAAACATATCTGGATAACTTTGACATTTGAATATGTTCCATACATGATTATTTGTAATGTACGATATTGCCTGTTCGCTCTTATTCTTTTTCTTTTTCTGTGATTGCCTCTGATTGCTCCCCTGATTGGCTAACTGACTTTGATTGATAGCCGCGGGAGCCAATGGCGCCGCTGCTGTGTCTCAGCCAATCAGGAGGAGAGGATGGCTAAAACACTCATGGACATCGCTGGAAAGAGATGGGGCTCATGTAAGTATTAAGGGGGCTGAGGGAGGTTGCTACACTTAGGTTTTTTATCTTAATACATAGAATGCAAAAAAAATGTCACAGAATACAGTTTGCTTACAATTTATGAAGAAAGATTATTTATTTGCAAAACAGAAACAAAGAAAAATTAGATTTTTGATTTTTTTTTAAAAACAATGGTGATTACATACCACAGAAAAGAAAGTGCTATCTATAATGGCGCGTACACACGGTCGGACTTTCCGGCAGAAAAAGTCAGACAGAATCTTTACATCGGATATTCCGATCGTGTGTGGGCCTCATCTGACTTTTTTATTTTAAAAATTCTGACAAACCTAGAAATAGAACATGTTTTAAATCTTTCCGACGGAATCAATTCCTATCGGGAAAACCGCTCATCTGTATGCTATTCCAACGGGCCAAAAAGGACGCATGCTCTGAAGCAAGTACGAGACGGCAGCTTTTGGCTACTGACTATTGAACTTCTTTATAGTCCCGTCGTACGTGTTGTAGGTCACCGCGTTCTAGACCATCGGACTTTGGTGTGATCGTGTGTGGGCAAGACAGTTGCAGCGGAACTCCGTTGGAACTCCTTCGGAGTTTATTCTGACGGTCGTGTGTACAGGGCATTAGACATGTGTGGTTTGTTTCGCTCCGAATTGAAATTCGAAAGAATTTTCGTTTTTCGAAAATTTGGATGTATCTGAATTTCCAAATTACAATAGTACCAAATTTATCCGAAATAACAAAAAAAAAATTTGGACGAAATTTGAATTCGAAACGTTTTCAAATCGTTTTTGAATATTTTTCTAAATCTAAATAGTTTTCAAAATTGAATTTGAAAAGTTTTCTAATTCGAATAGTTTTCGAATTTGAAATGGTTTTTACAATTTCCAAAGAGAATAAAATAAATAGAATAGAAAATAAAGGAATAGAATAGAAAATAAAAATAGACTAGAAAATAGAACAAAATCTAAAATAAAATAAAACATATAGAATAGTCTCGAACAGTGGTCATCAACCCTGTCCTCAGGGCCCACTAACAGGCCAGGTTTGCAAGATAACTGAAATACATCACAGGTGATATAATTTGCTGCTCAGTGATTGCAGTATTCTAGTCTGCATCTCCCCAAGGTAATACATAACACCTGGCCTGTTAGGGGGCCCTAAGGACAGGGTTGATGACCACTGGTCTAGAATATAATAGCAACAAATAGAATATAATAGAATAACGTAGAAATAATATAACCATCTTCTGAAATTCAAATGTCAAATAGAATAAATTTGAATTCAAATACATAAGAAAAAAATTGACTAGAAAAAACAAGAAAAAAATTGACTAGAAAATAATAGAATTAAAAAAACAATAGAATAGAATTGAATAGAAAGAATATAACCTTTTCCCAAAATGCAAACATAATCATTTCGAATTTGAATAGAATAGAATATAAAATAACAGAATAGTATAGAAAAAAACTGAATAGAATAGAATATAACCATCTTCCGATATTTAATTTTTATATAAATTTGAATTTGAATAGAAAAAGAATAGAACAGAAAAGAATAGAATAGAAAATAAAATAACAGAATAGAAAATAAAATAATAGAATAGAAAATAGTAGACTAGAATAGAACAAACAAATAAAAAAACAATAGAATTAAACTAGGACTAGAAAAAGAAGTGTGTACAGTAATGATGAGCTGAAATAAATTCACAACATACAATAATGATACACAATAAAAATACCTGATCTACAGATGTGTTCGCAGTCTTGCTTAGTAATAAAATTGTTTCCATTTCCTTGACAACCGCCATAGATGAATTCCTTGCAAGTTTTTGTCCTCTGATCATAGTAATAGTGCGGCATGTGCGCCTGACATGGACCGGCTATTGGATTCAAGCTACACCTTACAGCTGAGAAAAAAAATAAAACAAACGCCTCAATATCAAATAGCAATGAAAAACAGACATGACATGATAACACCATGACTATTGTAACTTTACAGAACAAGTTTCTGCTGGGCTGGAAATACAACTAATGAATAACGAATGAATCAATATTGAGAAACGTACAAGGACAAACAGAGAAAAAAAATATACCTGGTTTGCACATAGCCTCGCATTTATCCCGAGTAACAAAATTGTTTTCGTTTCCCTGACAACCGCCATAGATGAAAGACTTGCAAGTGCCCGTCCTGTGATCATAGTAATAGCGATCTATGTGCCCCTTGCATGGACCGGGGGCTACAGGCTGGTCACAGACTAGAACTGGAAAGAAACAACACCTAAATATCAAATAGCAATGGAAGAGATTATTGGTGATAAAGACGACTGTTAGAACCTCACTGAAAAGTTTCATGGAGGATGGAAGACACTTGTCTCGCAGTCTTCTTTGGTAAGAAAATTGTTTTAATTTTTACTTGACAACTGCCAGAGCTAAATATCTAGCAAATACCCGTCTCCTTATCATAGTAATACGTTCTACATACGTCTTAAGCCCCATACACACGCTCGGACAATCCGCGGACCAGGTCCGTCGGATCATGTCCGTCGTACTTTGTCCGATGTTGGTTTTGCGTACACACGGTCGGACAAAGTTGTCGAAAAATCCGATCATTCTGAACGTGGTGACGTTTGTTGCCTACGACGGGACTACGTAGAGGCTAGTAGCCAATAGCTTTGGTCTTGTAATGTGATCTGAGCATGCGTAGCACTTTGTCCGGTCGGACAACCGTACACACGATCGAATTTTGTGTGATCGGACCGGGTTGTAGGCAAATCTATCCAGCAGGAGATAAGACTTTGTCCGTCGGACAATTCGACGTACACTGTCCGATGGTGCATACACACGGTCGGATTTTTCGACAACATGGTCCGATCGGACAGAATCCATGAAAAAGTCCGACCGTGTGTATGGGGCTTTACATGGACTGATTTTTGGAGGCAAGTCACAGGCAATGGAAAAAGAGATAAAGAGTGGAATCCATGAGTCTGTCCTGTGATATGAACTCAATTTTATATGTAAATGAATGTTCACCACTGATAATGCTCTCTTGTTTCAAGTAACATCTGGGAACAGAAGCCGGTCAAAGAAAGACCTGGCATGTCACTCTTTGAGCTTCCAACACATAGACAGTAACCGAACCAGGGTTCATTTCGTCCACTAAATTAACACTATTTTAGTCTACTAAAATATGACTAATATGACTAATGCCGTGTACACACGACCGGACTTTGAGGGACTGAATTCCGTCTGACTTTTCAACAGAGTTTCTACGGACTTCCGTCGAATCGGACTTGTCTACACACAATCACACCAAAGTCCGACGGATTCGACCGGGATGACGTACGACCGGGCTAGAATAAGGAAGTTCGTAGCCAGTAGCCAATAGCTGCCCTAGCGTCGGTTTTCATCCGTCAGACTAGCATACAGATGAACGGATTTTTCGAGTCTGTCGGAAAGATTTAAAACATGTTCTAAATCTAAAGTCTGTCTGATTTTCAACAGAAAAGGTCCGCTGAAGGTTCGGTGAAGCCCACACACGGTCGAATTGTCTGACGAATTCATTCCTTTTGGACCAGTTCGGTCAAAAAGTCCGGTCGTGTGTACACGGCATAAGCCTAAAATACGACTAAAATGGCATTTTAGTCAAAAGACTATGACTAAAACGAAATCGAAAATTAACATCAAAATTAACACTAATCTGCTGGCCATTTCTAAATCGGCAACACGATTCCATCCAGAGCCTATAATAATGGCACATTGATGTTTAACCACTTCAGTTTCGGAAGGTATTACCCCCTTTCTGACCAGTCCATTTTTTTGCGATACGGGACTGCGTTGCTTTAACTGACAATTGCGCAGTTGTGCAACGCTGTACCCAAATAAAACTGATGTTCTTTTTTTTTTCCACAAATAGAGCTTTCTTTTGGTGGTATATCTTCATAAATTTAGGCCAATATGTATTCTGTTACATGTTTGTAATTGGATAGATTTATGGAATTTTTATTTATTTTATTGTTTTTACAGTTTTTTATTTTTAAAGGAGGCGATCATCAATTTTTAGCGAGACTGCGACATTGCGGCGGACAAATCTGACACTATGGAGTTGATTTACGAAAGGCAAATCCACTCTGCACTACAATAGCATTTCAAGTGCACTTGGATGTGCAGTCACTGTAGATCTGAGGGCAAGATCTGAAATGAGGGGAAGCTCTGCTGATTTTATGATCCAATCATGTGCAAGCTAAAATTATGTTTTGTTTTTTCCCCCTCAGATCTACAGTGACTGCACTTCCAAGTGCACTTTCAGTGCAAAGTGGATTTGCCTTTCACAATTAACTCCCTAAGTGAAACTTTTTGGGGACCAGTGACACCAATACGATGATCAGAACTAAAAAAAAATGCACTGTATAAATGACACTGGCAGGAAAGGGATTAAAATAGGGGCAATCCAAGGGTTAACTGAGCTTCTAGGGATTGCTTCCTAACTGTGGGGGGAAAGCTGTGACTGGAGGGGGAAACAGAGATCCGTAATCCATCTTTCTCCCTCACAGAACGGCGGTCTGCCTTGTTTACATAGGCAGACCGCCGTTCTGCCTCTCCTGTGAACAATTGGCAGGTCCCAGCACCCATAGCGGCCACAGGACCGGATTGGCTCCCGCTGTGTCCAGTCACAGCGGGTGTGGGGTTCCGGCGGCGTGCGCACGTGCCCCAAAGCCAAAGTGAGGAATCATGTACAGGTATGGGATCTTTCACTTAAGGGCCGCCCTGCCACAGTATATATACATGGGGCGGTCCTTAAGTGGTTAAACAATGTATTGCACTATTCCACTACCACATAAGAGTGAGTAAGGGGCTATCTACTAAGCTGCTGAAAGAGAAAAAATTATGAAAAAGGCTTTTCTTATATTTTTTCTTAATATTTAATTTTGGTAATATATTTGGGTAATATGTGCAATGGCATTACAGCCAATAGAGGTTACAGTTTTACTGTTTTTTTTGTATTTTAGAGTTGCACTTGTCAAAAAGAAAAGATTTTATTTTGTTTAAGAAATTTGGGTTTATTTATAAAGAGATTATATATCACAAATGCTAAATCTGTGTCTGTAGTACATGTTCAAACCTTAATACCAGAAATAATAAAATGTTATTAGATTTTTACTGCAGGAGTATATAATTCGTTTGGAAATTGTAGAGAAATGCTTAAATAATGCATTACAATTTACCTAAACTCATTTGATTTCACTAAAATGTACTGGAGACTAAAATATGACTAAAACTAAAACAATTCTGATGACTAAAATATGACTAAAACTAAAATGTCATTTTAGTTAAAAGACTAAAATATGACTAAAACTTAAAATGGCATTTTCGTCAAAAGACTGTGGCTGAAACTAAATTGAAATTTTAAGTCGCAGTTAACACTGAACCGAACAGCCCAGTTGAGATTAGTCAGCAGAGCTTCAGAGAAAAAAAAAATATGGTCCACAGGATTGGGAATCGATCCCAGTCTTTCCCAGTGAAACCAACCCCAGTACAAAAAAAGTGACAATCACCCCAATCTATAACTGGCCTATGCAGCAAGGTGCACATGGAAGGGCAATGCACATCACAAACAAACAAATGATTTCCCAGCACGATTACCGACCAGCCTGCAAAACCAACCAAATCAGACCTGTCTAACCGTTTACATTAAAAACCCTCTGTTATTAATGTAAACTGTTAGACAGGCCAATTTGGTTATTTTGCAGGCTGGTCGGGAAGTGTGCTGGGAAATCTTTTGTTTGTTTGTGATCAGCCCCAGTACATGTTTTGTAAAGAACAGGCAAAGATCCGGGTTTCTATATCAAAAGGGAACATAAAGCCACAAACTTCCCATCTTTTCTAGACAACATAGTCAATTTTACACTAATATATATATATATATATATATATATATATATATATATATACACACACACACACACAGTGCAATGTCGGCAAGACTGACCTCCAGCTATAGAGAATGAGATGAACTGAACCACCAACAGACTGGCAGCAATCACAGCAAGGGAACATATGGTTGTCATGTTGAAGTCTTGTCCACCAAAGGCAATGAAGAGTCGGTGTTATTCTGCAGACTGATCCCAGATTCCTGGTGGATATTTATAGAGAGGAGAGACCACACCCACAGCAAGACCGGCCAAGTCTATTGGTCTGCCCCTGGGAGTGGTCTCAATACTTGTGGTGGAGGGAGGTCATCTCCAATATTTATCTTCACAGTCAACATCAGAATTTGCATTGCAGAAATGTCAAAACTTAATACAAAACAAAACTACGAATAGAAAAAGATAAAGGTTTATCAATCACTGGCTTGGATATTAAGAGCATTGGAGACCTAGGCATTTTCTTGGAGGAGGGGTGTTAACAGCAGCGGTCGGTCCATAAGGGGCACAGGGGCATCATCCCCCTAATCTCCATGCGGGGCGCCAGGTTTTCTATGAGGTTTTCTTTTTTTTGAAGCACATGATTAAAGCCTGGGGCTCTAATTGGCTTCAAAAAAGTGGGGTCTGCGCCCCGACCCGCACACTTGTGACATTAGCGAATCAATATTCGCTATTCTTTTCTGGCTTCTCCTCCCGGCCAATCAGGACAGGAGGTGGATCTTAAGAACGGATTAACCGGGAGTAAAATCCGGGGAACCCGCGACCTGGATGGGGTAAGTGCGGACCTGGCGGGGGGTTTGTTTGCTGCCTCCCCAAAAAAATAGCGCACCAGCCACTGCTGGGTGTGAAACTGCTTGTCTGTCCTGAAATATGTATTGTATTTCCTTATTACAATCAGAATGTGCAAAGCTGGCCACAGACATGAGATCAGTGTTTTAATGCCACCATTTCTTTTCATTGACATAAACAGAAACATTTCAAGTGTGCAACCTTATAGAGGGATCATAAAGCTACCAGGGATGGACTGGCAACACATGGGGCCCCCAGGAAATAGGAGATCATGGGGCCCTCTGTGTCCATGCCACACTCAAGCCACATCCGCACAAAGTCCAACCTACATATTGCACTGCCCACAGTTCCAGACCCCCTGAAAGGTTCATGCAGTATGCAGGACGAACATGGGAGAGCTCAAAGAGGGATGCTGTTTTCCCATTTAATATCTTGGCAAGTTGTCATTGGTTACTGCAGCAGTTACCTGCGCAGTAACAGGCTGAGGATTGGATAAAATTGCCGGGTTGCCAATGCCCGCAAATCTGGAGCAGATCTAAGGAGGAAGTTACCCAGAGACCCCCCTTCAAGACAGGACCGGGACTCTGACGAGATGAAGCGAGACGCTCACCTGAAAGAAGAGAGAGCCTTCTCCGCCGCCTCATTGAAAGAGCCGAAAACTCTGGGGGTGAGGAGTGGCTTATGCGCTGCCTGGAGGAGGGTCAGTCGTTGGCTCCGCCTGAACTACCTCTCATGAATATGGAAGAGAAAGCGGCGAGCATGCGCAGTCCATGCCAGCAACCAGGGAGGAAGAAAAGGAGGCTGAGAAAGGATGCTTCTCCACAGCCTGACAGCCAGAAGGGAGCTAACAGCGTTCCTCTCAGGAATGCACCGCAGCTACAATTAAGCAGAGCTACTCAGCCAGCCTCTGAGGTGGCCAGCAGTGGGCACAAGAGTCCCCCGGTTGGTGAGACAATATATAATGCTGATCTCATGTTAATATTGCTGAGTAGTGGTTAATGGTTAATTCATTATCTAGTATGTTGAAAAATATTGAATGGGCACACACAGTTGGAGCTTTTGGTAAAAGAAAGGCTGAAGGAGCACAGACTTCTGGTGCACTAAATTCTGCTGACAATGGAGCTAGTTATATGGGGGCACATTCAGATGGTGCTATTTTACATGCAAATGATGCTTTACTTCAGCATAATGACATGGATGATATCATCCCAGTATGGCAAAATTTGTCAGACTCTCCTATAGATGGACGTTTAAAGGTAACGCTTATAGCATGTCTAAAAAACCTGTTTCTATTAATAAATAATTTCTCCCCCCTTTTTACACCCCCTTTAACTTCATAGTTGCGGAGTCATCCTTTAACCAGTAGCTGACTGCCGGCTGTCTATTGACGGCCAGGCGGCGCAGCTCTCAGGGCGGGAGGGCGTCATATGACGTCCTCCTCTTCCCGGCCCTCCAGGGAGCGTGCAGCACGCACATGCGCCCGCCGTGTCACTGGGCACCCGCGATTGCCCGGTAACACAGCGGGACCGTGGATCTGTGTGTGTAAACACACAGATCCACGGTCCTGTCAGAGGAGAGGAGCCGATGGTGTGTTCTCAGTACAGAGAAACACTGATCGGTCTCCTCCCCTTGTGAATCCCCTCCCCCCACAGTTAGAATCACTCCCAGGGAACTTATTAACCCCTTCAGCACCCCCTAGTGGTTAACCCCTTCCCTGCCAGTCACATTTATACAGTAATCAATGCATTTTTATAGCACAGATCGCTGTATAAATGTGAATGGTCCCAAAAATGTATCAAAAGTGTCCAATATGTCCACCACAATATCGCAGTCACGATAAAAATCGCAGATCGCCGCCATTACTAGTTAAGAAAAAAAAATGCTATAAATCTATCCTCTATTTTGTAGACGCTATAACTTTTGTGTAAACCAATCAATATATGCTTATTGCGATTTTTTTTTAACAAACATATGTAGAAGAAGACATATCGGCCTAAACTGAGGCGAAAAAAAAAATTTTTATATATTTTTTGGGGATATTTAGTATAGCAAAAAGTAAAAAATATTGTTTTTTTTTTAAACTTGTCCCTCTTCTTTTGTTTATAGCGCAAAAAATAAAAAACGGAGGTGAATAAATACCACCAAAAGAAAGCTCTATTTGTGGGGACAAAATTATAACAATTTCATTTGGGTACAGTGTAGCATGACCGCGCAATTGTCACTCAAAATGTGACAGCGTTGAAAGCTGAAAAATGGCTTGGGCAGGAAGGGGGTGAAAATGCATTGTACTGAGGTGGTTAAAAAGCTGATGACTTGTGAAATTTCTCCTTTGGGCTTTCACTTAGCCAATTCAGTTAAAGAAAACATTTGGGGAGGTGATTTCATCCATTTGTTGTCATTGCTACCTGCATCTAAGGGATTCCTATCTAAATCTGAAAAGAGAATGGAAGACCGCACTGAGGAGGATAGGAGGAGAGCTATCCACAAAACTTTTCAAAATTGGTTGCAGGCATTGTGCATTTACGCGGCACTTTTGGGTGAACAATTTCCTGAGAAATGTTCAGGCTTATTCTAGCACATAGACATAGTTTCTGAAGCCTTCCGTCATTTTGGTGGTACAGCATGGTTCACTTATGACAGGAATTTTAGGCAGGAATTAGCCGTTTACCCTACACTCGGTTGGGGGTCAAAGGACGTAGGCTTATGGCTGGACTTCATGCTGCCTCAGAAACCACCATTCAGCCTAGAACAGCGATTAGCTCACAGAATACCTTTTGTAAAGGCTTCTGTTTTTCTTTTAATGAAGGACGGACTAGGGATCTTCCGAAAATTGCCGAAGGTAAGCAAGTGGGAGTGAAGTGTAGACCGCGCAGGCGCAGTCGGTGTACGAGACGATGCCGCACGCTCCCGATGCTCGTGCTACTGTGCAAGGGGAGTCTAACTAAGGGGCGGGTCTATTCTATTATTAGCAAGGGGCAAAGGCGTGTTTAAATAAAAGAAAGACGGGTTTTGCAATGTTGATGGAGGGGTTTGCATGATCTATTAATACTTAAAAATGTGGCCCTTGGTTACAGTAATAATAATAAATGCCGGCCTTGGTTACAGACCCGCCCCTTAATTAGATGCGCCTTGCAGAGTAGCGCGAGCTTGCGGCATCGTCTCTCATACACCGACATGTAAACTGCACGTGCGCGGTGTACAATTCACTCGCAGCTGTTTAGCTTCGTCAATTTTCGGGAGATGCCTAGTCCTTCGTATTGTTCAAGCGATGCGCTTGCGCAGTAGAGGGGGGTCCTTATCCAGCGGGGGAACTTTCTGGGCAGGACACCGGCTATGAAAAATCTAGAAAAAAAACAGTGTGGGGGTCACCCCCCCCCCCCCAATCCATACCGGGCTCTTTGGCTCAAACCAAATTTTGAAAAAAACTGGCATACCAGATCCTTATCCAAGCATGCAGCCCAGCAGGCCAGTAAAGGGGGGAAATTAGCAAGCGCCCACCCCCCTTCTGATCCGCCCCCCCCTTTCTTGGCCTGCCGGGCTGCATGCTTGGATAAGGGTTTGGTATAGATTTTTGGGGGGATCCCACGCCGTTTTTTTTTATTTTGGTGTGTGGTTTCTCCTTAAAGTTCATACCAGACCCGAAGGGCCTGGTATGGATTGGGGGGACCCCACAGTGTTTTTTTTCTGCATTTTTCATTGCTGGTATTCTTTTGTTTACATTCAGCTGTCGGTGTGGAAACCCGCTCATTGGTTGTTTCCCGGCCTGCTCCTTAGCAACCAGCTATTCTTCACACAGAATTCGATTTGGTCGATCACTTTTCGACCAATCCAAATTTTCAATTGTTCTGAAAATTTGGAATTAGTTACAAAACAAATATAGAAAAAGAAATTAAATGAATTTCATATAACCAAAAACCATAAACGAACCACATAACCAAAAATGCATCCGAATTTATTTTCGGAACCAAAGCGTGTCTAACAGCAGTCAGCCATAATTTTTTTGAACACTGACAGGTAAAGTTAATAACATTGATTATCTTGTTACAATGGCATCTGAAAATTGCTGGGATTTATTACGCAGCAAGTACACACGTTGTCCCTAAAGTTGATGGGTTGAAAGCAGAAAGAATGGGCCAATTTTGCTGCAGCATTGATTGAGGCAGAGTTTTCCAAAAAGCCCATTCGAGAGCAGTCGTTCCTTAAACCGACTGCTCTCGAACGTGATCGGCCATTGATGGATTAAAATGTGTCTGGTCCCTGCTGAACCAGACCAATTTCGGATTGTTTATGGCCATCTTTAGAAAATATCCAGTGAGCGGCAGTTGTGTGGAGGAAAATGCTTTGTTGATGTCAGTAGTCAGAGGAGAATGGGCAGAGAGGTTCCAGATAATCGAAAGGCAACAGTAACTCAAATAGCCACTCGTTACACCCAAGGTATGCAGAATACCATCTCTGAACACACAAGACATCAAAACCCAGAAGCAGATGGACTACAGCAACAGAAGACCACACTGGGTGCCACTCCTGTCAGCTAACAGGAAACTAAGGCTACAATTTGCACAGGCTCACCAAAATTGGGCAATAGAAGATTGGAAAAACGTTGCCTGGTCTGATCTGTCTCAATTTCAGCTGCGACATTCAGATGGTAGTGTCAGAATTTGGCATAAACATGAAAGCCTGGATCCATCCTGCCTTGTATCAATGGTTCAGGTTGGTGGTGGTCTAATGGTTTGGGGGATATTTTCTTGGCACACTTTGGGCCCCTTAGTACCAACTGAGCATCATTTAACCACCATGGCCTACCTGAGTATTGTTGCTGACCATTTCCATCCCTTTATGTCTACAGTGTACCCATCTTCTGATGGCTCCTTCCAGCAGGATAATGCACCATGTCACAAAGCTCCAATCATCTCACCACTGGACAATGAGGTCACTGTACTCCAGTGGCCTCCACAGTCACCAGATCTCATTTAAAAGAGCACCTTTGGGATGTGTTGGAACAGGAGATTGGCATCATGAATTAGCAGCAGACAAATCTGCAGAAACTGAGTGATGCTATTATGTCAATTTGGACCAACACCTTGTTGAATCCATGCCACGAAGAATGAAGGCATTTCTGAAGGCAAAAGGGGGTTGGACCCGGGTGTATCTAATAAAGTGGCCAGTGAGTGCATATTACAGGATTTATGTTACAAGTCTATGTGCATATGGTATAGGCAAAACAACTTTTGACATTTTAAAGACAGATTTTAAAAATCAATATAAATAATGTAATTTTTTAGATTGGTTATATTGGATGTTTATTAATGGATGGTACCTTAAAAGTCCAGACTTTTGGCTAGTGCCATATAGTCTTTTTAAGATTACATTCTCATGATCAGTAGGTTGTAATGTCTGTTATAGTGCTAGATTTAGATTTTTTTTATTAAAGTATTTTCTAATCTCTTATTTATTTTCTTTGCTATATAATCTCTTCCCTGTCCCAAGCCTATAACTGGACAGTAGAGCTGCATTACTTGTGCCTTTTACTGTATATCTGCCTGCCAGTTACTAATATACTACTATTATATTGTTGCACCATATGCTTTATAGCGTCTCAGCCTCACGACTTTTCCCAGTTTCCCATCACTGCTTTTGATTTACTTGAGAAATTCTAATATAGCCATTCGAACATATGAAAAAAAAATAAAATAGCAAAAGCTCTAGCATTTTATCAGGGTTTTTTCACTTGTAAAAAAAGAAAGTCAATATTTTTTTAATTTCAATATTTTGTAAAGCAATGACACATATACATCATTTACAGAGTACATGTTTCTGCTCCCATGTGTGTTCTCGGTCATTTTGCCAGTGCAAAAGACAGTCCAGAATCCACACTGAAAAGAAAGAAAAGGAAAGGGCATTAATGTTCAGATTTAAATTAACACACAAAAAAGTGAGCACTAGGTGCCAATATGGCCCCCAAACATGACATGTGAAATAAAATGGGTAAACCTGAAATGGATAACCTCTCTATAATAACACCCCTAAAAAAGTGCATAGAAAAACAATATAATCAAATAAAACAGACAAGTCTAAAATGACTCATATAATGACACCACTAATTAAAGTGCAAATGCAAAAAGTCTGTCAATAATGCCAACTTTCATGTGCTTGAATACCCATTGAAAGTACTCCACACACTCCATGCAAATAAGACTTGCTGCCTTCAACCAGTGCTCTTCCATGTGTGCACACCACGACCCCCTATAATGGTGTAACTCACCAGATCCCTAGACCCAGAATTTGATAGGAAAGAGATAAGGAATTGTATTACCTGTAATACAATGTGGACCCTAACCCCCCCCCCCCCGGCCTTAATATTGAATTGGATATAAATTGCTTTATTAAATGTTATGAGATAGACCAGTGTTTCTCAACTACAGTCCTCAAGGCGCCCCAACAGGTCATGTTTTCAAGCTTTCCATTATTTTGCACAGGTGATTTGATCAGTTTCCCTGCCTTAGTAATTACCACAGCTGTTTTATCTGTGGGAAATCCCGAAAACATGACCTGTTGGGGCGCCTTGAGGACTGGAGTTGAGAAACACTGAGATAGACTGAATAAAAGGCCATGGAGAGATTTAAACCTAACACAGGAAATCTCCAAGAAAATGAAACAAGGTGGATTTTTGAATTGGGGACCCTAACCTTACATGGCCTCAATATTGAATTGGACTTAATTGTTCTATAGCTAATTAGTCATTAAAATTATTTAAACCTTCCAAATACAACTATACAGCCATTGCTCCCAATGAGAATAGTTCCATTGTGGGTGTAGATATGATTTGGAACCTTCATCAACCTTCATCAAAAATCAATCTTCAGTGATTTTTTTAATTTTCCATCTATTAAATCTTCTGCCCTTGTTGTTTTAACTTTGGATAGTAACATTTTTTTTTTCTGCCAGTAAATACCTTATACAGCCCTTTTCCTGTTTCTTGTTTGGTAAAAAGCCTAGGCTTATGACATCGTGCACAGCTCTCTCTCTCACTCTCTGGAAAGTTTACAAGGAAGGGAAGGGAGTCATAAGAGGGCCAATGAGAGTTGCAGGGCTGCAGTGCTGGAGGTGTGCCTCCATTTTAATTAAATCCACAAGGGCTTTATTTTTACCACTACTATTGCTTTATATTGGCTTTTAAAATTTACAAGTGCAACAATTTAGAATTTGGATGAAAGGTTTAGTACTGGGACAGAGGGACATTGCTCAACATCAGGGACAGCCCCTCCAAATCAGGTACATGTGTTTTTAGTACAGATTATGTGAGAAGACTGCAGTTACGCTTTGAAATTGATATTATTGGAGTGAATTTAGGCTGATCCACCACTAGATGGGGCTGGTGCATATATGGTTTATTAGGATTTTTTTATTTTAATTTTTATATTTTTTTAGATGTTTATATATTCTTTTTTATAGGCAAGAAAAAAAAGCATTATAGGGGGTCATGGTGTGAATACACAGAAGAGCAATGGTTGGAAGCAGCAAGTCTTATTTGCATGGAGCACTTTCTAAGGGAATTCAAGCACATGAAAGTTGGCACTATTGATGGACTTCTTGTACTATATGAGTAATTCTAAATTGGTTTATTTTTTTATTATTATTATTATTATTATTTTGTTTTTCGATGCACTTTATTAGGGGTGTTATTATTTTTAGCTTTACTCATCTTATTTCACTTGTGATGTTTAGGAGTCATATTTATTCTTAATGGAAGTCCAATACATTTTGGTAATGTGTGCAGTTCAAAACGCATGTTAGCGAAATATCATGTGTGTTTTGATGTGGTGGGATTTTAAAAATAGTGTCATGGGGCACTATTCCTTCCCCTGATACCAACAATGGGCACTATTCTCTACCCTCATAGTAAAAATGAGGCACCATTCCTTACACTAATACCAATGATGGGGTACTCCCAATAATGCTAGTGTTTTCTACTCACACTGACCAGCCGACACCCCCCAAAGTCTGAAGGAAACAGTGAACTGGCCCTTTGTTTAAAAAGTTTGAAGACCTCTGTTTTAAAGGAATAAGTTCCAAGTGGACATCCTTTCCTTGGTTTCATTAAGTACTGTACTACGCTTTGAATAACGCAGGTCAGGAGTCTGGACCCATCATTGTCCTCAGACTTGTACCAAGTCAAAGATTCACTAGCCAGAACTGGGGTGAATGTCAGGCAGGGATCCTCAAACTACGGCCCTCCAGCTGTTGCGGAAACTACGCGTCCCATGAGGCATTGTAAAACTCTTACATTCACAGACATGATTAGGTATGATGGAAATTGTAGTTTCTGAACAACTGGAGGGCCATAGTTTGAAGACCCCTGTGCTAGAGCTTGCAAGTAAGCAATGTTTTCTATGTTGATGGGTTGCCTTTAATATTTCAACCTGCACTGTACACGGTTTTCTAAAATCTGATTGGTTGCCACAGCTCCGGTTTCCTGTTTCCTATCGTCTTGGGATGCAGTTTCTACATTCTATAATTTCTCTATCATTGCTGTCCATACTCACCCAAAATCAAAAAGGTCGTTTTTCACTGGTATCAGGCAGGTCTTCTCACATTTCAGTTTAGTCATGAAATTATTGGCATTTCCAAAGCAGCCGTGATAGTCAAAGATATCACATCTATTTTCAGCGCTGTTATAGAAGTAGCGCAAGATATTATTATCGCATAAACCGACATCCTTAGGTAACTGGCAGGTTACAGCTGCACCTATATTGGAATGACAGAGTGTTATTAATTGTGATATTTGTATCATTTGGATTGGACAGAAAATGTAACATATTATTCTGGGCTAAAATAAAATTAGAAGAGTCCAGGAATTACTGTATGGTTCAACAGGGCATGATATTGTCTTAATTAGTGATTAGAGAGCTGATTCTGAACAAAGATGGTGCCTGTTTCCAACCAGAGAAATGCAGTGACTTCACCTTTTGGACCCCTTTGGGCCCCTTTGAATACCTTTTGCTTCCTTTGGATCCCTCTGGACCCCTTTGCCAGTCACTTGAGGTGCCCACTCCTGGCCTTCCTTGTTGTACAGTAACTAGCTAGGAGATACTGTTTTGAGAAGTGTGGGGTCCTCTAGTAAAATTGTAAGGGGTCCAAAAAAAAGTTTTACTGGTTCACTATCTGCTGGCTGGATTGTTAATATTTGTATACTGTTTGAAACGGATTGCTGAGATAGAAACCACGATTTAGACAAAATTGACGTTACGGGCATCCTCTAGTCTTATCATTCTTTTTAGATAATTGTGTGAATGCCAGTGGTGATTGGTGTTTTTTTTTGGGGGGGGCAGCATACACCCCCCCATGGCGTGGCACAGCACTAACACCCCCCCTCCACCACCCGCTGTCCTTACTGTGGATGCAGGCAGTGAGGGCAGCGGTCGGAGCTGCTGTGGTCATCTCCTAGCGTGGCGGGCTCTGGTATTCTCTCCTGGATTCCTCTCCTCTCTGACCCTCCCGTCGCTAGGCATCCAATAGGATCACCTGACATTTTGGCCAATCGGGAAACAGGTTTAATACCTGCTTCCCGATTAGCCGCAAGGATGATCAGTGTTGCAACAGCGAATATTAATTCGCTGTTGCAACACACCTGGGTGGGCTCTGGACACATCCTCAGCGTCCTGAGCCCATGCTATTTTGAAGCCTATTAGAGCCTATGGCTCTAATCAGGTGCTTAAAAAAACTGCCCACTGTAATTCATATGCCTAGTGACCCGAAAGGGGCCGGACACATGAATAGGAGGTGGTAGCGGAGGCTGTGGATAGATTCATGCTATGCATGAATCTATCCACTGCATATAGGGGGTGGAGAGGAGAGAGGGGGGCGACGCTCAGGCACCCCCTAATGGACGGGCCGCCACTGGTGAATGCAATAACTGTAATGTAAATTGTCTTATTGGTGTTCTTTAACCACTTGATCCCCGGAAGGTTTCACCCCCCCCCCCCCCCCCCCTTCATGACCAGGGCATTTTGTGCTATTCAGCACTGCGCTAATTTGACTGGAAATTGCTCAGTCATGCAACACTGTACCCAACTGAAATTTATAATTATTTTTCACACAAATAGAGCTTTCTTTTGGTGGCAATTGATCGCCACTGCAATTCTGCCCTACAGGTGGGCAGAATTGAATAATAAGATTGCCCCCCTTAGACTTCAATGGTGTTCGCCACCAATTTTGCAAATAAATCGAATAAAGATTCACAAAACTATTCATGAACTGAACCCGGCAGATTCACTCATCTGTAGTGCAGGCCCAGGAACTCAGCACAGATCTCACTAATAGAGTCCCCAAGAGATAGAAGACACTATCAGGAATGCTGGTATACAAAATACCCCCAAAAACCTATTTAAAGGCCTCTTGCACACTGGGTGTAAAAAAACTCAATTTTTAAGGGAGCCTCTAAATCCCCCTCTATGTTAGCCTATGTGGCCATGCACACATAGGCATTGACCTGTATAGGTGTATTTTTTGTGTGATCCTCTGGGCCACTGCAGACACTTATTTGTGTTTCCCTATAGCCTTGTCTACCAGTCTCATTAAATATTTCATCAGTCTAGGACGGTCTCCTGAAGTCTCCCCAGTCTGCAAAAACTCATATAGCACTTATACAGTCTCTGACAGTCTCCCACAGCATATCCGCAATCTCTGACCATCTCTTGTATTATGTCTGCAGTCTTTGACCATCTCTTATATCATATCAGCTGTATCTGACCCTCTCTTGTATCCAGTCCACAGTCTGACCATCTTTTGTATCAATGCCCACGGTCTTTGGCCATCTCTTGTATCTTGTCCACAGTCTCTGACCATCTCTTGTATCATGTCCAAAGACTTTGACTATCTCTTGTATCTTGTCAACAGTCTCTGACCATCTCTTGTATCCTGTCCACAGTCTCTGACCATCTTTTGTATCAATGCCCACAGTCTTTGGCCATCCCTTGTATCTTGTCCACGGTCTCTGACCATCTCTTATATCATATCAGCTGTATCTAACCATATCTTGTATCCTGTCCACAGTCTGACCATCTTTTGTATCAATGCCCACAGTCTCTGACCATCTCTTGTATCATGTCCAAAGTCTTTGACCATCTCTTGTATCTTGTCAACAGTCTCTGACCATCTCTTGTATCCTGGCCACAGTCTCTTACCATCTTTTGTATCAATGCCCACAGTCTCTGACCATGTCTTGTATCTTGTCCACAGTCTCTGACCATCTCTTGTATCTTGTCCACAGTCTCTGACCATCTCTTGTATCATGTCCACAGTCTCTCACCATCTCTTGTATCTTGTCCACAGTCTCTGACTATCTCATGTATCATGCCCATAGTTTTTGACTATATCTTGATGTGTGTCTGATGTCCAATGAATTTTATGTGCGCCCCTATGGTGATGTTGGGGGCTGCACTCAAGCCCCCCCCCCCCCACATCGAAAAAGTTAACCATCACTGGTTTAGAGGCTGAAAAAAAACATCACTTGCGCATTCAGGAGAGCAACGTTTGAGCAGGCAAAACTCTTGATGCGCTTAAACGCCTGTAGACACATCTAAAAGCACGTTTAGCACTAAATTAATATTCTGCCCAATGGAATAAATAAACGCTCAAATGCTTGAGGTGCTTAAAAGCGCCTAAGTGCAGATTTAGGTGCTTTTTAAGCTGCTTTTCTCCTGCCAGAGGAAAAGGCGTTTAGTGGAGCTGGAAAAACTTCAAATGTGCATGAGGTTGAATGCTGTAAATTCCACTCATACATGCAATAAAACCATTAGAAGGAAGAAGCCATTGGGGGGACTCAACCTGCCAGGATTTACCCCTGACTCATTATTTGCAGGTATACTTACCAGTCACTGTTTTTTTTTTTGGTATGTTTGATCTAGTCTTCACCCTACAAAGTAAAAGAAAGAATTAGGAAATTGAGAATTGAAGCAACGGAAATACATAAGAGGACAACAGGTGAAGACATTACACATGGTGCTATTTCTTATTATTTGATGCAAATTGACATAAATCTGCTAAAGTAAATAAATGTTTGGTCTAAAAAATATACAAGCCAAAACGCTTACATAAAACTACTAAAACTTTATTGATTTATTGCACAAATCAATGAAATGTTTATCATTTAAAAACATAAAGGTCACTAGGTGGTCCCACAAATGTCAATAATCTAATAGTCATACATGGTACCTTATTAAATTATAACGGTTACAAGTCTATTCCTTGTGTTTTGTTAAGTGAAATAGTGGAATTGATTATAAAGTTGGCAGTACCTGTACCCAATACAGGGGGTAGAGTACAATTTCCCTCTCTGGGAAATTAATTAGTAATCTAATCAAAGTAATGGGAGCAGAAGATTTACTACAACCAGCATATAACAATAATTATAAGTATATAGAGGCACAGTATAGACATGATACAAGCTTTATATAAGAAGAGATTAACATCTGTCCAACCAGCTTGGAACAGGGCTTCTCACCATCAGGAACGGTGATATGGCACTGGAAGTCAGAGTTAGCCTATCCACTCTGTGCTTTAGTCCCTCCCTAGTAGTTTCTAATTTGACATGGAACCAGACCTCTAACTACCAGAAGTGGCCATTGGATGCCTAACCTGGCTCTAGCCTATGCTCGTTATTGAGTGCTAAGTTCAGACCAGACAGGACAGGGTTATCTAGAATAGCAGAAGCTGCAGATAAACTCTATTGCAATAAACAGGTTCACCAACTAATACACTGGAAGGTGACCACTACATACATACAGTAGCACAGGCCTAGCTTTCTGGCACTGTGCATGTGAGATAATAACAATAGGGCGAGTCCCAGTCCTGAAGACATCGGAGTGATCGGGTCATTGGTGAGAGGGAAAAATAGCTCAACTTTTCTCTATCCATTTCCATTATTACAGAGACACAAAGAACACATTGCATAGCGTGAACACTGTGTTCAGACACTTTTAGATCTTCCTCACTAGGAACTTACTGCTCCAACTAGCTAGCGAAGAACATCAGATCTGCAATGTTGAAAATTTCTTTGCCATTACTTAGAGGGCCTCCCTATACTACTCTTTGATAGACCTGCTTTTGTCCTTTGGTATAGCATAGATTGGCCAGATTACATCTCTCTCTTATGGCAGCATAAGTTGTTAACAGAAACATCCTTTAGGGAGAGTGTAGATATATATATATATATATATATATATATATATATATATATATATATATATATATATATATATAGTGGTGTGAAAAAGTGTTTGCCCCCTTCCTCATTTCCTGTTCCTTTGCATGTTTGTCACACTTAAGTGTTTCGAACATCAAACCAATTTAAACAATAGTCAAGGACAACAAAGTAAACACAAAATGCAATTTGTAAATGAAGGTGTTTATTATTAAAGGTGAAAAAAAATCCAAACCATCATGGCCCTGTGAAAAAGTGATTGCCCCCTAAACCTAATACTGGTTGGGCCACCCTTAGCAGCAACTGCAACCAAGCGTTTGCGATAACGTGCAATGAGGCTTTTACAGCGTCCTGGAGGAATTTTGGCCCACTCATCTTTGCAGAATTTCCTAATTCAGTTACATTAGAGGGTTTTCGAGCATGAACGGCCTTTTTAAGGTCATACCACAACATCTCAATAGATTCAGGTCAGGACTTTGGCTAGGCCACTCCAAAGTTTCATTTTGTTTTTCTTCAGCCATTCGGTGGTGGACTTGCTGGTGTGTTTAGGATCATTGTCCTGCTGCAGAACCCAAGTTCGTTTCAGCTTGAGTACACGAACAGATGGTCGGACATTCTCCTTCAGGATCTCTTGGTACAGCAGAATTCATAGTTCCTTTTATCACGGCAAGTCTTCCAGGTCCTGAAGCAGCAAAACAGCCCCAGACCATACACTACCACCACCATATTTTACTGTTGGTATAATGTTCTTTTTCTGAAATGCAGTGTTCCTTCTACGCCAGATATACTTGGACACACACCTTCCAAAGAGTTCCACTTTTGTCTCCGGTCCACAGAATGTTGTCCCAAAAGTCTTGGGGATCATCATGTGTTGTGGAGAAATTGATTTGATGTTCTTTTTGCTCAGCAGTGGTTTTCTCTTGGAACTCTGCCATGCAGGCCATTTTTGCCCAGTCTTTTCCTGATGGTGGAGGCATGAACGCTGACCTTAACTGAGGCAAGTGAGGCCTGCAGTTCCTTGGACGTTGTTGTGGGGTCTTTTGTGACCTCTTGGATGAGTCGTCGCTGCGCTCTGGGGTAATTTTGGGCGGCCGGCCACTCCTGGGAAGGTTCACCACTGTTCCATGTCTTCGCCATTTGTGGATAATGGCTCTCACTGTGGTTCCCAAAGCTTTGGAAATGGCTTTATAACCCTTTCCAGACTGAGATCTCAATTACTTTCTTTCTCAATTGTTCCTGAATTTCTTTGGGTCTCAGCATGATGTGTAGCTTTTAAGGATCTTCTGGTCCTTACTGTGTCAAGCAGCTCCTATTTAAGTGATGCCTTGATTGTGAACAGGTGTGGCAATAATCAGGCCTGGGTGTGGCTAGAGAAATTGAACACAGGTGTGGACAACCACAGTTATAGTCTGTTTTAACAAGGGGGGCAATAACTTTTTCACACAGGGCCATGATGGTTTGGATTTTTTTTCACCTTTAATAATAAACACCTTCATTTACAAATTGCATTTTGTGTTTACTTGTCCTTGACTATTGTTTAAATTGGTTTGATGTTCCGAAACACTTAAGTGTGACAAACATGCAAAGGAACAGGAAATGAGGAAGGGGGCAAACACTTTTTCACACCACTGTATATATATATAAATATATATATATAAAACATAGTGTTGTTGCTGAACATTTTGCTAATTTTCTGAGTTGGTGCTGTTGTCTTGGCTCAGCAGATTATCACTGCTGTCTCTCAAATAACTTCTCTTATTGGTTCAAGTAAAATATTTCAGAATCTATTCATACTGAGTTGTTTGATTATTACCACACCATTTTTGCTTTTTTTTTCTCCTGTATAATGTCTGCAGTCTCTGACCATCTCCTGTATCATGTCTGCAGTCTCTGACCATCTCCTGTATCAGGTCTACAGTCTCTGCCCATCACCTGTATTGCATCCACAGACTCTGACCATCTCTTGTATCATTCCCACAGTCTTTTACTATATCCCCACCGTTGCCATGGATGCAGCCCCACCATTGCCATGGATGCAGCCCCACTGTTGCCAAGGATGCAGCCCCACCATTGCCATGGATGCAGCACCACCTTTGCCATTAATGCAGCACCACCTTTGCCATTAATGCATCACCACCTTTGCTGTGAATGCAGCCTTACCATTGCCATGAAAGCAGCACCCCCATTGCCATGAATGCAGCACCCCCATTGCCATGAATGCAACTCACCATTGTCAGCAGTGCAGTCTTATCCATGTCCATCAGCAGCCTTGGAGGGGAGAGGGAGGGGGCAGGACAAGTGCCATACACACAGGAGTATTTCCTGCTTACAAGGCGGCCTCTTTAATACAAAATCCTGCTTCCTATGATGGACAGAACAAAGAAAAGAACAAGAGGGGGTTTAGCCAACCTGGCGGACTATTATGGTACCTGAACAAAGTCGGATAATCGATCATAGATAATTTATATAAATATCTTTTTATTATTACAAAGTTAGAAAATAGTATATATATAAACATAAAAATAAAAGAGAAAAAAAAATTAATTGAATATAAAACATGCATAAAGACACATTGAGTTACATTAATCGTTCTGAAATGCTGGTCAGAAGATGGTTGACGCGTTTCGCTTTTGGCTTCATCAGAACCAAAGAACAGCAATTCTAATATCAGTGATATATTTCTAAGAAAGAAAAATGAAAATTACTTATGAGTGAGCCAATGAGTCTTCTCAGATATACTATAAAATACTTAATAATGGCATATATTCCCCGATAGCAAAGTGTTAGTCTATGCCTACCTTTCAGGCTTGTATTCCTGTTTAAGGACATCCACCACAGTGGTGGAGATGTAACTTAATGTTGTCACCTGGAGTACAATGAGATCCCTTAGGGATGTAACAGCCAGATTAGTTGTTGAAAAGTTGAATCCGACAAGGATCATAGCACATACTGGTATATATGGGGAATATATGCCGTTATTAAGTATTTTATAGTATATCTGAGAAGACTCACTCATAAGTAATTTTCATTTTTCTTTCTTAGAAATATATCACTTATTTATTTTTATGTTTATATATATACTATTTTCTAACTTTGTAATAATAAAAAGATATTTATATAAATTATCTATGATCGATTATCCGACTTTGTTCAGGTACCGTAATAGTCCGTCAGGTTGGCTAAACCCCCTCTTGTTCTTTTCTTTGTATATCCAGTAGGACGAGGTACCCCCCATAGCTTATTAATCTAGATCTGATGGACAGAACAGTCGTCCAATGGCAGCGCAGGAGACGGGACTTCCTATTACAGAGGCCACCTCGTAAACAGGAAATACTCTTGTGTGTACGATACTCATCCCGCCCCCTCCCTGTCCTCTTCCAAGACAGCCAGCATATGTATCTTTTGTGTCCCCGGGGCTTGGGGATTCGTTGGGGGCCACAAAAGATATACATGTCCAAATTACCAGGCAGGCCGTTTGAAACCGAAAAGCGGGCCGCAATCGGCCCACGGGCCGGACTTTAGACATGCCTGCTCTAATGTTTTTGCTAAGGTTTCAAGAATACGACACCAATAGACCCTACTGGCTGCTTCTCTGGGCCAACATGTAAATATCAACAATGTGTAGGCAATGGCATGTGGCTGCAAATTGTTTACATAGTTGGTTAGGTTGAATAAAGACACCAGTCCATCCAGTTCAACCTACATGGGTGTTTATACGTGTGTGTTTGTGTCGATAATAATTACCCAAATCCTTGAATATTGTGTTCACTAAGATGCGTGTCCAAGAGTTTTTTTTAAACTATCAATATTTCCGGCTGACAACACCGATTGTGGAAGAGAGTTCCACATATTTGCCGCCCTGACACTGAAAAAACCCCTGTGCAGCTTATGGTGAAACCGCTTCCCCTGTAGTTTAAATGAATGTCTTTCTACACTCCCTGAGACTGAATAGTTTTCTTCCTATGCTGGTATCACCATTGAGGTATTTGTATATTTCTATCATATAACCTCTCAAGCGTCTCCTCGAATACGAATATGCAGTTCAGTTTTGGGCACCAGTTCTCAAGAAGGATATTGGGGAACTGGAGAAAGTGCAGAGAAGGGCAACCAAACTGATAAGAGGCATGGAGGAGCTCAGCTATGAGGAAAGATTAGAGGAACTGAATTTATTCACCATTGATAAGAGGAGAATAAGGGGGGATATGATCAACATGTATAAATATATAAGGGGTCCATATAGTGAAATTGGTGTTGAGTTATTCACTTTACAGTCAACAAAGAGGACAAGGGGGGACTCTTTACGTCTAGAGGAAAAGAGATTTCATCTCCAAATACAGAAAGGTTTCTTCACAGTAAGAGCTGTGAAAATGTGGAATAGACTCCCTGCAGAGGTGGTTCTGGCCAGCTCAGTAGATTGCTTTAGGAAAGGCCTGGATACTTTCCTAAATGTACATAATATAACTGGGTACTAACATTTATAGGTAAAGTTGATCCGGGAAAATCCGATTGCCTCTCGGGGGATCAGGAAGGAATTTTTTCCCCTGCTTTAGCAAATTGGAGCAAGCGCTACTGTTTTTTTTTTTTGCCTTCCTCTGGATCAACTGTGGGTATAGAATGGGGTATATGGGATTGTATGATATATATATATATATATATATATATATATATATATATATATATATATATATATTATATTTTTTTTTTTTTTTGTGGTTGAACTGGATGGACTTGTGTCTTTTTTCAACCTAACTAACTATGTAAATATGTAATACGTTTAATGTTTGTAATTGTTCCTCGTAAGTGAGGTCCTGCAGTACCCTTATTATTTTCTTTGCCCTTACCCTTGGTGATATTTATACACTATATTACCGAAAGTATTGGGACCCCTGCCTTTACACACACATGAACTTTAATGGCATCTCGGTCTTAGTCCGTAGGGTTCAATATTAACTTGGCCCACTCTTTGCAGCTATACCAGTTTCAACTCTTCTGGGAAGGTTGTCCACAAGGTTTAGGAGTGTGTCTATGGGTGTCTATGGGAATTTTTGACCATTATTCCAGAAGCATTTGTGAGATCAGGCACTGATGTGGACAAGAAGGCCTAGCTCACAGTCTCCGCTCACAGTCTCTGCTCTCAAAGGTGTTCTATCAGGTTGATGTGCAGGCCAGTCAAGTTCTTTCACCCCAAACTCGCTCATCCATGTCTTTATGGACCTTGCTTTGTGCACTGGTCCAAATCATTTGGAGGAGGGGGGATTATGGTGTGGGGTTGTTTTTCAGGGGTTGGGTTTGGCCCCTTAGTTCCAGTGAAGAGAACTCTTAAGGCGTCAGCATACCAAGACATTTTGGACAATTTCATGCTCCCCAACTTTGTGGGAACAATTTGGGGATGGCCCCTTCCTGTTCCAACATGACTGCACACAGTGCATAAAGCAAGGTCCATATAAACATGGATAAGCGAGTTTGGGGTGGAGAAACTTGACTGGCCCTGACCTCAACCCGATAGAACACCGTTGGGATGAACTGCGAGCCAGGCCTTCTCATCCACATCAGTGTCTGACCTCACAAATGCTCTTCTGGAAGAATGGTCAAAAATTCCCATAGACACACTCCTAAACCTTGTGGACAGCCTTCCCAGAAGGGTTGAAACTGTTATAGCTGCAAAGGGTGGGCCAACTCAATAGTGCAAAAAGAAGGGGGAGTGGTGTGCGTATTCACCATAGTGTGCCATTAACATAAAAAAAATAAAATAAACTATACTAAAATAAAGTGCAAAAAAAGTCCAAGTAAAGCCCAATGGTAGGAATCAGTTTATATAGAGATGGATATCTCATAAATGGTAGCTTGATAGAAGGAAAACAAACCATCAATCCAACATCGATTGTAAACTTTATAGATTGGCCGCTCACCTCCAACAATGACCAAAATGTCAAACAAGGCTCATCAGACAGTGAATGGGAAATCCTGCTGTTGGATCTGTGGAAACATTTAGGTCCCAAGCGAAGACGAAATGCTGCATGGAATCTTAGCACCACAAGCTTTCTCCAGATCACAAATACTTCTTGTGTAGATGGCAATAAAAAAAGGCAATCCAACCAGGGATAATGGGGGCAGGACCTCAAATGCAAAACATTGTGTGAAATAGCAAGCTTGCACTTAGAGGAAGCGCCGCCAACCTGAAACAGAGTGGTGGCCAGGACCTCAGTCGTATAGTAATAAACCTCTACAGCTGTTTTGCGCGCAAACACGCATCTTCAGGAGTATAGAAAGTATTGCATAACTCCCAACTCAATATTGAACCCTACAGACTAATGCCCCATACACACGTTCGGAAATTCCGATGTAAAATGTCCGATCGGACCATGTTGTCGGAAAATCCGGCCGTGTGTGGGCTCCATCTGACATTTTCCATCGGGATTTCCGATGGAAAAAATTTGAGATCCTGCTCTCAAATTTTCCGACAACAAAATCCATCTGACTTTTTCCGATCGTGTGTAGAGAATTCCGACGGACAAAGTGCAACGCATGCTCAGATCAAATTACAAGACCAAAGCTATTGGCTACTAGCCTCTACGTAGTTCCGTCGTACGCAACGAACGTCACCACATTCAGAATGATCGGATTTTCCATCAACTTTGTCCGACCGTTTGTATGCAAAACCAGTGTCGGACAAGATCTGTTGGAAAAAATCTGACCAATTTTGTGGTCGGAATTTCCGACCGTATGTACGGGGGCTTAGACTGGGATGCCATTAAAGCGGAGGTCCACACAAAAATGGAACTCCGCTTTTCGGAACCCCCCTCTGTTGTCACATTTGGCACCTTTCAGGGGGGTGCAGATACCTGTATAATACAGGTATTTGCACCCACTTCCGGGCAAAGACTCCCGCTGGAGCTACGCCACTTCTCATCCATATACGACCCCCCCCACCCCCGCGCTGTCTGCTGGGAGACAAACGGGTCCCAGAGACAGCCAGGACCATTCGGATTGCGCAGCGTGACCCGCGCATTCGCGCAGTAGGGGACCGGGAAGTGGAGCCGCAAGGCTTCACTTCCTGATTCCCTTACCGAAGATGGCGGCAGCAGCACCCGAGGACCAAGGGATGGTTCGGCCTCGGGTGCCGACATCGCGGGCGCCCTGGACGGGTAAGTGCCCATATTTTAAAAATCAGCAGCTGCAGTATTTGTAGCTGCTGACTTTAAAAAAAAAAAATTGGCGGACCTCCGCTTTAAAGTTCATGTGCGTGTAAAGGCAGACGTCCCAATACTTTTGGTAATATAGTGTATGTCATCCCTGAGCAGTGGCCAGTATGTTGTATACTGGATGCATGCACATGCATATTTGTACAGTCGATAACATGATCATGAACACTAATTTTTATATTTTTTCATTACATAGCTAAACACTACCAGGGTGCATAAGCCTATAGCATACAATACTGCTGCGTTCAGATCCATATGAATGTGGAATATATGTGCATGAGCCCTAAGGGTCACATAATGAGTCACTGGCCCAGAAAAGGACATTATCTGATACCTGTTCATATGACGCACAAAGTGGCCCCTTATGGGAACCGGTTGGACAAGCCAGTGTTTGACATTAACAACAGAATAGCCTTACTGGGGTTGGATGTTCTTTGTCTTCAGGCACGCTCTTTCACAGGAATATTTACTATTGAAGTTATTGGCATTTCCACTGCAGCCCCCGTAGAAGAAGAGCGCACATCTGCCCTCTGCGCTGTCGTAGTAGTATCGTAAAACTTCGGTTTCGCATGAACCAACATCCTTGGGTAGGTGACAAGGGTCACTAGCATCTGAAATGGGATATTATTCATTATTATCATTCATTCACCAATACATTCAGACAGGAGTATATCCCTTAAAGTGGTTGTAAACCCTTACAAACCACTTGGACCTACAGGTAAGCCTAGATTAAGGCTTACCTGTAGGTCAAAGAAATATCTCCTAAACCTACACGGTTTAGGAGATATTTGCTAAAAGACAGGCACCGCTGTCTACGGCGAATGCACCATAGACAGCGGCGCGCAGGCGCACTGAGAAAGCCACTCTCAACGGCGATATGCCGCGAGTGGCGGCCCCCGTGCGCATGTGCGGGAGTGACGTCATTGCGGCGCCGTCAAATGACAGCGACGGAGCCGCGAGACCCACCAAGAAGATGGAGGCTCCGTACACAAGGGGACAGCGGTGACATCGCAGGCTCCTGTGTCAGGTAAGTGACACATAATGGGTATGCGATGCATAGTAGTCCATTATGCTTTACCTTGGCAGGGAAACAAAGAGGAAGTAACACCCATCAGGATTTACTTCCTCTTTAAGGAGAATTAAACTGTATCTGAGCACCACAAACTGAAAACGCTATTTAATTCATTTTTAATATTCAAAGCTAACTTCTCCATCCATCAATGTCTCCGCGCTTTGTTTTGTTGAGAAATCACTTATAGACATGTGCAGTCCGTTTCCTTCCAAATTGAAATTCGGACAAATTTATTGTTATTTGGAAAATTTGGATGTATCGGAATTTCTGAATTACAATTAGGGATGCACCGATACTGGTATCGGTATTGCCGCCGATACTAGCCATTTTCGCGAGTATCGGTACTCGCAAAAATGCTCCGATACCGGAAACCGATACCAGAAGTGACGTCACTTGGGAGCGGACCACCTCCTCCTCCCCTCCGGACAGTGGCTTCCACACCTCCTCTTCCCCTCCAGACAGTGCCTTCCACGCCTCCTCTTCCCCTCCAGACAGTGCCTTCCCCGCCTCCTCCTCCCCTCCTGACAGTGCCTTCCCCGCCTCCTCTTCCCCTCCAGACAGTGCCTTCCCCGCATCCTCCTCCCCTCTGGACAGTGCCTTCCCCGCCTCCTCCTCCCCTCCTGACAGTGCCTTCCACGCCTCCTCTTCCCCTCCAGACAGTGCCTTCCCTGCTTCCTCCTCCCCTCCTGACAGTGCCTTCCACGCCTCCTCTTCCCCTCCAGACAGTGCCTTCCCCGCCTCCTCCTCCCATTGGCATCGCTAGGTGCAGGCCCCGCCCATTCTAACAACCCACAAGCACTGTTTCCTTGCTGCACACCTCCCTCCTCCAGCTCTAGATAATAGGGGTAACCAGTGCGCTCAACCAAAAACTATTAAATCAAATAAGGAGAAAAATGGAAAAGGAAAGCAGCCAACATATAAGTGATCTCACACTTGTAAAGGTAAAATTGAATGAAGAGGGTATGTGGCGCTAACCCTTAAGTAAATCAATAAATAATCTAAAATGACCAGTTTGCAAAGCTCAGAGTATCCGAAAGATGAGTGACCTTTCACACAAATAGATATATAAAAACATAGAATAATGAACTAAATAGATACAATTCCTTAATAGCAATACACATAAAATATTGAATAAATATAAGACGTGTGTAAAAAATGAAAAAATATTCAATAAAAGTGATGGTGCTTAAATATCCGTGCTGAAATAAATATATGTGCTGGGGTAAAAATGATGATGGAGTTGGGTTAAAAATAGTGAACACGAAATCTTCTAGCAATAAAAGGTGCACAGTGCAACGTGCAAAATATGTGAATAGAGAACCAATAAGGAACCCGATAAATTGGTACTAAAAGTGCAAGGGAATTGCAAGGAAATTGCAAGGGGAATAAATGATAGAATGTGCAGAAATATCCAAAATAATGACAAAGTGACCATACAGATGAAAAGAGTGTGTCACTGTAGGTATGGTATAATCAGATGATACCAAAACAATAATATCGCTGAAAAAAATATATAAAAAATAAAAGTAAAATTTGGTGCACTACAAGTCCCAGCTTGTGAAAAAAAAAAAAAAATGGTAGAAGATAAACGATAAAGTCCACAATCTGGAACAATGAAGAGCATAAGGCTCTGGAATAAGTGAAGGTGAGTAGAAATATTCTGGAATCTTTGTGTTGATCACAGTGATGATCCGTGCAGGCAGTGCTCCGTGCTGACTTCAGGGGTGCACCCTACTAGTTCCCCCAGCCTCTCACCTCTATTTGCGGCCCCTACAGGCCTAGTGGAGCAGATAGCCTCTAAGGTGGCAAGCCTGGTTACTTTCCGGGTCCTCTTTCTTATGGGCTCCTATGGGCTCCTATAGGCTTCTATGGGCTCTTATGGACTCCTACTCCGATCCAAAAAGGCACTCCAGGGGTAAGGGGTCACTCACGGGTTAGATCAGCATGTAGGGGTTAAAGGTACAAAGAAGCGCTCCAATGTGTAGTAAAAAAACAGGTTTATTGAAACAAACATAATAGCCACTCACATTTAAAGTTTTCTTGCATCAGCATGGATGAACTTCCGGTCGCGGCCGTAAACCGGAAGTAGAGCGATAGGCACCTGACTTCCTTCCTCCCTCACCAGTATCGTCACTAGCACACGTGACTTTGTCAAAGTGACCCTTTGACAAAGTCACGTGTGCTAGTGACGATACTAGTGAGGGAGGAAGGAAGTCAGGTGCCTATCGCTCTACTTCCGGTTTGCGGCCGGTTCACTATTTTTAACCCAACTCCATCATCATTTTTACCCCAGCACATATATTTATTTTCAGCACGGATATTTTAGCACCATCACTTTTATTGAATAATTTTTCATTTTTTACACACGTCTTATATTTATTCAATATTTTATGTGTATTGCTATTAAGGAATTTTATCTATTTAGTTCACTATTCTATGTTTTTATATATCTATTTGTGTGAAAGGTCACTCATCTTTCGGATACTCTGAGCTTTGCAAACTGGTCATTTTAGATTATTTATTGATTTACTTAAGGGTTAGCGCCACATACCCTCTTCATTCAATTCCTCCTCCAGCTCTGACTTCCCACCACACAGAGCACTGGAACCGGGCTCTCCCTGGCTGAAAGCTGAGGCAGAGAACAGGGGGGCTCTGTATGAAGACACTGTACGGGCGGTATCCTGTTGTACTGAGCAGCGGGGCTCTCTCCCTGTACCATGCCTTCAGTCCCTGGCTGTCTCCTGTACCATGTATGCAGTCTCTGACTGTCTCCTGTACCATGCCTGCAGTCTCTGACTGTCTCCTGTACCATGTCTGCAGTCTCTGACTGTCTCCTGTACCATGTCTGCAGTCTCTGACTGTCTCCTGTACCATGTCTGCAGTCTCTGACTGTCTCCTGTACCATGCCTGCAGTCTGTTCGGTACGGGCCGAGGATTTCACTAGTGACGCTGGTCCTGTCAATATAACAGTATATATATATATATATATATATATATATATATATATACACATATACATATATTGTGTAAGCTGTTTTAACCAATAAAACCTGAGGATTTTACTCTATAAGGAGCTCTCTCTTTCCTTTATCATGCGCTGCACATTGGTTTACCCCTGAAGTTTCGGAGCCATAATTGGAGGATATACACCATAGAGGAGATACCGGAAGAAACCAGAGGTTACGCATTGGGTTTGCACCCCCAGTAAATGACCTACAGGCACGTTTGACTGTAAGGCAAAGGAGTCCACCCCCTTTGCCTTACAGGCAAAGGGGGTGGTAAATTTGGAAATGTATAATCTGGTAAATTTGGAAATGTATATCATCCCCAGGAGGAGGATCACCAACTCCATTGGGACATAGAGGACTATAGCACTTTCCTGCACTAAGAAAAGGATTATTTTGCATTTTTTTCACATTATGCACTTTAAATTATTTTATTATTGTCACTTTTATTAATTGTTACTATTCAATTAATTTATATTGTCTATTCAACCCATAGTGTTCCAACAATATTATGCATATATGTTAGTTATGAATCAATCATGTTGACATATATCCATGTTATATCCAATCATCCTAGGCCAATATCACATATAAATATACCAACTGGGTATATTTATAAGAGCAATTAATGTCAAGGAGGAGCAGGCGCTGTTTATTTTTTTCATTTAAAAAAAAAGTTTTTCATTTAAAAAAAAAGATTACTTATGCCGCGTACACACGTGCGGACTTTTCCCGGCGGACCTAGTCCAGCGGACAATCCGCCGGACTTTCCAGCTGGCTTCGGCGGACTAAAAAGCGAACGGACTTGACCACACACGATCACGCAAAAAGTCCGGCGGTTCACGCGATGACGTACAGCACGTACGACGGGACTAGAAAAAGAAAAATACTAGAAAAATACTTGCTACTGAGCATGCGTCCTTTGTCACTGCCAAGTCCAGCGGATAATTTTAAAACAAAACTTAAAACTTTAGTCCGCTGGACTTTTGCCAAAAAAAGTCCGCCGACGCCCACACACGAGGGGATTGTCCCTTCGTGTGTACGCGGCATTAGTTATACTTAAGTAATTTTCAAGCAAAAAATGCAAATTTTTAACATTTTAAAAAATTGCCCCAAGCATATCTAGAGGAATCCTGATTGAGAAAATCTGACCCATAGTCTTCACTTTACATTACCTTAATTTACTTGACATTCTTGTTTATTATTGAGACACCTCCACAGACATTTCTTGAATAACAGAGATATTTCCAGAGATAGTAAATGAAAAACACACTTGTTTCTCTGTAATTTAGCGCAAAGGAATGTACAGCTATATGATAATGATTCAAAAGAATTATGACTTTTTCTGTGTCTTTTTCTTGCTGTAATGAATAAAATGATCACAAATCAGAAAGGAGAGGGATCAACCTGTAGAAAAGATTTGTATGATCGCTGTCCCCCATGGCTGTTTGGAAGGAGTAAGGGGATTTAGCAAGGCTCCATTCACACTTGTGCGACTCGTCATGCAACTTTGGACATCAAAGTCCCATGACATGTCCATCCCCATGTTTTCCAATGATAACAATACTTCTATGTGCGATTCAAAACGGAGTTCCACCAAAAAGTGGAACTTCTCCTTTAAGGCCTCCTCCCCGGCTCCTGTTTGTGAAACTGAGATTTTAAGGAGAAGGGGGGAGCGGGTACCCTATTTTGACAGGTATCCGCTCCTCCCCTTAGGAAATCGGAAGTGGAAGTTCTCCTTCCCCCTCCCTCCCGAAGTCTTCTGGAACACATGACAGATCCTAGAAGACTTCGGGACCAGTCACAGAGCACAGCGTCGCCCGCACATGCTCAGTGAAGCCTCAAGCTGTCACAGCTGGGAGCCCATAGTAGAGATGCCAGCGCCGCCGAGGGAAGAGAGAGGGTGAAAACTGCTGGGGTGATCACACCGCTGGATCGTGGGACAGGTGAGTGGCTGTTTATTAAAAATGACTGGAACTCCGCTTTAAAGTTTCAGCAACTTCAAAGTATATCATGCCCTACTTTGGTCCGACTTTCATGCATGTTATTATCTTATTCTATAAACACTTCCCCCATGTTGTAGAGATGAGTAGAGGGATTCTGAAGTTTATCAAAAGATAACTGGACAGGTCTGACACCCTTCCTGCCAATGTGTCATTCCAGAAAAACTACTGTGTTGTCAACTCTCAACTGAAATTAGGAGCTGTATTTCTGGCAGATCAGGAGGTAATTTTCTGTACTTGGGCATGGGCATATTTTTGGGCATTTCACAGTTAATGTAATTTTACAGCTTTACATGTTTGGTATCTATTAATTTTTGTTTGAATGCAACCAAAACTTTTATATTTTATAAATGATGTATTATATTGTGTTTGTGTGCACTAAAATTCATTTTAGTGTAATTTGTCTTGACAATATAGATTTGAAAAACATTTGTGCAAATATCCTACAACATAAGTTGATCGCTGTCCCCCATGCCCCTTTGGAAGGAGTAAGGGGATCTAGCATGAGAAGTCAGAGTAAAGGCTCCATTCACACTTGGAAGTCTTGCCATGCAACTTTGGACATCAAAGTTGCTTGACAAGTCGTTCCCCATGTTATCCAATGATAACCATTCATATATGAGCGACTTAAAGTTTCAGCAACTTCAAAGTAGTTCATGCCACTTTGGTCTGACTTTCATGCAACTTGAGGGCCATAGACTGCAGTGTTAACCCTTAAAAGTTGCATGAAAGCCTGAATGTTATACAATGCAACTACAATGCAACTAGCGTACAACAGTTGTCCACTGGTCAAAGCAAAAGTCGTGTCCAAGTTGCACCCATCCAAAGTCGCATTAAAGTTGAACTCCAAAGTCGGTGCAACTTTGGAGTCATACAAGTGTGTATGGAGCCTAAGGCTGGATTCACACCTATGCATTTTTAGTGCTTTTTGCATTTTGCAGATTTGCACTAGAGAACGTGTTCCATAGGAAACCATGTTAAATGGACTGTAGTGCAAATCTGCAAAATGCAAAAAGCACTAAAAATGCATAAGTGTGAATCCACCCTAAAGAGCCATAAACTTTACAAATTCTGGCCGGTTTCACAGAAACCTGACAACATTCACTCGTGGCCCCATCTGACGCTTCCCAACCAGCATCCCTCAGCTGAAAAATCGAAGGGTGCAAGGTAGTAATTTGTTGAACAACCAACGGGGCCAACTGTCAAAATACAATAGCCACAGCAGGAGATTCATTCATCCGCACTGTAGAAGTAAACTCCCTTGGTTGACTTTTACAGATAGGTAAGCCTATATAATAAGGCTTATGAAGCACCAATGAATATAGATCAAAGTAAAGTACACAAATACATTGAATAACTTCATCAGCTGCAGTTAAAAAAACTTGCTAGATGCAAAAAGTGATAAAATAGAAAACAATAGACTGCGCTAGGTGTAAACAATATGAAATCTTGTACAGTCCCAATATAGTGATATAAAAAGTGGTTGTGCTCAATAATAAATTTGTGTTCCAAGGTGCTCCGACTGGGTGCCCCACATAGATGTACAGTCACCCTAGGAGTAGCCCAACTATCTCTAATATGATCATTCAGGCATGTGGGAAAACCCCTGGAGAGATCCGTGTTGGTGCCTCTTGTTGTAAGTTGCCTCATATAAATGAATGGCAATGATAAAAATGAATCCTCATTGTGCAATGCCGTAGAAAAGTTTATTTGTTAAAACACGGAAATGTGTCGCAGTGACGCGATAATGTCTCTGTGTCACCGTGACACACTTCCGCCCACGCTACACCCTGGGACTCCAGCTAAACCGTGGCTAGCGGCACATTTGTGGGCGGATTTCCCAATCACCTGCTATACACCCCGGGTGCCAGGATTTAGACACCATTGTACGTGAGTGTAACTTTTACCTGGTTTTAACAAATAAACTTTTCTACGACATTGCGCAGTGAGGATTATTTTGTACCATTCCCATTCATATATATATGAAGCAACTTACCACAAGAAGCGCCAACACTGATCTCTCAACGGTTTCCCCACATGCCTGAATGACCATACTGGAAATAGTTGGTCAGCTGCTAGGGGTGACTGTACATCAATGTGGGGCACCTAGTCGGAGCACCTTAGAACACAAATTTATTATTGAGCACGAGCACTTTCTACATCACTATATTGGAACTGTACAAGATTTCATATTGTTTACACCTAGCGTGGTGGATTGTTTCCTATAATAAAGCTTACCTATAGGTACAATAAATATATCCTAAACGTGTACCAATTAGGCAATATTTACTTTAAAGGCAGCCAGAGACGTCACTGGCATATACGCTCCCAAAGGTCTGTGCCATAAACAGTGACTCCCACAAGCAGAATTTATGTCACCATGGCTTGGCCATTCGTACCACTGAACTCAGTAGGTGAAGTTAAATTTGGAACTATGCTGTCTACATTCACAAGATTGTGGTGGTGAGAAGGCTACTTAAAGCTGGTTGGCACAGTTGGCACCTTTCAGGGGGGAGGGGGGGTGCAGATACCTGTCTAAGACAGGTATTTGCACCCACTTCCGGGCATAGGCTCTCACGGGAGTCTATGCCTCTTCCTGTCCCGCCCCGCTGTCTGCTGGGACACACACGGGTCCCAGAGACAGCGCGGAGCATTCTCACTGCGCTGCGCGACTTGCGCATGCGCAGTAGGGAACCGGGAAGTGAAGCCGCAGCGCTTCACTTCCTGATTCCTCAACGAGAATGGCGCCGGCAGCAGCCGAGAACCGATCGATCTCTCGGCTTCGGCTGCCGACATCGCTGGACCCTGGAACAGGTAAGTGTCCATTTATTAAAAGTCAGCAGCTGCAGTATTTGTAGCTGCTGGCTTTTAATATTTTTTTTTTAGGTGCAATCCCTCTTTAAAGAACATGTAAACCCAACATTTCATTATCCTGCTATGTGCCTGCTGTACCATGTACTTGTATGATAAAGTATCCTCTTCTCTTTGTATTGCTCTTTGTAGTCCCTCTGCTTTCCTATTAAAAACTGACCACACTAGCCAAGAGAACTCAGTGTGGTCCGTTCTCTAGCTGTGTTGGAAACTCAGTGTACTCTCCTCCAATAATCAGGCTTGTCCTGGCCACTTGTCTCTTCGTGCCATCATCATGCTGTGCAGTATTCTAGTATCTGAGAGGACCATACCGCTGGACAACCAATTGGAAGTGTCCATGTCAGCAATGTGGACACCTGAAAATGGACCTTATTAATGTTCAGTGAAGAAGATAAAAGACTCAGGATCCAACACATCTTGTGCTCATTGATTTAGGTAAGTAAAAAGGGTCTTCAGGCTTAGGATGTTTTAAAGAGCCATTAGTTGGGAGGGGGTATGCCCAGAGTTTAGTTTAACAATCGGGTAGAGTTAACCTTTAGGCAGAACAAGGATAATTCATCCATTGTAGTAACCAGGGCTTTTTTTTCTCAAAGAATAGGTGGAGGAACTCCCCCTTTCAGAGTCACCCCTTGTCTCTGCCCCCTACCCACCTTTGAGCTTCATCCCTTAGTTCCAACCCCTACCCACCTCCCAGTATTACCCTTTTTAGAGAATACAGAACCAAGTAATGTTGCTAAGTAATTTGCATGGTATTTGTCAATGATAACAAGAAAAGCAGTAAAATAGATCCACTGCAGCTCAGCAACAATAGACCCTCCCCCCATCAACAGATCCCCAAGCAACAATGAACTCCTTTCAACAATATACCCTGCAGCAACAGTAGACCCCCCGGCAGCAACAACAAATCTCCCCGCAGCTAGCATCAATAGATCCATCCCTCAACAGTAGATCCCGCCTAGCAACAACTGCCCCCCCCCCCCAGCAACATAAGAACCAACCCCAGCAACAATAGTTTCCTCCTTCGACAATAGATCCCCCAGCAGCCAGTATCAATAGACCCTGCAGCACACCCCAGAACCCCTTGCAATGCTGGAACTGCGTTCCCCCACATTCCCGCTGAAAAAAAGCCCTGGTAGCACCCCATATTTTGTGTTATCTGGCTACAATAAATGGAAATCTGATCACTGTGTGTTATATTACTTTGCACATCAGCATTGAATTGACCTGCAAAATAATGGATTCTGAGCTACAAAATGCTAAACCCATTCCCTGAATTTCCATTCGGTACCAACAATCAAATAATACTTTGTGACAAACAGCCCCTGTTGATTGTTGATGATGTATATCTACCACATAGAATCTTGAGATTCTTAAGGTAAATGGGTGGCAGTGAGAGGTCTGTAGGCAGCAAGAGGCTAAGCACTGGCCACACCTTGCCATACCTCCCAACATTTTGAGATGGGAATGAGGGACACCTACTAGCAAATGAATGTAGGCAAAAGACACGCCCCTGCCACACCCCCTTAAAGGAGAATTAACCCCAAAAAAAGGTTAATTAAATTCACAAGTGCTTTTTTTACCATTACTATTCCTTTATATTGGCTTTTAAAATGTACAAATGCAGCAATTTAGAAATCGGATGAAAGGTTTAGCACTGGGAAACACTTTTTGAAAGATAAAAAGTGCATTTTATATACAAACTATATAGATCAGACCAAAATGAGGGACAAATGAGGAGGAATGAGGGACAGAGTGACTTGAAATCAGGGACAGTCCCTCGAAATCAGGGACAGTTGGGAGGTATGCCTTGCTCCCCACCTGGGGTATAATTTTGACTTACCTGAGTAGAATCGGTGGTGGTGCTGAGAGAGAGAAGGAAGCAGGCTGTGAGGGAACATGCCTGCAGGACTGAAGCAGACTCAGTGAGGTCTATTTATTAGCCAGGAGGCTTGCATTTTGTTTGATGGACTTTTACTTTGAGACTATGTTTTCTACCCCTGCATGGGAATCCTTGTCTGTTGCTGTATTTGCTGACCAAATAAACATGGGCAAGAAGCCCTTAACCTTGCACATGGCTTGATTACCTCTCTGAGAACTCTCTACTCGAAGCTAATCGCCCACAACTTATTAAAAGCAGTTTGTGGAAGGGAGATTCCTGTAGGACCTGTGCCCATCCCACCACATGCACCTTCTGAAGACATACCTGTAGATTAATGCAGTTGGCCCCTCTACTGCCCTATGTGTGTCTGTGGTAGGAACATTAGACTGTAAGCTAGGAAATCATGGGAAACATTGTGTCTGCACCCCACCAATAAACCTCACTTACCTTTCTTCGGTAAGGCATGCGCTGGCATCAGCTGAATGGCTGTGACAACAGCCAGGACAATGGCACACCACATCATGCCTGAGAATCACCAAGTCGTCTACTGCTGGAGAGCGAAGAGAAAATATTCCACCTGCTGAAACCTGAGGACTTTAAATACCTAAAAGGGAGAGGACAGCAATCACCAGAACACCTCGCTGACCTTTGAGGAGCGCCAGAACTAGAATTTCCTGAGAGCCCAGACTCACTCTCCCTATATACGCAGGAATAACCGGACTGTGAGAACAAAGCGTGGCTTGCAATTGTGTCATGTGAGGGCAGAGTTTATGGGCGAATTTAGAAAACCGTAAAAGTGACATTTACCAAATATTGACAAAAAAACTGAAGAAATTCCAAACAATATAAAAATGATTTTTAAAAGTTACTCTGCAAAGAATACATGTGATATCTACAAAATACTGTATACATTTTTTTGCACATTTTTTTCCATCATAAAAATACCATATAAAGATAATAAAAGATTATATACACAAGTAAACCTTCCAGCTCATCCCCTATCCTATGTGGCACAGAATGTCATGACTACCAAATATCTATCTATAGATAGATAGATAGATATATACAGGGGCGTTGCTAGGTCTACAAAAGATCTGGGGCTAGAGCCCATAGCAGCGTAGTAAAGAAAGTCATACGCTTGGGCGGGCATACACATGTATACACAGCAATCTACGTGTGTGTGTATATATCCCCAGAGAGCCCCCCACTTACATCAGGGTCCGCAGAGAGCTTCCCTCTAAATCAGGGTCCCCAGAGATCCTCCCCCTTTAATCAGGGTCCCCAGAGAGCCTCCCCTCCCCTCCCCTTGGGGACCCCTGCAGAGACTCGGGGGTATGGGCTCCAGATAACCAAATTAGAAACAATGAAACTACGAAAGAAGAAAATCCGAAAAACGAAAACAGGAACAACGAAAATCAAAATGAACGAAAAAATTCGTACATTCGTAACTTTTTTTTTGTTGAATTGGTAATTTTCCGTGTCCCTTACAATGGCGCTGCTTAACGTGCTTCGAATGGATTGAACGAAAAAAATTCGTACATTCGTAACTTTTTTTTTTTTTTTGATTCGTAATTTTCCGTGTCTCTTACAATGGCGCTGCTTAACGTGCTTCGAATGGATTGAACAAAAAAATTCGTACATTCGGAACTTTTTTTTTCAAATCGTAATTTTCCGTGTCTCTTAAAATGTAATAATAGCATACACATTACATAAAATTATGAATTATGCTCCGATTACGAATCTACGAAAACAATGTTACGAAAGTACGAATAAATCAATCTAACGAGTACGAATGTAACTAAATCTACGAAAATACGAATGCGTCCGAATTTCGAATAAACGAAAATTAAACTAACGGAAAAACGAATCAACGAAAAAATAACTCTTACGAAAATACGTATCGTTACGAATATGAACACCGACGACTTACGAATTTACGAATCGTTACGAATCAACAGAAACGAAAGAAACGAAACGAAAATAAACAATTTTTTCTATTGTGCACATGTCCATTGTATAGATAGCTCTGTATTATAAAATAATTTTTATATATATATATATATATATATATATATATATATATATATATATATATATATATATATATATATATATATATATATATATATATATTATATACACACATATAAAAAATAAATAAATAAGTGCTAACCACCAGTGCCTAGGTATGCAATCTAAATAATTAATGATGTGGGTGAGTCGCTGCTATCTATGCTGTCCCCTTAGGTGAGCCAATGTGGATGAATAAAAATTATTGTGCAGAAAAGAGACTTTGTTTTGCATAAAAAAAAAAAACACTTTTTGCACTATAATAGTCACTTTAAAATATGTATTGATTATTTTCATATCATAGAATTTTTGTGTACATCATTTTGGTTTATGTTTTGCCACTGTCACCATGTACTGTCACCATGTATTCATTTTCTAATATAGATTGGTACAGCAATAACTCTATAGTAGGGGTGCACCGAATGGAAATTTTGGTGCTGATACCGAAACCGATACCGAAAATTACAGTTTTTAAAAATATTTAGATTATATTATGTATTATATTAAACTTTTTAATAATATCATCAATTTAAATTAATATGCATTTATTGTTTGCCATTATTGGCACCTAAACACATTGCTAATAGTATTAGCAATATTTCCATTCGGTGCGCCTCTAGCAGATATGATACAGGAGATAGTCAGAGACTGCAGACATGACACTGCCCATCATATGCAGCCTACCACTGCCCAGCAGCTTCACCAGGGACTGTCATATACAGCCTACCACTGCCCAGCAGCCTCACCAGGGACCGTCATATGCAGCCTACCAGTGCCCGTCATATGCAGCCTGCCTGTGCCCAGCAGCCTCACTAGTGCCCGTCATATGCAGCCTGCCTGTGCCCAGCAGCCTCAACAGTGCCCGTCATATGCAGCCTGCTTGTGCCCAGCAGCCTCACTAGTGCCCGTCATATGCAGCCTGCCTGTGCCCAGAAGCCTCACCAGTGCCCGTCATATGCAGCCTGCCTGTGCCCAGCAGCCTCACTAGTGCCCGTCATATGCAGCCTGCCTGTGCCCAGAAGCCTCACCAGTGCCCGTCATATGCAGCCTACCACTGCCCAGCAGCCTCACCAGGGACCGTCATATGCAGCCTACCACTGCCCAGCAGCCTCACCAGTGCCCGTCATATGCAGCCTGCTTGTGCCCAGCAGCCTCACTAGTGCCCGTCATATGCAGCCTGCCTGTGCCCAGAAGCCTCACCAGTGCCCGTCATATGCAGCCTGCCTGTGCCCAGAAGCCTAACCAGTGCCCGTCATATGCAGCATACCAGTGCCCAGCAGCCTCACTAGTGTCTGTCATATGCAGCCTGCCTGTGCCCAGCAGCCTCACCAGTGTCCATCATAAGCAGCATGCCTGTGCCCAGATCAGAGTGGCGATCTCCGTGTGTCACAGAGCAGGAATTGAATTGCCCGGGCCGCAGTAACAATGTCCCGCCTCCTGTGATCATGTCACACTGATTTGATGTCCCGCAATTGGATCAGTGTGCCGTCTATCACAGGAGGCGGGACATACTATGGCCTGGACAATTCAGCTCCATGACACACGAAGATCACGATGAGGAGAGGACGAGGGAATGGAGGACTGGGGCGCACCAGGGGGAAACTCTGGCACCTTTCGGTATTAGACATGTGCAATTCGTTTTGTTTTTTTTAGTTTTTCATTTTTTTTCGTTATTTTCGTTCGTTCGTTTTCGTACGAATGAACAAATCGTTCGAATCGTACGAATCCGAATAACGAAACGTTCGAATCGAACGAATCAGAGAAACAACGAAAATCCGAAAAAAACTAATTAGAACCAACGAATGTACTAATGAAGAAAATCCGAAAAAACGAAAAAATTCGTACATTCGTAACTTTTCTTTTTTGTTGAATTGGTAATTTTCCGTGTCCCTTACAATGGTGCTGCTAAACGTGCTTTGAATGGATTGAACAAAAAAATTCGTACATTTGTAACTTTTTTTTTCGATTCGTAACTTTTTTTTTTTTTTTTTTTTCGATTTGTAATTTTCCGTGTCTCTATTGAACAAAAAAATTCGTACATTCGTAACTTTTTTTTCGATTCGTAACTTTTTTTTTCGATTCGTAAATTATTAAAATGTAATAATAGCATACACATTACATAAAATTATGAATTATGCTCCGATTACGAATCTACGAATGTTACGAATGTACGAATAAATACGAATGCGTCCGAAAATTAAACTAACGAAAAAAGGAATCAACGAAAAAATAACTCTTACGAATGTACGAATCGTTACGAATACGAACTCCGACGACTTACGAATGTACGAATCGTTACGAATACGAACACCAACGACTTACGAATGTACGAATCGTTACGAATCAACGGAAAAGAAAAAAACGGAACGAAAAAAAAACGCATTTTTTCGTAAACGAAAAAAACGAAACGAAAATAAACAAATTTTTTTGTTGTGCACATTGTCTATTCGGTATCGGCTGTTTTTTGATAACGGCTGAATGAAAAAAATACCTCTACTCTATAGTATATACTACAATAGAAGTGATACCACATATTAGTTTATGGTGGAGCAAGCGCTCTCTGTATTTTTATTCATCCACATATACATACATACATATATATAGTACAGATATATACAGTGTATACAATAAGTATTCACAGCGCTTCACTTTTTCCACATCTTATGTTACAGCCTTATTCCAAAATGCATTAAATTCCTTATTTTCCTCAAAATTCTACAAACAATACCCCATAATGACAACGTGAAAGAAGTTTGTTTGAAATCTTTGCAAATTTATTAAAAATAAAAAACAAAAAAAATCCCATGTACATAAGAATCCACAGCGTTTGCCATGACACTCAAAATTGAGCTCAGGTGCATTTTTTAGGTTTAATGTCAAAATTTTCAAATTTTTTTAACGATGTTTATTGGTTGTAATTAGGAAGACAGCTCTTGTCTGTCTGAACTTCTTTGACTTTCTTTGAACCTAAGAATACTAAGAGAGGGAGTGCCGTCTATTTACTGTTTTATATAATGTTTTTATAAGAAGGGCACACAGTCTGGTTGCAGCAGACATCTAATTTTCATCTCGACAAGGATTCTGAACACAGTCATTCCTGCTCTGCAATCCCCTACAGTGTCCTGGAACTATTAATTCAATCGGTTCAAAGGTCTATAGGAATTAAATCAGTATTAAACCCATAAGCAAACTTTTTTTATATTGCGGCTTACCAATTCCAATGCCGTGTACACACGGTCGGACTTTCCGACGGAAAATGTGCGATCGGAGCTTGTTGTCGGAAACTCTGACCGTGTTTAGGCTCTATCGGACATTTTCCATCGGAATTTCTGTCACACAAAATTTGAGATCTGGTTCTCAAATTTTCCAACAACAAAATCTGTTATCGTAAATTCTGATCGTGTGTACACGATTCCGACGCACAAAGTTCCACGCATGCTCAGAATCAAGCAGAAGAGCACTGAACTTAATTTTTCTCGGCTCGTCGTACGAGTTGTACGTCACCGCGTTCTTGACGTTGGGAATTTCCAACGAACTTTGTGTGACCGTGTGTATGCAAGACAAGTGTGAGCCAACGTCCGTCGGGAAAAAAAAACATGGATTTTGTTGTCGGAATGTCCGATCGTGTGTACGGGGCATTCGATTTGATGACTGCAATATTCTTTTTTAGGCTTTCTTTCTTTTATTTTCATCTGGTGATCTGGTCAGTAAGTATGTTGTATTTTCAAAAGCACAAGCTCTCCAGCAGAATGGATCAGTTTACATGGATGAGACAAACCACTCAACGTTGATGGGGTGGTTAAAATGATCAGCTTTATTTATTATTTTATTTATGTAAATCCTTTATCCCGAAACTGATTATAAAGTGTGTAAGTATTTAAAGTGGTGTATCCCCCTAAAAAAATTAAAAATGCTTAAAATTCCTAAAAAAAAAATACAAAAAAAATAATTGGAAAAAAAAAAATTTTTTACTCACCTCTAAAACTGACAATGTTGCTGCCTGCTGTGCCTCCTGTGCTTATTCCACCAGAGGTATCCTAATACAGGAGGCGTGTTACTGGCCAGAGCACTAGGTGAAAACAAAGGGGGAAAAAAGTAAAAAAAGAAAACAAAATGCAGCCACCACATCTAATGATTGGTAAGCTGCAGTATATTCAATTTATGGTTTTGGGTTTAATACCACTTTAAAGAGGAAATTCACCCAACCTAAGTAAAATTAAATTTCATCTTTCTAATATGTGCCCTTAAATAATAATGATAAAAAAAATCATACCGTATTTATCGGCGTATAACACGCACTTTCGGGTATCTTCGGCCGTTCTTGACTATCTTCGGCCGCTCTCGGCTATTTTCGGCCGCACTCGGCTGTCCTCGGCGGCTTTCGGAAAGCCGAAAGCTGCCGAGAACGGCTGAGTGCGGCCGAAAATACCCGAAAGCCGATGAGAACTAACGAGCGCCGCCGAGATACACAGGACATCCGCTCTGTATCTCGGCGGCGCCATTTTTAAAAGAAAAAAGACACTGACTAGGCTGTAAATGACATGGAAGGCTGAAAATGACTGACAAGGCTGCATTAATGGGCATTTAAATCTAAGTTTTTTTCCTTAAACTTCCCTCCTAAAAGTTTTTTTCTTTTAAATTCCCTCCTAAACTTGGGGTGCGTGTTATACGCCGGTGCGTGTTATACGCCGATAAATACGGTACTTACTAATCCATGGAGTTCAGCATTGTTTTCCTCGCAGCTGTAGTTCTCCCAGGCCGGGTCTACTTCTGTGCGATCATCTTCCTGGCTTTCATCTCGTAGGTCTTTCTCAGGTCTTTGGGGTTCCATGTGTGCGGGGCAACAATGTGGCCAGTAAGGATGAGCACAGGTGGGTTCAAAGTCCGAACCCACCTGAGATGTCTAGGGTTGCCACCTTTTCTTTAAGCCAAACCCAAAACACCTTTGCAGCACAGGGCAATATTGATTTTCTTTGCAGTAAGCACAAAGATTAGCACCTCATCCCAAATAGTTAATTGTATGAAGGAAGAGAGAAAAAACGTGATTTTGACGGTGCTGACAAATAATGGCAAATAATAATGAAAACCAATGAGATAAAATTGTAATACTTTTAACTTTCAATATGTTTGTATTTTATTATTCAAACTCAAATAATAAAGAAAGAAATAGAAAGTACATTCAATAAACATTAGACCCTAGAGATGTCCTTCCATCAGGAAATATCAAGATACAACACCTCAAAACTTTAAGCTGAAAATACAATATATTTGGTGTAAATATTGGTGAGGTTAACACTACGTATTAACATAGAAGGATATAATTTGTTGGTGGCCGGGTCATGAAATATGTATCAAATTCTTTAGGGACTAGTTACATAGAATCCCAATAAGTCGTTTAGACCTATATTACTAGGAATGGTGATAGCACAGGGAAAAGGTATCGTGTAGGAACCAAATAAGGGGGATAGGGAAGGTAAGGGAATAGGGAGGGGAGGAGGAAGAGAAATAAAAAAAAGGGGGGGGGGGGTTTCTAGACATGTGCACTGACAAAAAATTTGTTCATTTTTGTTTTCGTTTCATTAGTTTTTTTGCTTTTTTCGGAAATTCGGAAATTCGAAAATTCGGAATTCGGAAATTTCGTGAATTTTCACATTTATATTTTCCGAATTTTCGGATTTCCGAATTTCTGAATTTTCGAATTTCTGAATTTTCGAATTTCTGAATTTTCGAATTTCTGAATTTTCGAATTTCTGAATTTTCGAATTTCTGAATTTTCGAATTTCCGGAATTCGGGAATTCAAAGATTTGAAAATCCCAAAATTTGAAAAAAAGAAAGAAAATCAGTTTAATTAATAACTAACTGTTCCCTAACAGACAAATTTGAAAGGGAATTCCAATACCTATAATTTAATAGTTAGTTATTATTTAGAATTAAACAGATTTTCTTTCTTTTTTTCAGATTTTCGAATTTTCGAATTTTTGAATTTCCGAATTTCGAAAATTCGGAAATCCGAAAATCTGAAAATCCGAAATTCGGAAATTCGAAAATGTGAAAATTCGGAAATTCGAAAAAACGAAAATTCGTAAATTCGGAAATTCAAAATTCGGAAATTCGAAAATTCGGAAATCCGAAAATTCGAAATTCGGAAATTCGTACTTTTCGGAAATTCGGAAATTTCGGAAATTCGTAATTTCGCTAATTTTGAAATTCGGAAATTGAAAAATTCGGAAATTAGGAATTAACGAATTTGTCAAAATTCGTTAACAAACTAATTCGGAACTAAACGAATTGCACATGTCTAGGGGTTTCCGTGTGCCCTTTTCCGTAAGTATTAACGGCATAGAATTATATGTAATATCAAGTCATCTTGTATCTCTAAGAATGTCTGCTAAACAGTATTGAAGAGAAGAATTAGGAAAGGAGAAGAAGAAAGAGGAAAAAGAGGAAAAAAAAGGGGGGGTCAACCAGAGGTGAATCACAAGGGACATATATATTTTGTCCACTGATCCCATATCACATCGAATTTCTTGGTATTATTGTGGAGAATACAGGTGAGTCTATAGGCCCGTACACACGATCGGACTTTTTGACAACCAACATGCAAATTAGCTGGTTTGGGCCAACATCCGACCTTGTGTACGCTCCATCGGACCAACTTTTTCCAGGTTTCATCGGACTTTTGTTGGCTGTGCGAACGGACCAACTTTCTGCCAACAAAAGTCCGATGGACCAAAGTCCGACCGTGTGTACACAAAACCAACGGACTTTTGTACAAACCAATGCAGAACCAATGCAAAAGATCAGACAACAATACAGAAGTTGACCAAAGGTGGCGGTAAAGAGCAGAAAAACCAAGTGATTTGGTGAAAGTTGGCTGAAAAAGTCCTGCCGTGTGTATGCAATACCAACTTGGGGCCAACGCCCTTTGGACAAAAATCCACGGGAAAGTTGGTCCACGGTCCGATCGTGTGTATGAGGCTTATCATTAACCACGATCCAGTTAAGCTTTTTCTTCACAGAGTCAATAGGAACCATCGACTGCTTCTAGTATTTAGCAATGGTTATTCTGGCAGCTAAGATTATGTATATGATTAGCTTCAAGGATTTTTTAGGGACTCCTTTAGGAAGTTTTTGAAAAAGTGCAGTTTCTGGGGATCTAAGGATATTAATCCCAGTCACTGTGTACATCATGTTGAATATACAAATCCAAAATCTAGTGATCGTTGGACACTGCCACCAAATGTGGTGCATCGTACCCACTTGGCCACACCATCTAAAGCACATGGGAGATGCAGATGGATGCATCTTAGCTTTCCTGGTTGGTACTAAATACCAGCGAAGGAGGGTTTTATAATTAGCTTCAGTTAGTGTTGTGTTAATGGATACTTTAGATAAAGCATAAGCTATGTCTTGCCAGTCAGATAGTTCAAAAGTGGTATTCAAACCCCGCTCCCATTGAGTCATGTAGGGGAGTTTAGTATTTGGGTCAAAATTGTAATACATTTAATGAGAATATGGTTAAAAATATATAGACACAACCACTTGGGTCATAAATGATCAACAATTGGTAATACAGATGGTCACAGGCGAATATTCAGCTTTAAACAGAGATTGCTTTTTCGTATATTAACCCAACATGTTTCGCATTTAGCTTAATCAGGGGGATATACGAATCAAAGAAGCGTAAAAAGCTGTACAAGAATACAAACAAAAAAATACAATTAGATACAAAATAGCAAAACATACATTATCTTGAATGCAAACATATATGTATACAAGGTACATGTGTCCCCTGCCAATAACTGCCCCATAGGGAGGTAAACCTACCGCGCCAGACCTCATAAAGGGCAACCACCACCACGGGGAGCCAATTGACCCAAATGAGAGAGACTCTAATTGTATTTATTTTGTTTGTATTCTTGTACAGCTTTTTACGCTTCTTTGATTTGTATATCCCCTGATGAAGCTAAATGCAAAACATGTCGGGTTAATATACGAAAAAGCAGTCTCTGTTTAAAGCTGAATATTCGCCTATGACCATCTGTATCACCAATTGTTGATAATTTATCACCCAAGTGGTTGTGTCTATATATTTTTAACCATATTCTCAATAAAAGTATTACAATTTTATCTCATTGGTTTTCATTATTATTTGTCAGCACCGTCAAAATCCCCTTTTTCCTCTCTTCCTTCATACTATAGGATTATAAAAGACCTTGGATACATTTGATTGCCCCAAGGAGAGTAGTAATGTAGCGCACACAGAGAGCGCCTTGGCAAACAGTGGGTGTGGTCAAACTGCTCTTGCTGATGTTATCACCCCACCCTTCAGTCAAACCTGCTCCCAAACAGCTGCCCACAGATCCCAGACGGCAACAGATTTGTGTATGACTAACTTGGTTACTTGGGGAGCCACAGTCTGAATATTATGTCCACCTGAAACCCGGACACATGATTCAAAACCCGAACTGTCTGGGTGAATCCTGGACAGGTGGCAAAACGGACAGCCAAACATAGGTGGCAGAGTAATGCCTCCACCACCTATGATTAGCTGCCGCTCTGACAGGTTTCTGGCAGGATAGTTCAGCCATGTTTGGACTTGGGTCTAAACCCACCTGAACTTATCCCTGGTGGTAGGGCCAGATTTAGACCTTGGGGGGACCCAGGGCACTTCAGGTTCTGGAGGCCCCTCATACACAGAGTTGGTTTACATTCTGACTGACAGGCACATATTTTTTAAATTCATGACACAACATCATTCTGAGGTCATGTGTGCCCACACACACATGCAGTCATATCACTCTATGTGTGGTTCGCTTAAGATGTCAAAATTAATTTTTAAAAACAATCCAAAATACCAATGCATAGTAGAAGCTTTTACAGATGATGGCCGTCAAAATAATATTTCTCAATATACATTTAATAAAATAAAGTACATTTTTATTATTATTATTGTTTTATTTTTATTATTACTTAATTTGTATTATTATTACTTGCATTTTATTTTATTATTATTTTATTATTTTTATTATTATTATTATTCGTTTTTTATATTTTATATCATTTTTATATTGTTGTATATTTTTGTATAGAGGGGCCCCCTTTTTGTCATGGGACCTAGAGTAGTTGCCCCTTTTCCCCCCTTATAAATCGGACACAGGTAAGACGTCTTCTATGAATATTCATGCAATGAATAGCAAAGTGTATAGTTCTTATCCCAAAGTCATAGTGAGGCATTAAGAAAATTGAAATGTGAATACTGTGGTATAAATAAACAGCACATTGAAATAAAGTCCAAAAAACTGTTAAAGTGAAAACAATGCTGAAGTGAAAAAAAGTAATTGCTCCCTAAACCTAATAACTGGTTGTGCCACCCTTGGCGGCAACAACTGCAATCAAGCGTTTGCGATAACGTGCAATGAGTCTTTCACATTGCTGTGGAGCAATTTTGGCCCACTCTTCTTTGCAGAATTGTTTTATTCAGCCACATTGGAGGGTTTTCCAGCATGAATGGCCTGTGTAAGGTCATGATACAGCATCACAATTGGATTTAAGTCCGGGCTTTGACTAGGCCACTCCAAAACCTAAATTTTGCTTTGTTTGAACCATTTGGAAGTGGACTTGCTGTTGTGTTTCGGATCATTGTCCTGCTGCATAACTCAAGTGCACTTGAGCTTGAGGTCACGAACTGATGGCCGGACATTCTCTTATAGGATTTTCTGGTAGAGCTCAGAATTCATGGTTCCATCAATTATGGTAAGTCGTCCAGATCCTGAAGCTGCAAAACAGCCCCAGACCATCACGCTACCACCACCATGTCTGACTGTTGGTATGATGTTCTTGTTATGAAATGCTGTATTCGTTTTATGCCAGATGTAACGGGACGCACACCTTCCAAAAAGTTTTTGTCTCATCAGTCCAGAGAATATTTACCTAAAAGTCTTTGAGGATAATCAAGATGTTTTTTGGTAAATGTGAGATGAGCCTTTGTGTTCTTTTTGGTCAGCAGTGGCCTTGGCCTTGGAACTCTTACATGGATGCCATTTTTGCCCAGTCTTTTTCTTATTGTTGAATCATGAACACTGATCTTACCTGAGGCAAGTGAAGCCTGCAGTTCTTTAGATGTTGTTCTGGGTTCTTTTATGACCTCCTGGACGAGTCATCGTCATGCTCTTGGAGTAATTTTTGTAGACCGGCCACTCCTGGGAAGGTTCCCCACTGTTCCAAGTTATCTCCATTTGTGGATAATGGCTCTCCTCGTGGTTCACAGTTCCAAAGCCTTATGCTGCGTACACACGACCGGACTTTTCTACGGACTTGGTCCGGCGGACAATTCGACGAACTTTGCAGCTGACTTTCAAACCAACGGACTTGGCCACACACGATCACTCCAAAAGTCAGACGCATTCGAACGTGGTGACGTAGAATAAGGAAGTTCATAGCAAGTAGCCAATAGCTGCCCTAGCGTCGGTTTTCGTCCGTCGGACTAGCACACAGACGACCGGATTTTTCGACCGGACTCTAGTCCGTCGGAAAGATTTAAAGCAAGTTTTATTTCTAGGTCTGCCTCGGACTTTTGGGAAGAAAAAGTCAGCTGGAGCCCACACACGATCGAATTGTCCGACGGATTCCAGTCCGCCGGACCAAGTCCGTCAAAGTCCGGTCGTGTGTACGCGGCATTAGAAATGGCTTTGAAACCCTTCCTAGACCGATACATATACATTACTTTGTTTCTAATCTGTTCTTGATTTTTTTTAGATTATGGCATGATGTGTGGCTCACACTAACAGCTATTATTGACAGCCCTATGAAAAGCAATCCCCTGTTGATTGCTTTTCAGAGGGTATTTGACAGGCGCCAAGGAAGCTATATGCTGCCTTCTCACCCACTGTGTTAACTCTGAAAATGCCAATTCACTGGGCTGTAATCACATGCATAGCAATGGCTGCAGAGAGGTTCTGGCTCGGTTCGATCCACTCTAATGGCTTATGTTTGGTGGCAGTACTGCTTTAGAAAGCAGCCACAGCCTGATTAGAAAAAAATAAATAAAGACGCCGTGCTTTGTGCTAAAAACAATCTAATATGGTAAGCTGCACACAAACCATCTGAATACTGAACAAAGACTCCAATATAAAAAAGGTGTGCTATCCCTTTAAAAGTGAAAAAACGCGTAAGCAGAAATGTGTTGCACATTGCAATTATTTCTTCACATGTTTTTTTCACTTTTAAAGGGCTAGCGCACTATTTTCTTCATTGCAGCATAATTAGAAAAGCCTAGTATGCTGTAGAAAAGGCCCCTGGCTTTCTGTTGGGAAGCAGTGGTCTCTCCGTAGAGGTCTGAAAACCCTCCTGTTGAGTCAGAGCCATAAGCTTTCCAATCAACAGGAAGCATGAACTTTGCAAAGCTATCTTTACACACAGTAGGGTGTGAGTCAGACCTGTGAAACAAGGCTATAAAGTTTTATGTAGAAATCAGCAACATTTTTTGTTTGTTTGGGGGTTTATTGGCTCTATGTGTTTTATTCCTTTTTGTTTATTTCCTTGTCTTTTTCTTTTCTTTTCTTTTATTTTATGGGAAACACGAGTTTGCACATTATAACTACTTTTGGTGAGAATGTGGTAGTACATACTGACTTAAATTTTTAGTTTTCAAAGACTGTTTTATTTATTTAAGATACTTATATAGCGCCGTAAATTTACACAGCGCTTTACATATACATTGTACACTCACATCAGTCCCTACCCTCAAGAGGCTTACAATCTAAGGTCCCTAACTCACATACATATACTGGGGCCAATTTAGACAGAAGCCAATTAACCTACCAGCATGTCTTTGGAGTGTGGGAGGAAACCGGAGTACCCGGAGGAAACCCACACAGGCACAGGAAGAACATGCAAACTCCAGGCAGGTAGCGTCGTGGTTGGGATTCGAACCAGCGACCCTTTTTACTGCTTGGTTGAGAGTGCTACCCACTACACCACTGTGCTGTTTTGAAGGATTATTATTATTTAGTATTAAAAAGGATTTATATAGCGCCAACAGTTTGTGCAGCGCTTAACAAAATGAAGGACTGCCACAGACTTTATTTTTCCAGCAAGTAAAACTACACTATATTGTCAAAAGTATGCCTGCTTTTTTGCCTGCCTTTTCTCCACAAGGTTTAGGAGTGTGTCTATGGGAATGTTTGACCATTCTTCCAGAAGCGCATTTGTTACGTGTTATTTGTACGTCGGCAGAATGGCACGGACAGGCAAAAGGGCGTACGGGTACGTCCCTTTAAGGCGCAGCAGTCGGAACACCTGTGAGTCCGGTCGCGCCTCCCGCAGACTCGATCGCCGCGAGGATACCCGCAATCGTCTCACGGGAAGGCTGAACAGGGAGATGCGGAAGTAAACAGCATCTCCCCGTTCTGCCTAGCAACTAGTGACACCGATCTCTGCTCCCTGTGATTGGAGCAGAGATCAGTGTTCACTAAATCACAGCCATGCCCCCCTCCACAGTTAGTAACACGCCTCTAGGAAAACTTAACCCCTACACTGCCACCTAGTGGTTAACTTCTTCACTGCCAGTGTCATTTACACAGGAATCAGTGCATTTAAATAGCACTGATTGCTGTATACATGACAATGGTCCCAAAAATGTGTCAAAAATGTCCGATGTGTCCACCGTAATGTCGCAGTCACAATAAAAATCGCTGATCGCCGCCATTACTAGTAAAAAAATAAATAAAAATGCTATAAAACTATCCCCTATGTTTTAAACGATATAACTTCTGCGCAAACCGATCAATAATTGCTTATTGGGATTTTTTTACCAAAAATATGTAGAAGAATACGTATCGGCCTAAACTGAGGGAAAAAAAAGTTTTTTTATATATTTTTGGGGGATATTTATTATAGCAAAAAGTAAAAAATAATGCGTTTTTTTCAAAATTGTCTCTCTTTTTTTGTTTATAGCGCAAAAAATAAAAAACGCAGGGGCGATCAAATACCACCAAAAGAAAGCTCTAATTGTGGGAAAAAAAGGACGTCAATTTTGTCTGGGAGCCACGTCGCACGACCACGCAATTGTCAGTTAAAGCAACGCAGTGCCGAATCGCAAAAAGTGGTCTGGTCTTAAGCCAGCCAAATGGTCCGATCTGAAAGTGGTTAAGCTCAGGCACTGATGTTGGATGAGAAGATCTGGCTTGCAGTCTCCTCTCTAATTCATCCCAAAGGTGTTCTATTGGGTTGAGGTCAGGACTCTGTGCAGGCCAGTCAAGTTCCTCCACCTCCAAACTCCCTCATCCATGTCTTTATGGACCTTGCTTTTGGCACTGGTGCGCAGTCATGTTGGAACAGGAAGGGGCCATCCCCAAACTGTTCCCCACAAAGTTGGGGGCATGAGATTGTCAAAAATGTCTTGGTATGCTGACGCCTTAAGGAGTTCCCTTCACTGGAACTAAGGGGCCAAGACCAACCCCTAAAAAACAACCCCACACCATAATCCCCCCTCCACCAAATTATTTGGACCAGTGCACAGAGCAAGGTCCATAAAGACATAGATGAGTGAATTTGGATTGAAGGGACGTGACTGGCCTGCACAGAGTCCTAACCTCAACCCGATAGAATACCTTTGGGATGAACTAGAGTGGAGACTGTGAGCCAGGCCTTCTTGTCCACATCAGTGCCTGACCTCACAAATGCGCTTCTGGAAGAATGGTCAAACATTCCCATAGACACACTCCTAAACCTTGTGGGCAGCCTTCCCAGACGAGTTGAAGCTGTTATAGCTGCAAAGGGTGGGCCAACTCAATATTGAACCGGACTAAGGCTGGGATGCCATTAAATGTTCATGTGCGTGTAAAGGCAGGTGTCCCAATACTTTTGACAATATAGTGTATGTATGTGATTATGTGGTTTTATGATATGTGCTCTCTAAATGTTTTCCTTCAAAGTTATTCAATAAAACCTAATTTACATGACAATGAAAAAGAAAAAACAGCCTAAGTAGAAAAGCCTTTTTTTGCCAGAATGCTGAGACCCCTCTCTGTGTGGAAGCAGCAACCTCTCTGCAAAGGTACAAAATACCTCCCTTAAGCTGGAGCTAGAGTCCAATCAGCAAAACTCATGCTCCCTGCTGATTGGAGAGCTTTAGCTCAGATTCAATGGTTGGTGTGTCAGACCTCTGCAGAGAGACTGCTGCTTCCACACAGAGCATAAGGGTCCTCCTCTACAGTATGCTGCCAGGGGACAGGTTTTTCTTCTCAGGCTCTGGTTATTTTGCAACTGGAATATACAGGTGTATCTCAAAGAATTAGAATTTCATCAAAATGTATTTCAGTAATTCAATTCAAAAAGTGAAACTCATATATTATATAGATTCATTACACACAGAGTGATATATTTCAAGCATTTATTTCTTTTAATTTTGATGAATATGACTTACAGCTAGTGAAAACCCAAACTTCATTATCTCAGAAAATTAGAATATTGTGAAAAAGTTGAATATTGTAGACTCACGGTGTCGCACTCTAATCAGCTAATTAACTCCAAACACATGTAAAGGTTTCCTAAACCTTTAAATTGTCTCTCAGTCTGGTTCGGTAGGTTACACAATCATAGGGAAGACCGCTGACTTGACAGTTGTCCAGAAGACAGTCATTAACACCCTCCACAAGGAGGGTAAGTCGCAAAAGGTCATTGCTAAAGAAGCTGGCTGTTCACAGAGTGCTGTATCCAAGCATAATGATGGAAAGTTGAGAGGAATGAAAAAGCGTGGTAGATCTTGAGAGGATTGTGAAGCAAAGGCCATTCAAGAATTTGGGGGAGATTCACAAGGAGTGAAATATGGCTGGTGTCAGTGCTTCAAGGGCCACCACACACAGACATATCTAGGACATGGGCTACAACTGTCGCATTCCTTGTGTCAAGCCACTGCTGAACCAGAGACAACGTCAGAAGTGTCTTACCTGGGCTATGGAGAAAAAGGACTGGATTGTTGCTCAGTGGTCCATAGTCCTCTTTGGATGAAAGTAAATTTTGCATTTCATTTGGAGTCTGGAGGAAGAGTGGAGAGGCACAGAATCCAAGTTGCATGAGGTCCAGTGTGAAGTTTCCACAGTCTGTGATGATTTGGGGAGCCGTGTCATCTGCTGGTGTTGGTCCACTGTGTTTTATGAAGTCTAAAGTTAGCGCATTATATTATATACTATATTATAGTGTATCCGTGGAGTGTGTCTGTGGAGTGTGAGTACTCAAATTATAGTGCACCAAACACCTCTTTACATTGATTAAAGTGCATCTACGTACAGATTTCAACTTCTTCTTTACATTTGCTTATAATCACCGCCCCCTCCATCCCAATAATGTCTGGGAGGACAACAAGGAGAGGCAGACGTTCCCTTGGCACTGTAAGGGGGCCAGCAACAAATGTGTCCACATGCAAAGGTGGACATGGTGGTCAGTCCTCCGGCAGGGCATCATTTCCTCTGTTTAGTGAGTTTGCCGTGCTATCCAGCATGCTTTCAGAACGGGCATTCAGTGCTGCAGGAGGTTTCTTTACTGATCATAGAAGCGTCTGTCCACAGACTCTGTGGACCGTTTGACTTTTATAAAAATGAATCAGTCCTGGATTACCAGCTATGAAGCCCCTGATGCCGATGTCACTGATTAAGTCTTTTTGGGATGTGGAATCTCTGCAGGACTTCAAGGCTGCCTAGCTTTGAGAGTGTTCAATCATTTCATCTGGAAGAATGTTTTTGATATAGGTTTCATCGGCACAATTAGCACCCAAAGAGTAATTTTTCAGCACCTGCATATCATTGCAATTTTTTATAGCAAGGCCAATTCTTGCTTTCATCAAGATTACCTTTATAGGGTGACGGTGGAAAGGCGCCACTGACACCCAAAGACCAATTTTTACGCACCCGTTACTTCTATCCAAAGTCAAAGTGACACGAGAATGTATCCAAAAGATCTCTAATCTTGTTCCCAGTGCATTACATTGTGGCTCCCCAGCTGTTGCTGAGCAAAATAAAGGCATCTTGCGGCTTTTTTGGGCTTTAGAAATGCAATTATTGCTGCAGCAGATTCTAGACATGGTACAGATCTGCCACTTTTTCCAGTAGACTAAGGGGACCCCCCAGGCACTATATTGTTCTCCTTGTACCATCGAAGCAGGAAGATCTGCCAAGTTTGAGAACCGATTACCTTTGCTTATCGATCGAACTCTGATCAATCCTCGGACATTAATTGCAAGTATCCTTCCTTCCCAATTCTACCTTATCTCTTTGTGGCTGTATATTGTCTTTATATTTTGAAACATCCTTTTTCTGTAAATGTTTTATTTGCATCAACTTTGACCTTTTCATAATAAACCCTTATGTTGAAAAGTGTTAACCTTGTCTCTAAAGCTCTTAATGCAAGCTATAAACAAACCTGCCTCTTAGAAGGGCGCTACTGTTGTAGAATAAGGCTTCTGAGCAGACCTGCCTGTGGTGGCAGTGTGTGTTGTAGACGCTTATTCTAAAATTATAATTGGTATTGCTAAAATTACGAGTCCCCCCGGCTCGGTCTTTTAAACGGGGGTGGTGGCAGTTAAAAGGTTAATTGTGTAATTAGCCCAGTGACAATCGCTCTCAGGCTGCTCGCACATAGATTGTGGTCCCGCAAGCTGGAAAATCTTTGTGCTGGGCGCTGCTGAGAGTGGCATTGTTACGTAAGTGACAGCGTGGTTTAAGGTTGGCCGGTCCTTCGTCGCAAGTTAGCGAGGAGGGCAGGGATCTGACACCCACGTTCGTCACATCTGACACTCTCGCCTCGACTACTGCAACTCCCTCCTCATTGGACTACCTTTACATAGACTATCCCCACTTCAGTCAATAATGAATGCCGCTGCAAGACTCATCCACCTTACCAACCATTCAGTGTCCTCCACCCCTCTCTGCCAATCCTTCCACTGGCTTCCACTCACCCAACGAATAAAATTCAAAGTACTAACAATAGTTTACAAAGCCATCCATAACTCTGCCCCCAGCTACATCACTAGCCTAGTACCAAAATACCAACCAAGCCGCTCTCTTCGGTCCTCCCAAGACCTCCTGCTCTCTAGCTCCCTTGTCACCTCCTCCCATGCTCGCCTCCAGGATTTCTCCAGAGCTTCTCCCATCCTTTGGAACTCTCTACCCCAATCTGTCCGACTGTCCCCTAATCTATCCATCTTTAGACGATCCCTGAAAACCTTTCTCTTTAAAGAAGCCTATCCTGCTTCTAACTAACACTGTTTTACTTCCTCCATCAACTCATTCCCCACAGCTATTACCTCTTGTATCAATTGACCCTTTCTTTTTAGATTGTAAGCTCTAGCGAGCAGGGCCCTCTGATTCCTCTTGTACCAAATTGTTATGTAATTGTAATGTCTGCCTTTATTTTGTTAAGCGCTGCGCAAACTGTTGCCGCTATATAAATACTGTATAATAATAATAATAATATTGGAAGGAATTTTTCATTTTAGGCTTTCATTTTAAAAATAGAAAAATCACTGCTCATTTAAAAATTATGTTTTTCACAAACTTTCTTTTTATTGATACATGTCCCCCAGGATAGGACCCGGACCCCTATTATAACCATTGTATGCCCAATTACTTGCATATAAGCCTTCAAAATGGGCACTTTTGTTTTTTGGACGTTAGGGTTCCATTGACTTTAATGGGGTTTCGTTATTCGGATCCGAACTTTCACGGTGTACGAAAGGTCTTGTGCAAACCGAACAGGGGTTCGTTCGGCCCATCCCTAGCTGTAAGCCATAATCATCAAAATTAAAAGAAAGAGATGCTTGAAATATATCACTCTGTGTGTAATGAATCGATATAATACATGAGTTATGCCTTGTACACACGGTCGGACATTCCGACCACAAAATCCGTCTGATTTTTTCTGACGGATTTCGGCCGAAACTTGTGTTGCATACACACGGTCGGACAAAGTTGTCGGAAAATCCGATCGTTCAGAGCGCGATGACGTAAAACACGTACGACAGGACTATGAAGAGGCCAGTAGCCAATAGCTTTCGTCCCCAAATTTATTCTGAGCATGCGTGGCACTTTGTGCGTCGGAATTCTATACACACGATTGGAAAAAGTCTGATCGGATTTTGTTGTCGGAAAATTTAAGGTCCTGCTCTCAAAAAGACAGCTAGAGCCCACACACGATCAACTTAATACGATCGAACTTTTCCCATCGGAATTTCCGAACGGGTGTACGGGGCATTATACTTTTTGAATTGAATTACTGAAATAAATTAACTTTTTGATGATATTAACATTTTTTGAGATGCACCTGTATTTAGTTGATTTGAACCAAAAGGTCATTTAGGCTTTAAATCATATAAGTATACTATCCCCGGCTACACAGACCGCGTTTGTAAAGTGAGAAATTCTTCAGATTCTGCGATAGGGTGTCAATATTTAGTTGTGGTCGTTGTATTATCCTCCTATTTGTGTAAGGCATATCATGTCCTATATTTAGTGGACCTCTCACCCAGTGATATTCCTCTGAGGTCGGAGAATCTGAGTCTTTGTACTCTCGGTTTTCAGTGAGCTGTAGTTTTCTTAAAGCTACAACTACTGCCATGGATACGTTGGATCAATTCTTGTTTTTCTTGTTTCAGCTTTATGGTCTTACTTGAAGATATTGCTCCAGGGTGTTATTTGATAACATGTACTTAAGGTGACCTGCTCTACTATTGTCTCATTTAATGGAGACAGAACGGGTGGATTAGGAGGGGGGAACGGCCTTTGGGCCCAATTATAGTGACCTAAATGTGATTTGTTGACTATGTGATAGACATGTGCAATGTGTTTAGTTCTGAATCGAAATTCGGACAAATTTTTTGTTATTCTGAAATCCTAATGTAAACGAATTGCCAAAATACAATAGTAATGAATTTAAATGAATCTGAAATGCGGACGAAAATTCGATTCGAATTTGAAAACAAATTTGAATCAAAATTTAATTAGAAAAAAATTAATAAAATTTTCAAAAAAAGAATACAATAAAATAGACTATAAAATAATAAAGCAATGGAATGAAAATAAAAGAATAGTAAAGAATAGAGTAGAATTGAAAAGAATAATATAAAATAGAATATGACCGTCTTCCGAAATTTGAATTTCAAACAGAATAAATTTGAATTAGAATAGAATAGAAAATAATAGAATAGAAAATAATAGAATAGAAAATAATGTAATAGAATAGAATTAAAAAAACTGAATAGAAAAAATATAACCATAATAGGTAGTCTTACGAGCAACTAGAATACAATCTGTGTATTATATACAAGCAGCAAATAACATACTCCCAAAATAAATGTGCAAATAAAACTTAAAACAAATATTGCTGCACTAGTGATAATAAATATATCCAACCACTAAGTGGTTTGATTTCGATAGAATTAATTTGAATAGAAAAGATTAGAATAGAAAATGATAGAAAAGATTAGAATAGAAAATAAGAGAATAGAATTGAAAATAATAGAATAGAAAAACAATTAATATAGAAGGGATAAAAATAGAAAGAATATAACCGTTATATTATTTCTATTTTATTTTTTTTCTATTCTATTTTTTCTATTATATTCTCTTATTTTCTATTCTATTCTAATCTTTTATATTCAAATTTGAATTCATTCTTTTTTAACTTAAAATTTAAGAAGATAGTTTTATGTTATAGTCTTTATATCTTATGCTATTCTATTCTATTGTTTTTCTGTTCTGTTCTTTTCAATTCTCTTATTTTTTATTCTGTTCTTTTCTATTTTATTCTATCCTATTCTAATCTTTTCTATTCAAATTTGAAATCATTCTATTTGAAATTTGAATTTCTTAAGATGGTTATATTATAACCATCTTCTGAATTTCGAATTTCGAATTTTGGAAGATGGTTATATATTTTTTTATTTTTCATTTTATTCCATTCTGTTCTGATTTTGAATTGTCAGACAGTCAGTATCAATAGCCTAATGCAACAGCTGCATTTAAATGGAAAAAAATCGAATTTGAAAGTGTTTTCGAATTTGAATACTGATTCAATGTTTTTATTTTTTTTTGAACGCAGTCAGATTTTTTTCGAATGCGGTCGAATTTTTCAAATTCGAATACAAAGCTAAACAAAATGAATTCTGAAAACGAATGTAACAAATTTAACAAAACTAAATTATCTAAATATTGATTCGAAACAAAACTATACAAATTTTTTCGTCCTGCACATGTCCACTATGTGATTTTTCTCTGTATCTCTTAACGCTTGCTTCTCATCAACGCCATCACGTTTCCAACGGAATAATGGAAGAATCGGTGGTTGACATAGCCCAACAAGCTCCGCTTACATTATCATTATTGCTTTTTGGTGAAATGACGCTTTAATGGGCCGTTGATATAGGAGAATAAAATAAAAAGAAATCCAAATGTTTTTTTTTAATACAGTTAGAAAATGACAGCTAGAATTTCATTAGTTGCTACAAACAACATAGACATTGGAGTTGTATACACCAGCCCCTATCACTCTCAGTGATCCATAGATATCAGTGTACCAGCATCTATTGTTACACAGGTTGCGTCACATGGCAAGACTTTCCCATGACAGTAGATGAGGGACACAACACAAGCAATAGACCTTAACCTTCCTATGTATTCTATGAGTTACATCATATATTTTCAATCCCTCTATCTTGCAGTATGGGCCTCATGCACACTGGATATTTTTAACGCTGCTCCTAGGGGCGTCTCACTTTTTTTTTTTTCTGCCTCTAAACACCCCTGCATGTTAGCCCATGGGTCCATACACATGTAGGCATTTAGGGCAGAAGAAAACCCACTTCCGGTGCATCCAGGAGCAGCAGAATTTTGGCAGAAATAAATGCTTGATGCCTGCAACGCATGAGGTGCAAAGAGTCAAGTTAGGCAGTCCATATAAATTGAATTGGCTATAATGCACCTCAATACACAGCGATTTCGGTCCTGCTGCATTTTTTTTCAGTGTATCAAATTTGGTTATGGTGTCAGTGGGGGCAATAATATCCCTCTACGTTGGTGTCAGTGAGTGCAAGAATAACCCCCGGCACTGGTGCCAGTGAATGCTATAATAGCCATAAACATTGGTGTCAGTGAATGCAATAAGAACCTCCAGCACTGGTGTCAGTGAATGCAATAATAACCCCCAGCATTGGTGTCAGTGAATGCAATAATAACCCCCAGGATTGGTGTCAGTGAATGCAATAATAACCCCCAGGATTGGTGTCAGTGAATGCAATAAGAAACCTCCACCAGTGGAGTCAGTGGATACAATAATTGCCCCCATCATTGGTGCCAGTGAGTGCAATAATAACCTCCAACATTGGTGTCAGGCAATGCAATAATAACCCCCAGCATTGGTGTCAGTGAATGCAATAATAACCCCCAGGATTGGTGTCAGTGAATGCAATAAGAAACCTCCACCAGTGGAGTCAGTGGATACAATAATTGCCCCCATCATTGGTGCCAGTGAGTGCAATAATAACCTCCAACATTGGTGTCAGGCAATGCAATAATAACCCCCAGCATTGGTGTCAGTGAATGCAATAATAACCCCCAGGATTGGTGTCAGTGAATGCAATAAGAAACCTCCACCAGTGGATTCAGTGGATACAATAATTGCCCCCATCATTGGTGCCAGTGCGTGCAATAATAACCTCCAACATTGGTGTCAGTGGATGCAATAATAACCCCTAACATTGGTGCCATTGAGTGCAATGATTGATGGACTATAATCTTTATTTAACCTCAACAACTATGATAACCTCCAGAATTGGTATCAGTGGACACAATAATATCCCTCAACATTAGTGTCAGCGGGTGCAATAATAATATTAGCATTAGCATTGGTGTCACTGTCAGCAGTCAATGGACACAATAATAGCCCTCAACATTGGTGCCAGTGAGTGCAAAAAGTACTGGTGTCAGTACTATTAAACTGCCCCACCTAGTGGCCAAAATGCAGTATAGAGTTTTTTTTCTCATTGAGGTATTTCAGAAAGCTATACTGCATTTTGGCCACTAGATGGAGCAGGTGATCATAGGAATAAATCAACAGAAATTAACCGCTTAAAGACCGGGTCTCTTTTTCAGACTGTGTTTTACAAGTTAAAAAAAAAATTTTTGCTAGAAAATTACTACCCCCAAACATTATACATTTTTTTCTAACACCCTAGAGAATAAAATGGCGGTCATTGCAATACTTTTTGTCACACCGTATTTGCGCAGCGGTCTTACAAGCTTTTTTTTTTTTGGAAAGAATTAACTTTTGTGAATAAAAAAATAAGATAACAGCAAGGTTAGCCCAATTTTTTTTATGTTGTGAAAGATAATGTTACACCGAGTAAATTGATACCCAACATGTCACGCTTCAAAATTGCGCCCGCTCGTGGAATGGCATCAAACTTTTACCCTTAAAAATCTCCATAGGTGATGTTTAAAAAATTCTACAGGTTGTATGTTTTGAGTTACAGAGAAGGTCTAGAATTATTGTTCTCGCTCTAATGATCACGGTGATACATCACATGTGTGGTTTGAACACCGTTTTCATATGCGGGCGCTACTCATGTATGCGTTAGATTCTGCGCGGGAGCTCGTCGGGACGGGCGCTTTAAAAAAAAAAAAAAAATTATTTATTTTACTTGATTTTATTTATTTTTACACTGCTTTTAAAAAAAAATAAAAATTGGGTGACTTTTATTTCTATTACAAGGAATGTACATATCCCTTGTAATAGAAAATAGAAAAAAGCATGACGGGTCCTCTTAAATATGAGATCTGGGGTCAAAAAGTCCTCAGATCTCATATTTGGACTTAAATGCAATAAAAGAGAAAAAAAAAATGTTGTCATTTGAAAAAATAAAAAATAAAAAATCAGCCTTTAAGACGTATAGGCAGAAGTGAATTTTTGATGTCACTTCCGCCCTGCTATGGTATGGAGACGGGTGGGGGCCCTCTTCCCCTCACTCGTCTCCATACCCAGCCACGGACAGGTCCTGATCGCCTCCGCCGCTGCCGATGGCTCCGGTAACCGGCGGAGGGCACGGGAGAGCGGCGGGGTAGGGGGGGCCCATCGCACGCCACCGAGAACAGTGATCTCGCTGTGAATCCGACACAGAGACCACCATTATCGTTAACAGGACAGCTCACTGAAAAGATGGATATCTTGGTAATGGCAGCAGCTGACGTAAATGTACATGAGCCGGTCGGCAAGTTTTAACCACCAAAATTTGTTCACCATGCATGAATGTGTGTGATGACGTTGTTATACTGACCCCTAAGTGTTTTTTTTTTGTTTTTTGTTTTTTTTTTTAAAGATAGAAACTTCAAGATAAATGGACCTTGTATTTTTCATGCAAGGTCCACTTTGAGTTTTTTTTTTTTTATTTGCTAATTCCAGTTCCTGGTCCACATAAAAAACTGAATGCTGAGAAGCTTAAAGGATGTGACAAAACTCTTACTTGGTACCAGATATACAATTATTCTCAAAAAATCCATTCCGAGACATTGGAAACAATAAAATTACTCTATAGGTGACCTCTAGGAACTGACGTATATGTATATTGTAAATAAACATTCCACACGCTATTATATACAAATAATTCTTTATTTCTCCATATAAAATGCAGAATAGTTCAATGGTAATAACAAAAAGTGTAAAAATGTATATACAGATATACAAATATGCAAAAGGAACATTGAACCACATGCTCCCTAAGTGCCTATATGGTCAAATGTCTGTAAAGAATCATTCTTGCTTATTTAGTAATATAGAATGCTTTAAAAAAAATTCCCCTTGTGTATTTGTTGTACCTAGTTTACTGCAGTCCCTGCATAATGAAGCCGGTGCAGAACACAGAGACTGCTGAGCTCTCTGGGGGTGTGACTAAAGGTGCTCAGGGGTGGGCTTAGCCAGTGGTGAAGGTCTTAAAGCTTTTTTTTTACAATAGACACTCCCCCTATTTTAGATCCACAATGAGGCCTTCTAGTGCTATTATTCTTATTGCCTATCTCATCTACCAGTGTGTTACTGTATTACCCATCAACCTGGGGCATTATATAATAAAAAATCATTACCAACTTTTGTGGTCACTTTCTCTAGCCCTATTCCTCCTCATACTCCTTACAATTGACAGGTAGCACAACCAGATTACAAATATATAAAATATGAGTCTGATACTTGATCATTTTTCAAAGCATTAAGGCTTGGTTCTATATGTGTCCCCTATGCGTGTCGGGAACGTGTGCATAGACTTTCCAGACACGCATGCTCTGTAGCAGACGCGCAGAGGTGCCATGGATTCCTAATGACGCATCACGCATTAGCAACCATGCGGTGGAATTTTACAAAAGGGTCAGGGACTTCTTTCCCCACGTTTCTCGTGAGTTGGGGAGCCCATTGAAATGAATGGGCTGCCCTACACACAGGATGCATAGATGTGAACCAGGGCTTAGGCAACATACATACATGTAGGTAATATAAAATTTAATTTATATTACTTTTGTAAATAAACTAACTACTGGAATATTGTACGGCCGGGTTCACCACGTCCTGTTTGCATGACATGTGAGTGTCTGACCGGCTCTCAATGGAGCCGCTTCACACATGTCCGGGTGCGGTTTCCAAAAAGGGTCCTGTGTGTGTTTTTAGGTCCGGGTTCAGGTGTGAATTCAGGCAAAAATTCGGACCTGAATCACACCTGAACCAATGAACCAAAACGCACCGGACCCCCAGGCTGGAAACCACGGCCGCACATATGTGAACCTGGTCTAAGAGGTGTTCTGTTTAATAAACATAATATTTTAAATAATTGTATAGTTTGGGATTATACAAAGTTGTTCAAATTTTGTCTAACTTTAATGCTTGGCCATAAAGGCGGAAACTTTATGGGCACAAAATATTTCCTTTCATGTGACATCACAAAGACATGTAGACTTCCAGCAAACTAAAAGGCTGCATTATTTTAAACACAAAATGAGTTAACAGGTACTCTTCATAAATACGTTCACTATGGTATTTCCACCATGCAGGGCTGGATTTAGGGGAACAAGTTTACCCAACTTGGGAAACCACACCACTTTTCAGAACCTCAAAAACGTATACTCTTTGGCAGACGCTACTGCTAATCTACAACACTGCCCTCTAGTGGCAAAGGAGGGAAACTTCCAATCTGCGACCAACAAATGACGCTGTCTTTAATTCTAATTCACATTACGTAAAAGGTTAAATTATGCTTTCACATTAAAATGCTGTACTATTGTTATGGCTGCACTCTGGCTTAGTAAGATGGAAAAAAAAACTCTTGGTGACAGAGAATAGCTATTGCTGCAAGTGTTTATAGCTGCTCTAAAAAAAAGAATTAAAAAAAAAAAAAAGATCTTTTATACGATGCGGGTTTTATACTGCCGGACATAAAAGTTCCCTTTCTTAGGCTGTTTTACGAGTTAAGTTCTCCTCCACAGCTTTCAGTTGTCCGACGATAGCCGAAAAGTGCATAATATGCGAACATATAAAAGAGTTTTCTTCCACGATCTTTGCTCAGGATTGCTCGGGATTGTTCTTCGGTCTGCGGAGGCGGTTCTTATTCCTTGGCCTTTTATGTCCTAAAAATCAATACAAATTTGTTAAGATAAGAAAAATTATTTGTAGTATTTTACATTTTTTTTCTTTAAGAATATATATATATATATATATATATATACATATACCTATATATATATATATATATATATATAATTTTATTTTAATTTTTAATTTTTATTTTTATAAATTGATACAACTGCATGCTACATGCAAATAAGAAAACCGAAGATTATTAGATAATATACTGATATGTTTTAGACAAGTAGAATTTTTTCTGCTCAACACTACATTTGGTATCTATGGAACCCTACAATCATTTTTTTGATTATCAACATTATTGATAAAAGGAGGCAGTGTTGCTGATAAAACAGATGGGCAGATGGGGTTCTCCAATTTCCAGAGGTCCTTAGGTTTCTTAACACACAGACATTGTTGAGCAGTAGCTTGTAAATGCTCTTCTAAGAGGATGAGCTTCAGGAAACATTTGCCAAGCTTTTTACAAGCTTTGTAAATCCAGAATGGAATTCAATAAAAAAAAAAAAAATCAGCTACTTGACTCCACATTCTCAGTTGTTTTTGCTGAAAGAAGAGGTCCTCTTTTTTCCTGACTTAACTAAACAATTTGTTTAAAGGAGTGGTGGCTTTTAGCAGGCTTTTTTGGTCTTTAGCAAGCTAAAGCTATGCCAATCCCTACCCTGGCTTCCGATCGCCCAAATCTTCACAGCTCTGCGTCGAGCTACATCTGATCTTGTCTCCAAATATTAACCAAACTGTCCTCTCCGCTCCTCTCAAGACCTCCTGCTCTCAAGCTCCCTTGTCTTCTCCTCCCATGCTCATCCCATGCTCCTCCCATGCTCATCTCCAGGACTTCTACAGAGACTCTCCCATCCTCTGGAACTCCCTACCTCAATCTGTCCAGCTATCTCCTACTTTGGCTGCCTTCAGGCAATCCCTGAAGTCTATCACACCTCCGACTTATCTCCTATCACTTCCATCAGCTCATTCCCCACAGTTACAACCTTCTGTACCCAGTGGTGGGACAAGGTCATCCAAAGCCCAGGGCAAACTTGCCAAATTGCGCCCCCCTCCCCCCAAATAAAAATATTGCCACTCTACTATATTACTTATATAGCACAAGCCCCCAAAATCCCCCCTTCTAGCACAAATCCTCTTCTCCCATCCCTCTTCTTCCCAACACAAACCCCCCCCCCCAAATCACCACTCCTAGCACACCTCCCAAATTTGCCCTCCTAGAACAATTCTTACCCCCTGTCGCCCCCCCCCCCCCGAATGCCCCTTCTCAACACAAATCCCCTCCCCCCCAGCCTGCTTGTGGTGCCCCTCTACCTCAAATGATACCACAGTGCCCAGGGCAGCCGACCCTCCTGCCCACCCCTTGTCCCGGCCCTGTCTGTACCACTTGCCCCACCCTATTAGATTGTAAACTCCTCTGAGCTCAAGAAGGGTCTTTTTAACCCTCTTGTATTTTATTGTATTGTAACTGTACGGTCTCCCTTTTATATTGTAAAGTGCAGTGTAAACTGTTGGCGCTATATAAATCCTGTATAATAATAATATGATATGGCTTTCAGTAGCTAAAATCGATGTGCAGATTTAAATCAACAACCAGCATTAAGGTCTTCATTTAAAGCTTCCAAACCACATCTGAAGGGTGTCTTAAGGGGTATAAGGCTTCAAGAAAGCTCAGGCTAATGCTCTTTAGTCTAACACATACAGGTTAATGTTAATAAAACACCTGTGCATATAGGGCGCTGGACACAAGCCTAATGCCCTCTAAATCCAGCCCTGCAAGCTGGCTTCAGTTGACCTAATGCCAATAACATCCAAATGAATGTTTTCGATATGTCTAAAAAAAATTTGTAGCAATAAACAAATATAATGCATTTTATTCTTAAAATTATTAATTTTTTTCCTAAATAATATTTTTTTAATTTTTTCAGTTAGAAATAATAGTATACTTTATAGAATACCAATATTAACCGCAGATAAATACAATTATTCACAGAGTTCTAATAACCTATTGAATAAATGATTCATATATTTTTTTTACAGTAAAATTCCTTTAATTTGCAAATAGATATTTTTCAGAATGTCCAATAATCCAGAAAAAAGATAAGACATCCCCAAATGCAGATCACCAGAATCTGTCCATTCTTCGAGGGAAAGAAAAAAAAAACCATAAATGCAGTCAGCGGCAGACATGATGTGAAAAGAGAAAGAAGCAACAATTAGAGACAGAAAGAACAATAAGTTGGATATAATGACAAAAATGATCAATACATTTTATAAATAAAATTAATTAAAGGAATTTTTCTGCATGCATGCATGCAAAAAAAAAAAAAAGGTAAGTAAATAAAGCAGCACAGTAATTATTGGGCCCCATGCACACTGGATGTTTTTTGCAGCTGCCCCTAGGGGTGTCAAAAGTTTTTTTCCTGCCTCTAAACTCCCCTGCATGTTAGGCTATGGGGTTGATTTACTAAAGGCAAATCGACTGTGCAGTTTGCAGTTGCTCCAGAGCTTAGTAAATGAGGTAAAGCTTAGACATGTGCAATTCGTTACGTTTTTTTTTTCGTTATTTTCGTTCGTTCGTTTTCGTACGAATGAACGAAACGTTCGAATCGAACGTATCCGAATAACGAATCGTTCGAATCGTACGAATCCGATTAACGAATCATTCGAATCTGAAAAACAACGAAAATCAGAAAAAAACTAATTAGAAACAACGAATGTACGAATGAAGAAAATCCGAAAAACGAAAACAGGAACAATGAAAATGAACGAAAAAATTCGTACATTCGTAATTTTTTTTTTTTTTTTTCGAATCGTAATTTTCCATGTCTCTTACAATGGCGTTGCTTAACGTGCTTCGAATGGATTGAACGAAAAAATTCGTAACTTTTTTTTTTAGATTCTTAACTTTTTTTTTAGATTCGTAACTTTTTTTTTCGATTTGTAAACTATTAAAATGTAATAATAGCATACACATTACATAAAATTATGAATTATGCTCCGATTACGAATCTACGAATGTTACGAATGTACGAATGAATACGAATGCATCCGAATTTCAGAATAAACGAAAATTAAACTAACGAAAAAATGAATCAACGAAAAAATAACTTACGAATGTACGAATCGTTACGAATACGAACACTGACGACTTACGAATGAACGAATCGTTACAAATATGAACACCGACGACTTACGAATTTACGAATCGTTACGAATCAACGGAAACGAAAAAAATGAAACGAAAATAAACAAATTTTTTTCGGAAACGAAAAAAACGAAACGAAAATAAACAATTTTTTTTTGTTGTGCACATGTCTAGTAAAGCTTCACTTTGCAAAGAATACACAATCACATGCAAGAAAAAATAAAAATAAACAGCATCTTTGCTTGCACATGATTGGATGATGGAAGTCAGCAGAGCTTCTGCTCATTTACTAAGCTCTGGAGCAACTGCTCTTTGCAAGGTGCACAGTCTATTTGCTTTTAGTGAATCAACCCCTATGTGTCCATGTACACATAGGGGTTGATTTACTAAAGGTAAATAGACAATGCACTTTGCAAAGTGCAGTTGCTCCAGAGCTTAGTAAATGAGCTAAAAACTCACTTTGCAACGAGTAACCAATCACGTTCAAGGAAAATGAAAAACAGCATTTTTGCTTGCACATGATTGGATGATGGAAGTCAGCAGAGCTTTTGCTCATTTACTAACCCCTGGAGTAAATGCTCTTGCTTGGTAACACTAGATGCATTTAGCACTTGAACATTAATTAATTTCAATAGCCAGAATAAATAATTATTTTGGCCAATGAAATGAATTAACACCAAAGCGCTTGATGCCTGCAAATGCTCCTTAACGCATTACACACTTTTACAAGCGTCGGGCATTATTTTCTGCCAAAACATTGCTGCCAGGATCAATGGCTTTTTTTTTAAAAAACATCCTGTGTGCATGAGGCCTTAAAAGCACAGGGAATGGGAAAAAATAACTTGGTTTAACTAGACACCGGGAAACTTTTATCAGGTCGATACAGAAGGAAATAATAACTAGATAGGAAAAATGGTGGGTATAAAGTATGAATTTATTTAATCATTTATCCATTGCATTTTATTTAGTGTCCAGAGTTTTCAACTTACAAAATGTAAATTTTCTTTTTTTGGAGTGCTGTAAATTTGATATACTAAACTATTCAACTATCACCAAGCATTAACCCTTGAATAAAAGAAAATTGTTTAGGTTCCTGTATGGTAGGAGTATATGGCTCAGGACCCCCCAATCAGCTGCTTTAAAGGTAATATGTTGTATTTTTGTACATATTTTTTGCATATACATACCGTATTTATCGGCGTATAACATGCACTTTTCCCCCCCTGAAAATAGGGGGAAAATCACGGGTGCGTTTTATATATACCGTATATACTTGAGTATAAGCCGTCCCGAATATAAGCCGAGGCACCTAATTTTACCACAAAAAAATGGGAAAACGTATTGACTCGAGTATAATGCCCCATACACACGGTTGGAAAATCCGACGGAGAATGTCCGATCGGACCATGTTGTCGGAAAATCCGCCCGTGTGTGGGCTCCATCTGACTTTTTCCGTCGGAGTTTCCGACTGAAAAAATTTGAGATCCCGCTCTCAAATTTTCCGACAACAAAATCCGATCGGACTTTTTCCAATTGTGTGTAGAGAATTCCGACGGACAAAGTGCTACGCATGCTCAGATCAAATTATGAGACCAAAGCTATTGGCTAATAGCCTCTACGTAGTTCCGTCGTACGCAACGAACGTCACCACGTTCAGAATGATCGGATTTTCCAACAACTTTGTTCGACCGTGTGTATGCAACACCAGTGTCGGACAAAATCCGTCAGAAAAAGTCAGACGGATTTTGTGGTCGGAATTTCCGACCGTGGGTATGGGGGCTAAGCCTAGGGTGAGAAATGCGCAGCTACTGTAAGTGGAAAAGAGGGTCAACAATGCCCATTTTCAGCCTCACTGTGCCCATTTGCATGCCTCACTGTGCCCATTTGCAGCCATAGGTCCCCTAAACTTCAAACTTAGTAGTTAAGGATCCCTAGATGCCCCCTATCTGCAGCCAAAATTTGGTGTCTCTGGACCCAAAGGTTCCCGAAATGACATTGCTGCAGATGGACACAGTTGACCGACTTTGGGGCCCTGTAACTTAGGGCCACTTGGTGCTAGGAACCTCAAATGGATATGGATATGTTGTAGTGTTGGTTCCACTGTGTTTGCACACCAAATTTGGGGTTCCTAGCACCAAGTGGCCCCGAGATACAGGGCCCCAAAGTCGGGTCGGAAAATGTCATTCTCTGCTGCAGAAAAGTGCTTGACTCCTATAAGCCGAGGGGGGCACTTTCAGCACAAAAAATGTGCTGAAAAACTCGGCTTATACTCGAGTATATACGGTATATATATATATATATATATATATATATATATATATATATATAATAATTTTTCTTTCTTTTATAGCAGATATTTTCTCCTTTCACACTTTCTGTCTTTTTGCTTGTGTGTAAATTTGCCCTTTAGCTATTGATCTCTGTAGCAATAGGGTTGGAGATTGCTGCTTGGATAAATACACTCATAATAGTCATATTACCCAGTATTTAGCTTACCTAAAGAAAATAAATAAATATTTTTTAGTCCTAATGGTAATAAATAAAGAAATATGTACAAAAACATCATAAGTTCCCTTTATTTTAGCATATTTTAAAGTGGAACTTTAGTCAGAAAATGTCCTGCTAGATCACTTTAGGCTGGCCCCTTTTGCAGGTATAGCTATTTAAAACATTAAAAATAAGTGCCTATACTGTTTAAAATCCAGCAATGCACTGTCTCACCCTGCTCTGCACATGCAGAGTTGCTCTCCATTTCTTGGCACTGTGCCAAATTTGTAGGGGGCTAAAGATTTACTGCTGCTCAGGGGCTCTGGGCTTCAGCAAAACGGCAGCCTCCAGCAAGAAGAAACAGGAACAATGCTGGAGACAATTTACAGCACACATTAATTTTGGTAGCACAATTATGCATGTGGAATGTTTGTTCATTGCTAAAGAACATAATTTGTTACGGGGGAAAGTTCCGCTTGAGCACTTAGTGGAAAACCAAGTTATTTTCTACATTTTCCTGTCCCTTTGAGAACATTGATCACTCAGTAATAATTAAGTCCGCACACACACCTTTCTTGCACACATTATTACAGTCTTCCCGCCTGATAAAGTTGTTGGAGTTTCCTCCACAACCTGTGTACTGAAACTCTTCACAAGACTTGCTTTCAATGTTGAAATAATAGCGGTTGACAGAAGCAGAGCATGATCCCTCATCCTTGGGGCTATAGCAGAAGCTGGGAGCATCTACAAATACAAAACCAGACATCCTCTATAATGCCGGCCATTGGAAAAGAAAGCATGTCACCAACATTTTAAAGGGATACCGTCAAGACACAAAATTCCTGCATCACAGGCAACAGTCTGGTTTGTAGCATTAGGAAATTCTACTGAATGATTTGTGATATGTTTGTGCAAGTCACTTTATGCCATCCATTTCCACCCTATAATGAACCACCTTTATTAACGAGAACCTGTTCTCCAATTTAAAGCCCAATGCCAGTTCTTAAAAATAAAAAGCAGCTTGGAACGCAATACTGGCTTTCAGTTTGGAGCTTCCATCCTGTAGTTGTTCTTGATCACCACCAGATGTCCTCAGTTTTCCAGGTTGAATGATGCCCAACATCACCCGGAGGACTGAGGAGATACTGTGAGTGCAGGATGCCAAGGGCACCCCCCTAAGGGGCTGTCACCATGGTGTTCTACATTTAGTGTACAAATATGGCCATGAATGCTAATTTTTATAGCTTTGGTTTATTTAGCTAAACACTGTGGACCAAAATGGAGCAGTGTGCATGGGCCCATGGCATAAAATTCTATCGGGCTGTGGTCAGGACTGTTGGAACAGGAAGGGGCCATACCCAAACTGTTCCCACAAAGTTGGGAGCATGAAATTTTCCAAAATGCCTTTGTATGCTCATGCCTTAATAGTTCCCTTCACTGGAACTAAGGGGCCAAGCCCAACTCCTGAAAAACAACCCCACCCCATAATTTGGACCAGTGCACAAAGCAATGTCCATAAAGACATGGATGAGCCAGTTTGGGGGTGGAGGAAAATGACTGGCCTGCACAAAGTCCTGACCTCAACCCGACAGAGCACCTTTGGGATGAATTAGAGTGGAGACTGAGAGACAGGCCTTCTGGTCCACATCAGTGCCTGACCTCACAAATGTGCTTCTGGAAGAATGGTTAAACATTCCTAAACCTTGTGGACGGCCTTTCCAGAAGAGTTGAAGCTGTTATAGCTGCAAAGGGTGGGCCAACTCAATATTGAACCCTACGAACTAAGACTGGGAGGCTTTTAAAGTTCATGTGCTTGTAAAGGCAGGTGTCCCAATACCTTTGGTAGTATAGTGTATATATACACAGAATATACACTGATCCAGCCAAAGCAGTATAAACACTGACAGGTAAAGTGAATAACTTTGATTATCTCTCGATACAATGGCATCTGAAAGTGGGTGATATATATTACGTAGCAAGGCAACATGTTGCCCCTGAAGGTTATCTGTTGAAAGCTAATAGAAAATGGGCACATATAAGGATTTGAGCAACTTAGAGAAGGGCCAAACTGTAACGGCTAGACGACTGGGTCAGAGCAACTCCAAAACTGTAGCTCTTGTGGGATGTTCCTGGTCTGCAGTGGTCAGGACCAACCAGAAGTGTAAGATTGGCAAAACAGCAACAGGATCATAGGCGGCTCATTGATGTACATGGGGAGTGAAGGCTGGCCGTGTAGTACGATCCAATAGAAGAGCTACTGTAGCTCAAATTGCTGAAAAAGTTCATTCTGGTTCTGAAAGATGTCAGAACACACAGAGCATCGCAGTTTATTGTCTATGGGGCTGGTCAGGTCAATGGGCGCGTGAGCCTCAGAACTGGACCATGGAGCAATGGAAGAAGGTTGCCTGGCCTGATGATGTCAAGAATGGTTTGAGGGACACACCAAAAAGTTTGAGGTGTTGACTTCCAAACTCTCCAGGTCTCAATCCAATCGAGTAGCTGTGGAATGCGCTGGGAAAATAAGTCTGATCCATGGAGGCCCCACCTTGCAACCTACATGAATTAAAGGATCTGCTACTGCTGGCTTGGTGCCAGATACCACAGCATACCTTCAGAGGTCCAGTGAAGTCCATGTCTCGACAGGGCAGGGTGGGTTCTTATAATGCTATGGCTGGCTGATCGAATTATACACATATATATATATATATATATATATATATCAAAACAGGCTTCCAGGGAAGCAGTGGGTGGGCTAATGCCCAGTACACACAATGAGAATATTCGTTAGTACACAGCTTTTGGCAGCCAATCATGACAGTTCATGTGAAAATATCCAAAGGGGCAAGCACAACTTTTTTTTTTCGTGAGATAACGGAATGAACGATTTTCGTATATTTTTATAGTATTTGTATGAAAAAAAATTTGAGTGACCAAGACCACACATGCTCGAAAAGAAAACATTACAATACAATAAAATTCATTACATCGCTTCCGAAGTTGTATTCTGTCTTACGAGAATTTTTGCAACTTTAGTAACATATTAGTTTTCAATATACCACAAGCATGCAAATAAAACCCCCCCAAAAAAACAGACAATCGTTCATCCGATATTCTTATCGTGTGTACTAAACATTAGCCAGCAGTTAAGTCTTAAGCCTTGAACACACGATTGGATTTTCCGCAAACAAAACCTCAGACTTTTGTCCGAAGGGTGTTGGCCAGGAACTTGTCTTGCATACAAATGGCAAGGAATTGTCGGCCAACAAACACGAACGTAGTGACGTACTACGTGTTTTTTTCAGCTCTTTAGCGCCACCCTTTGGGCTCCTTCTGCCATGACTCCATCAGTATCACCAGCAAAGCAGCTTCATTATTATCCCATTAAAGAAGAAGAGAATTGCGCGCTGCATTTCGAGATTTCATAATTTGCCGCGTCACGAATGTTAATTCTCCATTACGAACGCTAGTTTACAAGACCGACCGCTTCTGGCTCGTCCGTGCTTCCGAGCATGCGTGTTTGTACTTTGGACTTTTGTCCGACGGACTTGTGTACACACACTCGGATAATCTGACAACAGACATTTGTCAGCGGAAAATTTTAAAACCTGCCATCCAACATTTGACCGCAGAAAGTCTGACAACAATTGTCCGAGGGAGCGTACAAATGGCCGGATTTTCCGCCAACAGCCTGTCATCACTCAATTCCCGTCAGAAAATCCAATCGTGTGTACGAGGCTTTAGGCTTCATTCACACTTGTGTCATGTGACTTTGATGTCCAAGCTGAAGCCCATTCTTTTCAAAGGCATCTGTTCAAGTCGGTGTAAATTAAAGTCGCAGTGACTTTGAAAAGGTGCCTGTACTACTTTAGTGCAACTTTTGATGCAACTTTGGTCCAGAGAATGTAAAGTTGGAACAAAGTCACATCAAAATTGCATTCCAAAGTTGCACTGGAAATCGCGTGACTTTGAAGATGTGCTAATGTGAATGGAGCCTTAACCCCCCTGGCGGTATTCCTGAGTCTGGCTCGGGGTGCGATTTCAGTACCATAAGCTATAACCCGAGCCAGATTCGGGATCACATTGCAGGATACACGGGAAGTTACTTACCTTGTCCCCTGGATCCTGCGATGTCTCCCCGCTGTGTGTGCGAGCTCCTCTGCTCGATTCACACAGTGCCGAGTGCCGCTGAGCTCCGTTCCCTGTGACGTTGCGACGCACGGGAGCGGAGAACGGCGCCAAATTCAAAAAAGTAAAAACACACAAAACACATACAGTACTGTAATCTTACAGATTACAGTACTGTATAAAAAAATGACACATCCCCTTTGTCCCTAGTGGTCTGCCCAGTGCCCTGCATGTCATTTTATATTATAAATACTGTTTTTTTCTGCCTGGGAACTGGAGATTGTCCATAGCAACCAAAAAGTGTCCCTTTATGTCAAAAGTGGTTTTAGACCAGCTAGAAAACAGCGATAATAAATTAGAATCACAATTCATCATCAAACACTAAATATAATGACAGCGACTATTCTGCAACTGAGCAAATTTCTGTGTTTTTGATTTGATTACATTATTGAATAATTTTTATAGTTATTTATTATATTATAATTTATGATTTTGTGTTTCAAACTTTATCATACCCGGGATGTCTACTAGACTCTGGTTTGGACAGATTTAAGTGAGTTATTCCTAAGAATTGCAGGCCTACAATATAAAACGCCAAATTTCCATACAAAATAATTGTACCGCTTTTGGTACAAAATTCCTGACATAATCATACCGCCAGGGAGGTTAAACCACCACAAGATAATGGTTATAACTGATATTTGTCAGGATATACTCAGGGGCGGACTGACAACTCATGGGGCCCCCGGGCAATAGGAGATTATGAGGCCCCCAGGCAATCAAGAGATTATGGGGCCACACAGTATACACACAAAGTATACAATCACACAGTATAAACACAAAGTATACAATCACACAGTATAAACACAAAGTATACAATCACACAGTATAAACACGCACAGTATACAATCACACAGTATACACAGACATGTTTCTATTGGCTGAGAAGGTCCTGGAGAGGTGGGGCAGCTACAATCTCGGGATTTTTAGACCAAAAGGATGTCGGTAAGGGACATTTCAGAGACAGATGTAAAAAAACACAGATTTTTACATACTGTCCCTGGTTTTACTGAGGCTGGCAACCCTGATGGGGCCCCCTATTGGACTGGGGCCCTTGGGCAGTGCCCGAGTGGCTGAATGGTCAGTCCGCCCCTGGATATACTCCTATGTTCCCCTCTCTGGTGTAGTTTTACTTTGTTGGTGAGGCCTGAGAGATGGCACAGTACAGACACATCCAGCCAGCTTATCAGGGGGAAAGACAATAGCGATCAGACCCCTCCAATCACTATTTCCTCTGGTGGACTTGAGTTGGTGGTGTATGTAGGTGCTCCATAGATTTTAAATGGTGATCTGATGTCTACAGACATGACACAACAGTCGTAGGAATGGAGGGTTGAACACTGAACAATCAAGTTAGAAAGCCTCTTTGACTGCTGCCCCCCTCCCACCAACTGACATAAAGTTTATGGAACATGGACATTGCTCAGAAGACTGTAAAAGATGCAATTATGACAGTAACACATTGCAACCAATCAGAATCAGTGCTTCTGAACTGCCAGCAGAAAAGAGCAAATTGATTGGTTACTGTTACTGCCACTGCATAATATTATCCCTAGCCTTGGGTGTTGTATTTATTGCCTAACCTGTGCCGGTCTTATCTTGAGGAGGTTGTAGGAGATGACACACACAGGCCTAATCTTCCGCTCATCTGGTAATGTCCCAGTGACAGGTATCTGAGTAATGCTTGTTCAGCCACCTACTAAGCATGACAAATCTCAGCAGCGGCAAGGTGTTTCCTCACAGCCCCCCCCGTGTACAAAGTCTAATGTCAGCCAGTGGGAGAGCAGAAACCTATCCACGGGATATAACAAAGGCTAGAATCTGCTAAAGCTGAACTCTGAGATAAGGAAATATTGTCTAAATCCATTCTTCATGTGTATTCTTCCTTAACCGCTTCCCGACCGCCCACTGCATATATACGTCAGCAGAATGGCACGGGCAGGCAAAATCACGTACCTGTACGTGATCCTTTAAATGCCTGCCCGTGGGTCGCGTGCGCGCGGCCAGCGGCACGCTCGCGACCCGGTCGGGAGCTCCGTGACCACGGCCGCGGGACCAGCGGACCCGATCGCCGCTGGTGTCCCGCGATCGGGTCACGGAGCTGAAGAACGGGGAGAGGTATGTGTACACAAACCTCTCCCCGCGCTTCTTACTCCTGCCTGTCATTGATTGGCTGTTCCCGGTCATCGGGAAAGCCGATCAATGACGTCAGATGTCAGCCCCGCCCCCTAATGTAAAAAACACAACACACGTCAGAGCGCATAACCCCTCCCCTCCCCCTAGTGGTTAACTCTTTCACTACAACTGTCATTTATACAGGAATCAATGCATTTAAATAGCATTGATTGCTGTATAAATGACAAAGGTCCCAAAAATGTGTCAAAAATGTCCGATGTGTCCGCCATAATGTCACAGTCACAATAAAAATCGCTGATCGCCACCATTACTAGTAAAAAAAAAAATATTAATAAAAATGCTATAAAACTATCCCCTATTTTGTAAACGCTATAACTTTTGCGCAAAATTGCTAATTGCGATTTTTTTTTACCAAAATATGTAGAAGAATACGTATCGGCCTAAACTGAGGAAAAAAAATGTTTTTTTATATATTTTTTGGGGATATTTATTATAGCAAAAAGCAAAAAATATTGCATTGTTTTCAAAATTGTCGCTCTATTTTTGTTTATAGCGCAAAAAATAAAAACCGCAGGAGCGATCAAATACCACCAAAAGAAAGCTCTATTTGTGGGAAAAAAAGGACGCCAATTTTGTTTGGGAGCCACGTCGCACGACCGCGCAATTGTCAGTTAAACCAACGCAGTGCCGAATCGTAAAAGGGGCCTGATCCTTTGGCTGCCAATTGGTCCGGGGCTGAAGTGGTTATTAAATCTTGGAGTGCTTTGTGTATTTCTTCCTGATCTGTGCAGTAATCCAGTGTGAGACTTTCCCTCTGTTCAGGAGCTTCCTGTAATAAAGACCACTCACTGCTGCTCTCTCTCCTTGTGCAGGGGGACTGGTCTTGTCTCCGCCCCCTCCTGTAGTTTTCTGCAGGCAGCCTGTAGAGGGTGGGATCTGCCAGGCCCCTCCCACAGCTCTGCTCTCTGCACAGGCTATGTACAGCACAGTGATGGTGTCACTGCTACTTTTACAAGGTAATCTCTAGGTTTGCACCGGCAGTTAATGCACACATAAAGTAGATTTATACAATTTGTGGCTAGTGGGGAATATTTTCACATCAGAGCCGAGCTTTAAAGAAGGTCTGGTGGAAAAACTTAAAAGGCAGGGGTCTCCAAATGTTCTAAACAAAGGGTCAGTTTACTGTCCTTCAAACTCTAGGGGGGTTGAGCTATGGCCAGTGGGGGAAAAATGTCCTGGCATCAGTGGGATTAAACAATGCTCCATAATTAGTTTTAGGGGGAGTAATAGTGCCCCATCATTGGTATCAGTGGAAGGAATAGTGCCCCATAATTGGTGGGAGGAATTGTGCCCCATAATTGGTATCAGTGGGAGGAATGCCTCACCATTGGTATCAGTGGAAGGAATAGTGCCCCATGATTGGTATCAGTGGAAGGAATAGTGCCCCATCATTGGTATCAGTGGAAGGAACAGTGCTCCATCATTGGTATTAGTGGAAGGAATAGTGCCCCATCATTGGTATCAGTGGTAGGAATAGAGCCCCATCATTGGTATCAGTGGGAGGAATAGTGCCCATCATTGGTATTAGTGGAAGGAATAGTGTCCCCATCATTGGTATTAGTGGGAGGAATAGTGCCCATCATTGGTATCAGTGGAAGGAACAGTGCCCCATCATTGGTATTAGTGGATGGAATAGTGCCCATCAGTGGGAGGAATAGTGCCCATCATTGGTATTAGTGGATGGAATAGTGCCCATCATTGGTATCAGTGGAAGGAATGGTGCCCCATCATTGGTATCAGTGGAAGGAATGTTGTCCCATAATTGGTATCAGTGGAAGGACTAGTGCCCATCATTGGTATCAGTGGAAAAAATAGTGTGCCATAGTCAGTATCAGTATCAGGAACTATGTCCCACTGTTGCTGATGGTGGGTGGGTGGGGATAATCCTCCAAGGGTTGTATAAAAGCAAACAAAATGTCGCTTCCGGCCCCTGGGCCACAGTTTGGAGACCACTGCCTTAAAGCAAAGAGCTAAAGATCATAATACCGCTTTTCTACATCGTTTCAGTTATTACTTATTAGAATGTTTGGAATGTAATTAATCACAAGGGAAAGAAAAGGATGAAAAGACAGCAAGAGCACCACCACCAGGCTGAAGAGAGCTGGAGACAGTTGCCTAGAGCTCAGAAGAGTTGAAGAGGTCAACATTTTGTGAAACAGTTAAATTGATGGGTTTTAGTTCCGCTTTAGGATCGTTAACCCTTAGCAACCAATCAAGATACATTTTGGGCAGACTGAATTCAGGTTGGTTGTTCTGTGTTACTTAAAGTGGAGCTCCAGGCTCCCCCAAAATACATATTACTATAGCTGCTGACTTTTAATATTAGGGCACTTACCTGTCCAGGGATCCAGCGGTGTCCTCACTAAAGCAATCTGACTAGTAAAGATTTTATTTTTATTTTTTTTAAATAAATCGTACCTCTATTTAACCTCTTATTAACCCTTGGTTTACTCTAATCAGCCCTAATTAACTCCTTAGTCTCCATCTCTCATCAACTATTACAGTGGAACCTCGGATTAGCAGCATAATCCGTTCCAGGAGAATGCTCATAATCCAATGACTCGCATATCAAAGCGAGTTTTCCCATTGAAGTCAATGGAAACTAAAATAATTAGTTCTGCATTGACTTCAATGGGATGCAATACCGCATGCGGCCAGAGGCGGGGGGGGCACCGGAGAGCCTCGAAAACGTCCGAAAAAGGGCCGAGCACACTACATTCACGAGCCGAGGTCAGCCAAACTGTCCTCTGGCCTTTCTGTGCATTTCCCCCCACCTCAGGCCAAAAGTGGTACTGCACACGTTTCATGAGACAACACTCGCAAACCGAGTTAGGATTTTTAGAAATACAGTGCTCGTTTTGCGAAACGCTCGTTAACCGCGTTACTCGCAAACCGAGGTTCCACTGTATTTCCCTGCTGATTTGTTTCTATTTCATTAACTATTATTATTTAAACTTTTTTTATTATTTTGGTTTGTTTGTTAATATATTGTATACACATTTTATACACATTTAACATATATTTACAAATTTTACATTTAAAAAAGCACAAAATTGAAAAAAAGAAAAACGACTTTATTTAATTTGTAAATAACTTTGCAATGCTTTGTACCAGTATTTTAGTGTCATTTTAAACTGGATACATTACAGAATGGGGGGGGGGCAGATACCTGACAGATATCCTGTCCCCACTTCCGGGAGATCTCACCGCGGCGAATTACGCCAGCAGCTCGGCTTCCTCCTCCTCCCTCCTCCTTTCCCTGGCCGCCGGGCCAATAGGAGAGAGGAGGCCTCGTGCATGCGCAGTAGGGTTCCCGGTATGAAGCCGTAAGGCTACTCTGCCGGGTTCCCTCACCCGCAATGGCGGCGGCAGCACCGGACAGCTGATGGAAACATCAGCTGCGGTGCCGACATCGCTGGACTCCAGGACAGGTAAGTGTCCGATTATTTAAAGTCAGCAGCTGCAGTATGTGTAACTGCTGGCTTTTAAGCTTTGCGGGGATGGGCAGACCTCCGCTTTAATGACCAGTCCATTTTTTGGGATACGGCACTGCGTTGCTTTAACTGAAAATTGCGACGTTGTACCCAAACAAAATCGGCGTCCTTTTTTTCCCCACAAATAGAGCTTTCTATTGGTGGTATTTGATCACCTCTGCGGTTTTTATTTTTTGCGCTATTAATGTAGGACTGACAATTTAGAAAAAAATATATATTTTTTACTTTCAGCTTTAATACATATCTAAAAAATCATCATTTTAGGCCAATATGTATTCTGCTACATATTTTTTTGTAAAAAAAAAAAAATGCATATATTGATTGGTTTTCACAAAAGTTATAGTGTCTACAAAATAGGGGAAAGATATAGGGACCTTTTTTTTTTATTAATTTTACTAGTAATGGTGGGGATCAGCAATTTTTAACGGGACTGCGACATTGCGGCGGACAAATCTGACGCTTAAGGGCCGTACACACAATCAGACTTTTTGACAAAAAACATGCAAATAAGCTGTTTTGGACCAACATCCGACCGTGTGTACGCTCCATCGGACCAACTTTTTCAGTTTTCAACTGACTTTTGTTGGCTGTGCGAACGGACCAACTTTCTGCCAACAAAAGTCCGATGGAGCAAAGTCCGACCATGTGTACACAAAACCATCAGACTTTTGTACAAAGTACAAACACGCATGCTCAGAACCAATGCAAAAGATCAGACAACAATATAGAAGTTGACCAAAGGTGGCGCTGGAGTATTTGAACGTCCTCTTTTGAAGTGCCGTCAGTACGTTGAAACGTCACTACGTTCATGTTTGTTGCCTAAAAAGTCAGATCGTGTGTATGCAATACAAACTTGGGGCCAACGCCCTTTGTACAAAAATCCACAGGAAAGTTGGTACAAGGTCCGATCGTGTGTATGAGGCTTAAGTGACACTTTTTGATGACCAGTGACACCAATACAGTGATCAGTGCCATAAAAATGCACTGATCACTGTATAAATGGCACTGGCAAATAAGGAGTTAACACCAGTGGTGACCAAGGGGTTAAGTGTTCCCTAAGGCTGGTTTCACACTGGGGCGGTTTGCAGGCGCTATTGCGCTAAAAATAGCGCCGGCAAACCGACCTGAAACAGCTGCTGTTGTGTCTCCAGTGTGAAAGCCCTGGGGGCTTTCACACTGGAGCGGTGCGCTAGCAGGACGGTAAAAAAAGTCCTGCTAGCAGCATCTTTGGAGCGGTGAAGGAGCGGTGTATTCACTCCTACCCATTCCTACCCACTCCTACCCATTGAAATCAATGGGACACCGCTGGGATACCGCGGTAATACCGCCAGCAAAGCACCGCTGCAGCGGCGCTTTGCGGGGGGTTTTAAACCCTTTTTCGCCCGCTAGCGGGGGTTAACACCACCCCGCTAACAGCCGCATACCACGGGTAAAACGACGGTAAAGCAGCCCTAAATATAGCGCTGCTTTCCCACCGCCGCCCGCACCGCTCCGGTGTGAAACCAGCCTAACTGTTGGGGGGGGACTGACAGAGAGTACAGAGAGAGATCGCTGTTCCTGATCACTAGGAACAGACAATCTCTCTCTCTCCTCCCCTGTCAGAATGGGGATCTGCCTTGTTTACATAGAGCAGAATCCCGTTCTGCTTCTCTTCACAATGATCGCGGGGTAGCCGGCGGACATCGAGTCCGCTGGAACCGCGGGCGAGCTTTCCGGCGGCACGTGCGCGCTGTACCACATGCACAGACCGATGTACAGGTACGTGAGGTTGCGTAGCTGAGTCGCCTTCCCACAGTATATATGTGGAAGGCGGTCAAGTGGTTAAAAACAATATGTGTGTTACCTTGTTATCTGGAGTAAGGACAAAATGTAAAAATAGTGGGTGCACAGATGTGAGATGTGAAGTGCTTAATATTCATTATGGAATTAGACGGATGTTTTATAACATGGGACTGCAGGTCACATTTCGTACATTGCCATCGTGTAATAAATAAAAACATGACTTACTCCTCTTGGGCGAGCAAGCCTCCAGACAGGAAGCCTCATCTCTGTAATTATTATCGTTGCCATAGCAACCACCATAAATGAACAGCTCACACTTCATCGTCAACAAGTTGTAAGCGTAACGCTTTATATATCCGCGGCACGGCCCTGGCTCCACCTCCATCCTACAAGGCTTGGGGACTTCTGAGGATAAAAAAAAACAAGAAAGCTGTAAAAGCACGCCTCAACCACACATTTTTACTAACACCCCCCCCCCCCCCCCCTCGACTGCGCGTCTAAATGAGGACTGTTTTTATAAAGTTGAATGTGTACCTGAGTTCTGGTGTGATCTGGCCCTAATGCCGCGTACACACGGTCGGAATTTCCGATGGAAACAGTCCGATGGGAGCTTTTCGCCAGATTTTCCGACCGTGTGTATGCCCATCGGTCTTTTTCTGTCGGAATTTCCGCCGGACTTTGGATTGAGAGCCTGTTCTTAATTTTTCCGACGGAAAACCTTTCTATCGGATTTTCAGATCGTGTGTATGCAATTTCCGACACGCAAAATTCTGACGCATGCTCGGAAACAATTTGACGCATGCTCGGAAGCATTAAACTTCCCTTTTATAGTGCCGTCGAACGTGTTGTATGCCGCAGTGTTATTGACCGTCGGAATTTTGATATATTTGTTATATCCATTCCGTGTCATGACTTTAAATGTAGGGCTGCAACTAACGATTATTTTCATAATCGATTAGTTGGCCGATTATTGTTTCGAATAATCGATTAATCGGTTATTAACCTTAAAAAAAAAGTGTGGTGTATAATTTAGTTAATATGTAAAGTTTTTTAAAAAAAGGCAATTCATTCTTAAATATATCTATGCGGTGGTAAATATAAATAACCAACTACAGGGGGTCCCCGAGTTACGAACTCGTTAGGGACTGGCCGCCTGTACGGAAGTCGGAAATGTTCGTAAGTCGGCACGCATGTGCAGACCGACAAATACGGAGATTTACGGACATTTCCGATGTTCCGCCTATTGCCGTTCTGCTCATGCGCGGCAAATTACGGACATTTCCGGCATTTTCCGAAGCTCCGTATGGCCGCGCATGCGCAGAACGGCCGAAAGACGCCGAAAATGACCGAAAAATGGCAGAGGGTCCCCGCAGCACCCCGTTCGTAAGTAGGGGTTGTTCGTAGGTCGGGTGTTCGTAAGTCGGGGACCCCCTGTATATGGTTAGGGAGCAAAATATTTAATCCACTCTGAGAATAACAGACAGAAGAGATATACTTTTTTTGGCCAGTTAGTTGTTGGGCAGATTAACCACTTCAGCCCCGGACCAATTGGCAGCCAAAGGACCAGGCCCCTTTTTGCGATTCGGCACTGCGTCGCTTTAACTGACAATTGCGCGGTCGTGCGACGTGGCTCCCAAACAAAATTGGCGTCCTTTTTTTCCCACAAATAGAGCTTTCTTTTGGTGGTATTTGATCGCCCCTGCGGTTTTTATTTTTTGCGCTATAAACAAAAATAGAGCGACAATTTTGAAAAAAATGCAATATTTTTTACTTTTTGCTATAATAAATATCCCCAAAAAATATATAAAAAAACATTTTTTTTCCTCAGTTTAGGCCGATACGTATTCTTCTACATATTTTTGGTAAAAAAAATCGCAGTAAGCGATTATTGATTAGTTTGCGCAAAAGTTATAGCGTTTACAAAATAGGGGATAGTTTTATAGCATTTTTATTAATATTTTTTTTTTATTAGTAATGGCGGCGATCAGCGATTTTTATTGTGACTGCGACATTATGGCGGACACATCGGACATTTTTGACACATTTTTGGGACATTTGTCATTTATACAGAAATCAGTGCTATTTAAATAGCACTGATTCCTGTGTAAATGACAGTTGTAGTGAAGGGGTTAACCACTAGGGGGCGGGGAGGAGTCAGTGTGACGTGTTGTGTTTTTTTTTTTACAGTAGGGGGGCGTGGCTGTACGTCTGACGTCATTGATCGGCGTTCCCGATGACAGGGAACCGCCGATCACTGACAGTCAGTGTAGGAAGCGCGGGGAGAGGTTTGTTTACATAGACCTCTCCCCGTTCTTCAGCTCCGTAACCCGATCGCGGGATACCAGCGGCGATCGGGTCCGCTGGTCCCGCGGCCGTGGTCACGAAGCTCCCGACCCACGGGCAGGCAAATGCACGATTACGTACAGGAAGTTTTAATAGTAGGCCATAATGTGCATAAGGTAAAGGCCAATACCCCTGGGGGATGCTTGGAGTAAAGATAGACACTTTAAAACGATGTATGCATGTGAGAAGGTAAACGTTTATTCAAAAATGTACACAGTGAACAAGGGAATGCTCAGATGGCATGGTATGTTTGCAATTGAGGATACAATCAGTTGATACAGTTTATAACATGTCAAAAGAGCAGAAACATACAAAGCATTATGACAGAGGTATAAACTTGCTTGGTGCATAAGGTTAAGGAAGATGCCAACCCGCCCCGTCAGAGGTCCACACTGGGAGGTTACCACAGCGCTTTCTGGCGCCCGCCTCCCAACAACACAGCAGCCAATCAGCACTGCGGCCTCAGGTTAGTTGTTACACACCTACCCACAGCTGTTGTCCATTATCTGACCACATATAAACCCTCCACACTCTGGCTTCAGTCTCATGCTGCTGACTGACCAGAGCTGACCTCCCATCCTCTACTCACAAACTATACTCAGGTAAATACTAGGTCTACTCCTTTGTAGCCAGATACTCTTACTTTGTTTTCCTAGTTTCTGATTATTCCCATTTTACTTCATTTTTACAGTGACACACTCGCTGACCCACTGTGTTTAATACAGGACTTGGGCTTTTAGCCCTAAACCCTGTATGTTGGACCTTGTATTCTGAGGGGGTTCTCAGCAGGTTTCCTATACCCCAGTGTATAGGTACACTCTGTTTTTACTGCATACACCCTTGATTCCCTGGATCCCACGCTCAGTGGCCTTTCCATATGATAAACAATTGAGCCTTGGCAGGACATGTGAGTACCTCATTGTGTTTTTTCCTCTTTTTGAGATAAATCTCCTCCAGCAATATAGATTTTCTCCAGTGCAAATATAATGTATTGATATATTGAGACTAATTATATGACCTTTCATCTATTCAGATGAGTTTCTAAGGATACAAATTGCCTTGACAAAGGACCACAGTCCGAAACATGTTGGCATCTTCCTTAACCTTATGCACCAAGCAAGTTTATACCTCTGTCATAATGCTTTGTATGTTTCTGCTCTTTTGACATGTTATAAACTGTATCAACTGATTGTATCCTCAATTGCAAACATACCATGCCTTCTGAGCATTCCCTTGTTCACTGTGTACATTTTTGAATAAACGTTTACCTTCTCACATGCATACATCGTTTTAAAGTGTCTATCTTTACTCCAAGCATCCCCTAGGGGTATTGGCCTTTACCTTATGCACATTATGGCCTACTATTAAAACTGTTATACAATTCTGGGATGCGATAGACCATTTGTTGTCCCACCTACTTGCCCACCAAAACAATTTTACGTACAGGAACGTGATTTTGCCTGCCCGTGCCATTCTGCTGACGTATATATGCAGTGGCCGGTCGGGAAGTGGTTAAAAAACACAAATTGCTGCAAAAACGCATTACATGCTTTTCTGCAGCTTCTCTATTGAAGTATATTGAACCAAAAAAAGCACTGTATTGCATAAAAAAAATAAGTCTCTGACCCTTTCCAAACAGCAGCGGCTGAAAAAAGCATAGATGTGAACGTGTCCCATAGGAAACCGTGTAAATGAACTGTAGTGCGTTTCTGCAAAAAGTACATAGATGTGAACCAGGCCTGAGACGTTTAGTAACATAATGGGGGTTAAAAAAAAAACTGAAAATGAGCCCTTTATAGTACAAAAAAAAAAAAGCAGATAATCACTACTGTAAGGGTTCATTTGTTTACTGTAGAACTATGAAAGTAATATTTACAGTAGCGATTATTTGCTTTCTTTGTACTATAAAGGGCTCATTTTAGTTTTTTTTTTAACCCCATTATGTTACTGGCCGATTAATCGATTATGAAAATAGTAATCGATTAATTTCATAATCGATTAGTTGTCGATTAATCGATTAGTTGTTTCAGCCCTATTTAAATGCGTATACATCCATCCCGTTTACACACTTTTACATGCACTGAAGTGCATTTACACATGTTTGCATTCATTTGTACCCGTACATACAGTAAAAATGCTAAATCTGCGCTCTATTTATTATTTTTTTTATGTTGCTACACTATATTGCCAAAAGTATTGGGACACCTTCCTTTACACGCACGTGAACTTTAATGGCATCCCAGTCTACGGCTCGATTCACATCTATGCATGTTGCTTTTGAGCATTTTTGCAGTGCTTTTTGCGGTGCTTGCCGCGTTTTTGGGCACGATTTTGCCGCAGTTTTTTTTAAACACTTTGGCTGCTTAGCAACCAGCTATATACAGTGTAAAAAATAATTAAAAAATTGCGGCAAAATCGTGGTAAAAACGCGGTACTTGCGTTTTGGATGCGGGTCCATTGACTTCTATTACATGCAAAACGCTGCATTTTGCATGAAAAAAAAGTCCCCGACCCTTTCCAAAAACACAGAAGCACAAAAATGCATTGATGTGAACATTGTCCATAGGAACCCATGTTAAAAAATTTCCCTGCATTTCTGAAAAATGCAAAATGCATCAAAAAACGCATTAGTGTGAATCAAGTCTAAGACCCCATACACACTATACGATTTTCTTCAGATTTACCAAAACCATATAATATGAGGTCAAGCCTTAAGAGTTTCAATTTGTATGCAATCAGACAGGCCCTTCCACTACATGGTTTTGGTAAATCTGAAGACAAAAATCTGCAGAAAATCTAACAGTGTGTATGGGGTCTTAGTCAATAGGCCCACCCTTTGCAGTTATAAAAACTTCAGTTCTTCTGGGAAGGCTGTCCACAAGGTTTAGGAGTGTCTATGGGAATGTTTGACCATTCTTCCAGAAGCGCATTTGTGAGGTCAGGCACTGATGTTGGACAAGAAAGCCTGGCTCACAGTCTGCGCTCTAATTCATCCCAAGGGTGTTCTATCGGGTTGAGGTCAGGACTCTGTGCAGGCCAGTCAAGTTCCTCCACCCCAAACTCGCTCATCCATGTCTTTATGGACCTTGCTTTGTGCATTGGTGGGCAGTCATGTTGGAACAGGAAGGGGTCATCCCCAAACTTTTCCCACAAAGTTGGGAGCATGAAATTGTCCAAAATGTCTTGGTATGCTGACGCCTAAAGCCTCATACACACGATCGGACTTTGTACAAACTTTCCCTTGGATTTTTGTACAAAGGGCATTGGCCGCAAGTTTGTATTGCATACACACGATCTGATTTTTTAGGCAACAAACACGAACGTAGTGACGTTTCAACATACTGACAACACTTCAAAAGAGGACGTTCAATTACTCCAGCGCCACCTTTGGTCAACTTCTGTATTGTTGTCTGATCTTTGGCATTGGTTCTGAGCATGCGTGTTTGTACTTTGTACAAAAGTCCGATGGTTTTCTGTACACACGATCGGACTTTGCTCCATCGGACTTTTGTTGCCAGAAAGTTTGTCCGTTTGCACAGCCAACAAAAGTCCGATGAAAACCGAAAAAGTTTGTCCAATGGAGCGTACACACGGTCAGATGTTGCCACAAAACAGCTAATTTGCATGTTTGTTGTTAAAAAGTCAGATCGTGTGTATGGGCCTTAATGCCGTGTGTAGGCAAGACAGTTTGAGTGAAATTCCGTCTGAATTCTGACGGGAAAACCATCAGAGCTTTTTCCGACGAGAATTCCGACTGTGTGTATGCGGCATAAGACTTCCCTTCACTGGAACTAAGGGGCCAAGCCCAACCCCTGAAAAACAACCCCACACCATAATCCCCCCTCCACCAAATGATTTGGACCACAAAGCAAGGTCCATAAAGACATGGATGAGTGAGTTTGGGGTGGGGGAACTTGACTGGCCTGCACAGAGTCCTGACATCAAACACCTTTGGGATGGTGTAGACTGCGAGCCAGGCCTTCTCATCCAACATCAGTGCCTGACCTCACAAATGCGCTTTTTGGAAGAATGGCCAAACATTCCCATAGACACACTCCTAAACCTTGTGGACAGCCTTCCCAGAAGAGTTGAAGCTGTTATAGCTGCAAAGGGCGGGGCCAACTCAATATTGAACCCTACGGACTAAGACTGGGATGCCAATAAAGTTCATGTGCGTGTAAAGGCAGGTGTCCCAATACTTTTGGCAATATAGTGTATATATAACAGCCCGCAATGCACCTCTCTGAATGGCCCAATTCACTTGAACTATGCTGGATACAGATGCATGCAGATTTAGACCCGACACATCCGTACGCTCCATATTTTTGGTCCTATGTGAACGAGGCCTTTTTTGGAGATGTGTTGTAATAATACAAGCAAAGCAAATAGAACCAAATAATTCTATAATGATATTGCTGAGCAACACAGAAGCATTACAGAAGAAATAACGCGCCTAGTTACGGCTGGATGGGCGATGAAGATAAATCTGCAGAACTGAAGGGAAGCTTGACCTTGTCAGTAAGCTGTCATGTACCGGTGTAAAGTCTCTCCAGACACGTCTGAGGGTGTCTGCTGGTACTTAGTGAGCCCAGATGTGACATAAGGTTTTCATCTGCGCGCTCCCTGCTGGAATCACGTGAGAGATCACATCCTGTCTGTTCCTTATTATGGAGCTGTATTCCATCCCGTTTGCAATGGTAGACTTCATTTCGAATAAAAAAAATTATTTTAGCTGACCAGTGGAATTTGCTATCGAAAAATGAGCCAGGTGGAAAATTGTCAGTCGAACAGCAGCTGCATCCCATTGGGCTGGCCATAGATGGACTGTTTCTTTTTTATTTATTTTTTGATAAGCCAACAGGCTGAAAAAAACTGGATTCCCCCATCCACACAGTCAAGGTGGATAGAGAAATCGTCCCCCGCTGCGCTATTATATTCTGATACCGCGTACACGCGATCGGAATTTCCGACAACAAATGTTGGCTGTGAGCTTGTTGGCGGAAAGTCAGACCGTGTGTACGCTCCATCGGACATTTTTTGTCAGATTTTCCGCCAACAAATGTTGGCTAGCAGGTTCTCAAATTTTTCCGCCAACAAACTTTTGTTGTCGGACTTTCTGATCGTATGTGTTGTTCACAAGTCCGTCGCACAAAAGTTCACGCATGCTCAGAATCAAGTACGAGGCGGAAGCGCTCGGTCGTGTAAAACTAGCGTTCGTAATGGAGATATCACATATGTCTTGTACGTCAGTGGTCATCAACTCCTGTCCTCAGGGCCCACTGTGGCTCGGTTCACACTGGGACGACTTGCCAGGCAACTTAGCCGCCTGACAAGTCGCGTCCCGTTCTGTACAATGGAACCGGTCTAATCGGAGCGACTCATGTCGCTACGACTTAGAAAAAGGTTCCTGTACGACTTTGGGGGCGACTTGCATTGACTTCTATACAGAAGTCGTTTTGCAAGTCGCCGCGGCTGTCGTGTCCAGGTCGCCTGAGGCAGTCGCGCTGCAAGTCGTGCTGCCTCAGTGTGAACCGACACTAACAGGCCAGGTTTTATGTATTACCTTGGGGAGATGCAGACTAGAATACTGCAATCACTGAGCAGCAAATGATATCACTTGTGATGTATTTTAGTTATCCTGCAAACCTGGCCTGTTAGTGGGCACTGAGGACAGGAGTTGATGACCACTGTTGTGCGTCACTACGTTTGTAATTGTTGGCCAACATTTGTGTGACCGTGTGTATGCAAGACAAGTTGGAGCCAACACCCTTCGAACATAAATTCATGGTTTTATTGTTGGAAAGTCCGATCGTGTGTACGGGGCATGACTCCTCCGCTTTTAGAATACATTAATCAAGTGCTTCAGCTGATTGGCTGCATGCACTCATCAAAATTTCAAGAGAAGCTGATTATTAAGCCTCATACACACGATCGGACTTCCATCTGACTTTTCTGTGGATTTTCTTCTGAAGGGTGTTGGCCGTGAACTTGTTCTGCATACAAACAGCAGAACATTTTCAGCCAACTTTCACCAAATCACGTGGTTTTTCAGCTCTTTACCACCACCCTTTGGGCAACTTCTGCTATTGTCAGATCTTTAGCATTGGTTCTGAGCATGTGTGTTTGTACTTTGGACTTTAGTCCTATGGACTTGTGTACACACGATTGGATTATCCTCCATCGGACATTTGTTGCCGGAAAGTTTGAGAGCAGCACAGCGAACATTTGTCCGTTGAAAAACTGAAAACAATTGTCCGATGCAGCATACACAGGGTCGGATTGTCCAATAAAACAGGTCCGTCGGACAGTTGTTGTCAAAAAGTCCAATTGTGTGTATGGGCCTTTAAATTGACTTCTCTCCAGCAAGATTGACCATAAATGGATTCAATTTGGTCGGTTCTTGCTGAACTGGCTGATTTTCTTTCTATTTATGGCCGGCTTTAGATGTAGCCACAGTGGGATATCCTGACAGTCATTGGTGGCAGCTATCAAAGCACAGTAGCCAGCACTGCAGACTTATCCATCCACGTTGTGTAGCATGGAAGGAGGAATCTGTTTCTGAATAATGAAAAATATCTCAATGTATGACAAGCTTTTACAATAAATTAACGGAGCACATCTTATAGCTTAGCCCAGGGGTCTACAAACTGCGGCCCGAGGGCCAGATGTGGCCCTTTGCTAGCCTTTATCCGGCCCTTGGGGCACAATTCCTCCCACTGATAAGAGGAACTATTTCTTCCACTGATACAATGATGGGATACTATTCCTTCCTGCTTATAGAGGGAATACTCCTCCTCCTATTGACCACCAACCCTGAGGCCATATTTATTCTCACTGATGCTGGGCCGTGACATTTTCTGCCCCTGCTGACTACAATCCAGCCCACCAAAAGTCTGAAGGACAATAAAGTGGCCCTTTGTTTGAAAAGTTTGGAAACCCCTGGCTTAGCCCATCAACTTTTCATCCAGGCATTGCATTAGTACAGCGGTTTTCAACCACTAGGCCATGGCAGCTAGTTGCAGAACCCCTAACCTCCGACAAATCCAATAGTGTCACCCAATCTTCCATAGTGGCCCACAGTGCCTCTCAAACTCTCACAGACCCCCCAGGCTCCTAAGAGTCCTCAGCCCCCACAGTGCTCCATAGCTTGCTGCACAGCCTCCAACCCCCTTATAGTGCCCCCAACAGTGTCCCACAGTGCTTCCAGCACCCCAGTGCCCTCCAGTCTCCCACATTGCCCTTGCAAAACCCCAAATCTCCTGGAGAGACCCTTTGGCCCCCTCCAGAGACGCCTTCCCCCGCCTTTGCCCTCAGCTCCCTCCAGACACCTCATCCTTTACAGGGCAACCAAGTCTTCTGTAGAGTCCCTAACCCCTTTCACAACCTCCATCCCTTGCAGTGACACCCAGCCCTATTAAGAGCCTTCCAGAACCTCAATACATATTTTGTATTCCCATACTTTGAATATATGAGTATAAACTACAGTTGGAGCATGGAAGGTTTTGTAAAAATTTGGCCCTGGTCTCAATAAGGTTGAGAACCATTGTTCCAGTACACTCGTCCAACCAATTTTTCCAGTAACCAGGTGATCTGAGAACCCCAGGTTGATGATGCTGGATAAATTCACAAACACACCCACTGCGGACTCTTTGCTGACACTCACAATCATCAGCCAGGTTCAAACTTGCTTTGGAAGTCTAAAACTGGTTGTATTACAGGCAGCAGAGAGAGGAAGCTACACCGTATAGGTCTCAGGAAGTATGATCTCAGTGACCATGTGAGGTGTTCTATGGATTCTGCCTACAGTGGATTGCAATGAACTCAAATTAAGGTAAACTGAGTGAACCTCTAAACTATAATTTTCTATACTGGTTTATATATACTTGTTTCCACTGTGTTATCTAACCCCACCTTCACAAATCCCTTGGGGCAATCCTTATATCCATTTTGGGGATATGGTGGTGGTTAGTATCAATTGCAGGTTGATTTCTCCTTTTTTTTCTTACTTCTTCTTTAATGCAACTCAACCCTTATTACACTTAATATATATATATACATTTTGAATGCATGCAATAAGAACTCACTTTTGATTTTCCAACATGTTTTCTCACAGTCCTCCACTGTCTCAAAATTGTTGGCATTTCCATCACAGCCTCCATAGAGGAACTCCTCACATGTTTGCGTGTACCGGTTATAATAATATTGGGGTAGGAGACCCCGACAGTTCCCTTCATCTCGTGGTAGGAGACATGCGGTGATGTTACCTGCAATATAATCACGGCTTGTTAGGGGGCATAGTACACAGACGGAATAAGCTCAAAAATCGCACGTTCTCAATTATAAAGATACTGATAAATCCGACCCTATGCAAATATATACATACATACATACATACTATACCAGCTTTTGTCAAATGTTTTAATTTTGAGGAACCCTTGAGATAACAGTCACAGGGAACCTCTGCTGAATATTACTGCATCTACAGCTCACATTAGTGTGATGGTCATGGAGAAGAATGCTCAGTTGTTCGAATAATCTCCCTCTTCCAGATATCAGTGGTTTCAGTGGCAACTTATTGGAGAGGCAGAAAGTGCTTATCGCTCAAGCAACCCCTGGCAACCTCTGGAGGAACCCTAGGGTTCCATGGAACCCTTATTTAGAAAGCCTGTACTATACATACACATACATGCATATTTTTATTTCCATGAATGATAAGCTGTGGGTGTACCAGTCTGCCTCTAAAACTGGCCATAGATGGATCAAAATTCAGCCGGTTCAGCAGGAACCAGACACATTCTGATCCCTCTATGGACAGGCTGACTGTACTGAAGTCGATCCATGGACTGCCTGTCTGTTTTTCTTTTATTTTGCCTGATTACTGCCGACGGCTATAATGGGGCAGCAATGATCTTTGTATTCTACTGGTGAGGAAGGTTCCATTCTCTTCCTGCCGGCAGAACACAATAGCAATGCGGGAGGGATTCCTCCATCAATACTGATTGTGTTGATGGGGAACTGAACTATTTTCTTTCCTTCAACCCATGGTTGAAGGATATAAAATTGCATTATATAGGGCCAGCCCCTGGTCTAAAGTCCCTACCAATTAGTTGTTTGAATAGCTCTGGGAAGCAGCTCCTAATTACTGTGATTTGGAGCTACTGTACTCCCACAAGCTGGCCGTACACCAGTAGACTATCGGTTAACCCCTCTGCACCGGTGCCTCTCAGCCATTTAAGATGTTTCTGATGCCGGGAGGTGGGGCGGCTTTTATGATCATGTGACCACTATGATTGGCTGTCAAAGAAATCACATGATTTGAAAGCTCCCGATCGCAAGAAGCATTCAGAAGCTTTCTGTTAGCCGCCGGTAACTGTGCCAGCAGCACACTATCGGCAACAGCTAATTGGTACGCAAATATGTGGCCACTCAGCAGCAAGGCCCACCCACCGAGAAGGCACATATTTGTGTACTTTTGGCACCTAGTGGTTAAATGACTATAGAAATTCAGAAAAATCCTTCCTCCGAGCATTCCAATTGGTCGTCATTGAGTCAACTAATTTCATTCAAAAGCACTTAAAATGTCATCTAGACCCGCTATTTGAATGGAATACCAAACATATTTCACAGGATTCTTTTGTGCCTAGAGCAGTGGTTTCCAAACTGTGGCTCAGGAAACCAAATGCAGCCCTTTGCTTGCTTTTACCCGGCCCTTGGGGTTATATTTTATCCTCTGACTCCAACATTGAGGCATGACCCTCCCCATTGACACCAACGAAGGGGCACAATTCCTCCCAAAGACACTAACTATGGGGCACAGTTCCTCCCAATGACACTAACCGACGCTAACAATGTGGTATGATTCTTCCCACCAAATGACACCAACAATGGGGCATAATTCCTCTCACTGACACCACAGATGGGGCATTGTTTACTCCCACTGATACTGGGACATTTTCTACTTCCAGTAGGCACAGTCCGGCCTCTCTAAAGTCTGAAGGACAGTAAACCGCCCCTTTGTTTAGAAAGTTTGGAGACCCCTGGCCTAGAGCATTACATTGGGGTTGAGTTACTAAAACTGGAGCGTGCAAAATTTGGTGCAGCTGTGCATGATAGCCAATCAACTTCTAAGTTCAGCTTGTGCAATTAAGCTTTGCCAAAAAAACCTGGAAGCTCGCCAGATTTTGAATTCTCCAGTTCTAGTATATTACCCCCAAAATGACAATCTTTCACGCCAAAAAAAAAACACATTCATAGTTAGAATTTTGTTGATTTGAAAAAAAATTCCATCCTGCTCCTAATTTTCTCATCGCTACTGTTGAAACTGATCATTAATTTGACCCCAATAGCTAAAAAATGTAATTAAAAATTGAAAAATTAGAATGTTTACACAAAATTGTAGTGTATGAAACCCAAGCAGCTCCAAGCAATGGTAGGCTGGAAGCATCTTTATGCTACCTAAACGAAAATCCTGACTGGCCGGGTACTGAGCAGGGAAACCCCCACTGATTAGCCAATGGCAGACCCACTGCCAATTCCCATTTTAAATTAGAAAATGTATTTTAAGGAAACCTGTGCTGACAGAGATTTGGACACCATTGCTGCTCTCTGAAACTGCTAATTGCCCTTCCATCATGTTGAATGAATGAATAATTTGTATAGCGCTACAATGCGAACTGAATCGCCTCAAGGCGCTGTATTGGTGCTTTGTTGTCAAGCTTCTAAGGCCCCTTTCACACTGGGGCGGGAGCCGCGGTGACGGTAAAGCATCGCTATATTTAGCTCTGCTTTACCGACGTTTTAGCCGCGGTATTCGGCCGCTCGCGGTGCGGTTTTACCCCCCCCGCGAGCGGCCGAAAAAGTGTTAAAGACCCCCCCCAGAGTGCCGCCGTAGCGGTGCTTTGCGGCGGTATTGCCGCGGTATTACCGCGGTGTCCCATTCTAATCAATGGGAAGGCGCGGTATAGGAGCGGTGAATACACCGCTTCTATACTGCTCCAAAGATGCTGCTAGCAGGACTTTTTTGACCGTCCTGCTAGCGCACTGCTCCAGTGTGAAAGCCCGCCGGCTTTCACACTGGAGTGAATGGGGCCCAGTTTGAAAGGGGCCTTAGAAGAGGTAGGTCTTGAGTTTTTTCCTGAGGGCCTGATGGTTTTTTTCCATGCGGATGACGGTTGGTAGAGCATTCCATAGCCGTGGTCCTTGGACAGCGAATCTCCGTTCCCCCTTTGATTTGTAGCGGGATTTGGGAATGAGGAGGAGGTTTTGGTTAGCCGATCGAAGACTGCGATTGGGTGTGTAGTGTTTTATTTTCTCGAGAAGGTATTGAGGAGTGTCTCCATGGGTACATTTCTGGGTGAGGCAGAGGGTCTTGAATGTGACCCGATTCTTCATGGTTAGCCAATGTAGGCTCCTCAGGGATGTTGATCCTCTGACTTTAGTACTTTTTGAGTGTTTGACCCAGAATAAATGTGCATCTTAGGAAACAGAAGCCTTGATCTTGCTTGTTTAAGGTCCCTGACTCCCAAAGTATCAAAGCCATTGGATCAGTATGATAGCCAGGGGACTAGTATTTTCAGAAAGCTTCATAGTGCTACTTCTCTCAGCACACGTTTCTAATAAAAATTATCTGGTATAGTACACAGGAGTCTATGAAAAGATGATCCATAATGTGCTGTATAATGCATGTGCACAGTGGGGTTGATTTACTAAAGGCAAATAGACTGTGCACTTTGCAAGTGCAGTTGTTTCAGAGCTTAGTAAATGAGCAGAAGCTCTGCTGACTTCCATCACCCAATCATGTGCAAGCAAAAATGCCTATTTTTTAAATTATCCTTGCACGTGATTGGATACTCTTTGCAAAGTGAAGCTTTATCTCATTTACTAAGCTCTGGAGAAACTGTACTTGAAGAATGCAACTGCACTTTGCAAAGTGCACAGTCTATTTACCTTTAGTAAATCCATACCTCCCAACTTTTTAAGATGGGAACGAGGGACACCTATTAGCAACCATATGTAGTCACAGGACACACACCCTGCCACGCCCCCTTAAAGGAGAATTGTACAAAAAAAATATTTTTTAAACCCGTAAGTGCTTCTTTTACCACTACTATTCCTTTATATTGGCTTTTTTAATTTACAAATGCAGCAATTTAGAAATTGGATGAAAGGTTTAGTGTTGTAAACACCTCCTGATAGATAAGCAGTGAATTTTATATACATCTATATAGATCAGACCAAAATGAGGGACAAATGAGGAGGAAAGGGCATACCTCCCAACTGTCCCTGATTTGGAGGGACTGTCTCTGATTTGGAGCAATGTCCCTGTAGTGTAACGGTCTCAGCCAAATGATCAGACAGAGGTGATATGCAACACTATTTTACTTAACAATGAACTTCAACATAAATTGTACTGGAGTTCTGTGAACACGGTATACAGTACAGAACATTAATATGAACTGTGAAGAAAAAGCATATCACAATTATACTGCCATTCAACTAATGTCCACTAGGTGGCAGCAGCATGTAGTGAGTTCAATATTCAAATAGGATAGAGGATGAAAGTTTCTCACATGTCCAAGATAGTAATCGTTCTTTCATCAGACTGTCAGCTGAGTGGACCTCCTTCTGGCACAAACTTCTTGCTGGCACTGCTTTCTACTTGCTTTGGTCAGGAGGTTCTGGTGGCTGCAGATAAGGCCAACCCACTTCATGGACAGCTTCTGAAAATGGACTGTAACAGAGTCCTCTCCAGTGACTGGGGCTTGGAAAGATGCTGCGTGCTCTTGTGCTCACTGCTGGTGGCCCGCACACCAGACTTAACAGGGGAGGACCCAGAACCTGGGAACAGCTCACTTGCCCAGTCACTGCTGTCCCATCAGGCAGGATCTCTCTGAGCACAGGAAGCTGGGTGGAGCTGACATTTATATCCCCCGGGCGGATCCAGGAGCTCAGAGGATTGTGGGGAGTTGAGTTAAAGGGACCTGCACCAGAATCTGGACAAAGGGGCATCCCACTACATCCCTCTGTCCCTCTTTCCTCCCCATTTGTTCCTCAATTTGGTCTGATCTATATAGTTGTATATAAAATGCACTTTTTATCTATCTTAAAGTGTTTTCCAGTGCTAAACATTTCATCTGATTTCTAAATTGCTGAATTTGTAAATTCCAAAAGCCAATATAAAGGAATAGTAGTGGTAAAAAAGCACTTGTGGGTTTTACCAATCTTGTTTTTTTTTTTGTACAGTTCTCCTTTAAGGGGGCGTGGCAAGGTGTGTGTCCTATGCCTGCATACTTTTGCTGATAGATGTCCCTCATTCCCATCTCAAAAAGTTGGGAGGTATGAAAGAGGGACAGAGGGACTTTGTTCCAAATCAGGAACAGTCCCTCCAAATCAGGGACAGTTGGGAGCTATGAGTAAATCAACCCCTATGAGAAGACGGGGGGGGGGGGGGGGGGTTATTTATGAAAGGCAAATTCACTTTGCACTACAAGTGCAAACTGAAAGTGCAAACTACAAGTGCAATGTGCACTTGAAATTGCACTGATAGCACACTTGGAAGTGCAGTCGCTGTAGATCCGAGGGGGACATGCAAGGAAAATAAAAAACAGCATTTTAGCTTGCACATGATTGGATAATAAAATCAGCAGAGTTTCCCCTCATTTCAGATCTACAAGTGCGCGTTCAGTGCAATTTCAAGTGCACTTGTAGTGCAAAGTGAATTTGCCTTTTGTAAATAACCCCTCTAGGTCTATATTGTGCTATACAATGCATGTGCACAGTGGGGTTGATTTACTAAAGGTAAGTAGACTGTGCAGGGTGCAAGTGCAGTTGCTCCAGAGCTTAGTAAATGAGGTAAAGCTTCACTTTAGGAAGAATACCCAATCGCATGCAAGGAAAGAAGAAAAACAGCATTTTCGCTTGCACGAGATTGCATGCTGGAAGTCATCAGAACGTCTCCTCATTTACTAAGCTCTGGAGCAAGTAAACTTTGCAAAGTGCAAAGGGGGAGATTTACTAAAACTGTTGATTGCAAAATCGGGTGCAGCTGTGCCTAGCGACAAATCAGCTTCCAGGTTTTATTGTCAAAGCTTTAATGAACACGCTGAAGTTAGAAGCTGATTGGCCACCAACACACAACTGCACCAGATTCTGATTGGCCACAGTTTTAGTAAATCGTGGTTTAGTCTATTGGCCTTTAGCAAATCAACTCCAATCGAGTTAAATTAAGGTTGAGAGCTTTGTCCCCGGTCACAAAGATCCGTCCTGCTCTTCAAAGATAAATCTTTCCACATAACATCTGAATATCCTAAGTACATGCCAAAATGAATTCCCTGCTCTAACTACCAGATGTCAACAAATATAATGTTTTCCATTACAAGTCTTAATGTAATCCAAGCGCAAAAAAAAAAAAATGATGCATCCAAAAACACCTAAAAAGTTCTGTAAGTTTGTTAATTTTTTTTTTTTTTGCCTTGAATCAATTATCCCACCCTTCCCCCCCTTAGCATTGCACAGCATTCCGAGATAGGAATGTGTGGCCAAACATATTATATTTACTCGGCTCCCATCTGCACAGAAAGGAAGACAAGCGTTACAATATGCTTTGTGTTATGGGGAAAAAAATACCCGCAACTTGCAGAAACTTGTCCAAAAACCTTGCAGATCACGAAGAAACCTTCAGTAAAAATGCACAGCCTGCCAGATCTCTTTCTAAAATATTATTCTCATTATCCATATTATAGGAGGTAAAAAAAATAAAATTTGAACAAAAAAAAAAAAAAATCTAAGAATGGGGTCATGTTATCGGCCCCCCAGGAAGGCATGCTACATATTGTAGGTTCAACGGTGAAGATTCTAACTCCGATCTACGTATCAATTAGCCTGGCAGAAACTGGCCGAATTTCGATCTGTCTATGAGCAGGCTGGTTGTACTGAAGTTGATCTATCGACTGATATCAGTACAACCAGCCCGTGTTTTTTTTATTTTTTTGTCTGATCTCTGCCACCAGCCGGGCAGCAGTGATCATTGTATTCTGCTGGTGGGGAAGGTTGCCCATGCTCCCCGTCGGCATGAAAACAATAGAACTGCAGGGGGGAGGATAAATAATACATTGTCTTTCCTTCAACTTGAGGTTGAAGGAAATAAAAATGCAAAGTGTATGGCTTGCCCAAGTTTTTGGGAGCCCCCCTGGGCATAAGTCCCCACCAGTTATGGAAATTCTGAAAACAAAAATCCTTCCTCCGAGCATTCCGATTTGCCATCATTGGGGTTCATTTACTAAAGGCAAATAGACTATGGGGTGGATTTACTAAAGCTGGAGAGTTGCAAATCGAATGCTGCGGGAGGGATTCCTCCATCATCTCTAATCCGTCTGTGAACAGGCTGATTATACTGAAGTCGATCCATGGATCAGGTCTTTGTCGCCCAATCAGTGCCAGTGGCTGCAGCCGGGCAGCAGCGATGACTGTATTCTGCCGGTGGGGAAGGCACCCCTCTCTCTCCATCGGCTTCGGCAGAACACAATAGCGCTGCGGGAGGGATCAATCCATCAATCAGTACTAACTGTGTTGATGGGGGAATTGAGCAATTTTCTTTCCTTCAACTCATAGTTAAAGTGATTGTAAGGGTTCACTTTTTTTTTTTCAAATAACAAACATATCATACTTACCTCCACTGTGCAGCTCATTTAGCACAGAGTGGCCCCGAATCTCGTCTTCTGGGGTCCCGCGGCAGCTCTCGCGACTCCTCCCCACATCAGATAACCCCTTAGGAGAAGCGCTCTCCCGAGGGGGTTACCTTGCGGGCGCGCTCCTGAGTCCAGCATTTGCATGCATAGACACGAATGCTGGACTCGGCCCCGCCCACCGCGTCATTGCGACCCCTTTCACACCACACCGCCCATAGCGTCGGCGGTAAAACGCTGCTATTTTTAGATTTAGATCGGATTTGCGGCGCATTTCGGCTGATAGGGGGGCACTTTTACCCCCCGCTAGCGGCCGAGAAAGGGTTAAAACCCCCGGCAATGCGCTGCAATATTTGTGTTTTGCCGGTGGTATTACAGCGCTGCCCCATTGATTTAAATGGGGAGCAGCGGTGGAGGAGCGGTAAACACACCGCTCCTTCACCGCTCAAAAGAAGCTGCTGGCAGGACTTTTCCTGACGTCCTGCCAGCGCACCGCTCCAGTGTGAAAGCTCTCCGGCTTTCACACTGGAGACAATGGTGCAGCTGTTTTAGGGCGGATTGCAGGCGCTATTTATAACGATATAGCGCCTGCAAAACGCCCTCGGTGTGAAAGGGGTCTTAATGTACACGGGACATTTTACAACCTCTCCTGAACGATTTAGCTTATCAATTTGACCCCAATAACATTACACTGGGGTTGATTTATTAAAATTGGAGAGTGCAAAATCTGGTGCAGCTGTGCATGGTAGCCAATCAGCTTCTAACTTCAGCTTGTTCAATTAAACTTTGACAAAAACAACCAAAACTGGAAGTTGATTGGTTACTATGCAGAGCTATGCAGGACTCAGCCCCGGAGTTTTCTTTCCAAAATAGTCAAAAATAAAAAATGCCTGTAAACGAAAAGGCTGCTAAAACGCGAGTTACCGCGTTTACAAGCTGTTACAGGCATTTGGCGTTTCAAATGCCTCTGAACATCCGTCCTGAACGCATTTTTTATTTTATTTTTTGCTTTCCAAAAAATTCTTCTAAACTCAACTGCCTAGAAACGACTATAAACGACCCCGTGTACATGTACTGATAAGAGAACATAGAGGAGAGTCCAGGGGCAGCTGAAATAAAAATGCCCAACTGTTCCTAAACGTCCGTTGAAGTGAAGTCTCAGGCTTAATGTACATGGGATGTTTTTACAACCTCTCCTGACTGATTTAACTTGACAGATAGTAACCCACATTTAAAACGTCCGTTTTGCCACGTTTACATGCCGCGTTTAGCCGCGTATGCGTTTAGAAGCGTTTGAAAAATAGCCAAAAATTAAAAACAACTGTAAACAAAACGTGGCTAAACGTTACCGCGTTTAGTGTCTGAAACATCGAAAACTTCTTTTTTTTGCCTTCAAAGAAAAGCCTATAAACGCAACTGCCTAAAAACGACATTAAACGAACCTGTGTACAGGGGGTCCCCGACTTACGTACGCCCGACCTACGAACAACCCCTACTTACGAACGGGGCGCTGCGGGGACCCTCCGCCATTTTTCGCCGTCTTCCGGCCGTTCTGCGCATGCGCGGCCATACGGAGCCTCGGAAAATGCTGGAAATGTCCGTAATTTGCCGCGCATGCGCAGAACGGCATTAGACGGAACATCGGAAATGTCCGGAAATGTCCGTATTTGTCGGTCTGCACATGCGCGGCCAACTTACGAACATTTCCGACTTCCGTACAGGCCGGCAGTCCCTAACGAGTTCGTAACTCGGGGACCCCCTGTACATGTTAACATTGGATGAGTTCAGGGGCAGTTGAAAAAAGCAGCCAACTGTCTCTGAACGTTTACTAGCAGCCGGGTACATGAAGCCAAACTGTACTGTCTGCCCTTATGATGTAAAGCGCTGTGCAAACTGTTGGCGCTATATAAATCTTGTATAATAATGATAATAATAATAAAAATCATCCAATCATGTGCAAGCAAAAATGCTTTTTTTTTTTTTCTTGGTATTATTTGCAAAGTGAAGCTTCACCTCATTTACTAAGCTCTGGAGAAGCTGCGCAGTCTACTTTCCTTTAGTAAATCAACCCCGTCAAGTCAACTAATTTCTTTCAAAAGCCCTTAAAATACAATCCAGACCCGCTACTTGAATGGAATCCCAAAATGTACCTTTTTTTTTCTGCAAAAAAAAAAAAAAAAAAAACACATCTTCTTATCTCCTTCTTCCTCTAACACTCTTCTCTTCTCGTTCTCATCCCTTTGTAATCTTCTCTCTCCTTACATCCCTCTCCATCTCATCCTCTCTCTCCCTCTATCTATCAGCCTATCTTCTTCTGTCTTCATCTCATCTCTCTCCTCTTCTTCTCTTCTATCTCTCTCTTCTTCACTCTTCATCGCTCTTTCTCCTTCTTCTTCCTCTCACATCTTATCCTCTCCCCTATCTCTCTCTCTCTCTCTCTTCTACATCTTCTCCCTCTATCTTCTCTCTCTCTCTTTCCTATCTCTCTCTCTTACCTATCTCTATCATCTTCCCCCTGTCTCCCATTCTATCCCTTCACCCCCCCCCCCTCTCTCTTCTTCTCTCCCTTCCTCTCTTTCTCTCCTCTCCTCAACACTCTTCCCCTCTCCACATCTTTCTACATCTCTATCTCTCATCATTCTCTTCTCTCTACATCACCTCTATCTCACTCTCATCTATCCCTACACATCTCATCTTCAGATCTTCTCTATCCCTCCCTTCTCATCTTACCTCTCATAACACAATCCTCTCTCCTCTTCTCTACATCCTATCCCTCATCTTTTCCTCTCATTCCCTCTATCTATCTTCACATCATCTTATCTCTTACATCTATCTTCTATCTCTCTATCACTTCTTCTATCCAATTCTCTTCTCCTCTCCTTCTTCTATCTCTCCTCTCCTATCTCTCTCTCCCTCTTCCCCTTCTTCTCTTCCCACTACCCCCTCTCTCTCCTTTTCCTCCCCTCTCTCTTATCTTCTCATCATCTCTATCTTCTATCTCGTTCTTTGCTCCTCTCCCTCTCTACATCTCATCTATCTATCTATCTTCTCTTTCCTTCTCACTTCTCCTCTCTCCTTCTCTCTCTCTATCCTCCTTCTTTATCCTCTTCTTCTTCTTCTCTCTACATCTCAACTACATCTCTTTCAAAAGCCCTTAAAATACAATCCAGACCCGCTACTTGAATGGAATCCCAGACACATTGCACAGGATTCCTTTGTGCCTAGAGCATTACAATATGTACCATTTTTTCTGCAAAAAAAAAAAAAAACACATCTGCGCGTCAATTTCGCTTGTCAGTATTTGCGATCGTAGAGTCCTAGCAAGTCAAAAAGAAAGCAAAAGCAGCTTTGGATCTTTCTTCCTGTCCCGATGCTCTAAGAAAACTTTGCTCCGAAAGTTACTATCACCCTCTTTTGTTTCATGCATGGACGCAGACGTCCCATTTGTCCCCCCCCTTACTTCGAGGTGCAGCTTGCTCCGACGACGTCACGACTTGTCCCAAGAAGTAGACAGGAACCAGGAGATGGACAACAATGGAAAGCATTGCTGGGATGGGAGAGGAAAGGCTGGGCTCTGGACTTTAGCACAGCAATGGTTGCTCAAGGCGGAGTTGGAGCTTGAAGTGAATTGTGAACTTCCAGCCAAGTTTTTATAGAGCGAGGGGGATGCCCTAAGCCGTGTACAGGCAGGGTCCCCCCTCTACACAGGGGAGGGGTCTATATGAGTCACACGGAGCCCTCTGTCAGTTATTATGCATCGAACGTCATCCATCCAGGGAGGAGAGTTTTGTAACTGTTAAATTTAGTCCTAGGAGCTCCGTATACAACCGCCCGGAAATGCAGAAATTGTTGTTTTTTTTTTGTTCAAAGGTTAAACTTTATTTTTTGTTGGTGCCCACTGGGGACAATGCACCGGAGGACGAACGTTACAACTTATATCGTCATCTCTATGGGGAAAATGACTTTGCAGGTTGACGTGACTTGGTCAGAGAGAGGAAGTTTTTTTTTTAAGTAGAGAAAGTTATGAAAGTAAAAGTTATCAGTATGTGCAATTATGCTGGGCATAGCCAGTTACTCATTGGGACTTCCATGGAACGTTGTTGTGCAAGGGCAGCAACAGGTCAGGTTGTAAAAGGGGTCAGTGATTCATTTACACCCTTAAAGCGGTAATAAATCTCACAACCAAAAATATAATAGACATGTGCACAATAGTTCGTTTCCGTTGATTCGTAACAATTCGTAATTTCGTAAGTCGTCGGTGTCCGTATTCGTAATGATTCGTATTTTCGTAAAAGAGTTGTTTTTCCGTTAGTTTAATTTTCGTTTATTCGAAATTCGGACGCATTCGTATTTTCGTAGATTTAGTTACATTCGTACTTTCGTAAGATTGATTTATTCGTACTTTCGTAACATTGTTTTCGTAGATTCGTAATCGGAGCATAATTCATAATTTTATATAATGTGTATGCTATTATTACATTGTAAGAGACACGGAAAATTACGAATCGAAAAAAAAAGTTACGAAAGTACGAATTTTTTCGTTCAATCCATTCGGAGCACGTTAAGCAGCGCCATTGTAAGAGACACGGAAAATTACGAATCGCAAACAAAAAAAAAAAGTTACGAATGTACAAATTTTTTCGTTCAATCCATTCGAAGCACGTTAAGCAGCGCCATTGTAAGGGACACGGAAAATTACCAATTCAACAAAAAAAAAAGTTACGAATGTACGAATTTTTTCGTTCATTTTGATTTTCGTTGTTCCTGTTTTCGTTTTTCGGATTTTCTTCTTACGTAGTTTCGTTGTTTCTAATTTGGTTATTTCGGATTTTCATTGTTTTTCATATTCGTTCGATTCGATAATTCGTTATTCGTTAAAATTTTTAGCGAATTATTCGTTCATTCGTACGATAACGAATGAACGAATATAACGAATTTTAACGGAAAGCGAAAAAAAAAAAAAAACGAAACGAATTGCACATGTCTAAAATGTAATATATTGCAGCTTACCAAGTCTTATGCCCTGTACACACGATAGGATTTTCCGACAACAAAATCCCATGTTTTTTGGGTTTTTTTCGACGGATGTTGGCTCAAACTTGTCTTGCATACACACGGTCACACGAAGTTGGTCGGAAATTCCGAACGTCAATGCGGTGACGTACAATGCATACGACTAGCCGAGAAAAGTGAAGTTCGATAGCCAGTGCGGCTCTTCTGCTTGATTCCGAGCATGCGTGGAACTTTGTGTGTCGGAATTGTAGTCGGAAATTTTTGTTGACGGATTTTGAGAACCAGCGCTCAAATTTTGTGTGACGGAAATTCAGATGGAAAATGTCCGATGGAGCCTACACACGGTCGGAATTTCCGTCAACAAGCTCTGATCACACATTTTCCGTTGGAAAGCCCAACCGTGTGTACGGGGCATAACAGTACATCTAATGAACAGCTAGCAGCTAACAGTAACTTATCTAAACATTGATCTAATTAACAATAAACTAATAAACAGCCAGGCACCCAGACAAGCTTTGATTAGTCAAGGATAGGGGTGAGCCGAACACCCCCGGGTTCGGTTCGCACCAGAACCTGCGAACGGACCGAAAGTTTGCACGAACGTTCGAACCCTATCGGGTGTACGGGTCATTAGATGTGTTCATAGGTGTGCTGCCTATTGCATTAGGGTGTGCACTATATATATATATATTATATATATATATATATATATATATATATATATATATATATATATATATATATATATATATATATATATATATATATATATATATATATATATGGTTCTGGCCAGCTCAGTAGATAGCTTTAACCGATTCAGCCCCGGAAGGTTTTACCCCCTTCCTTACCAGAGCACTTTTTGCGATTCGGCACTGCGCCGCTTTAACTGACAATTTTGTGGCCGTGCGACGTTGCACCCAAACAAAATTGACGTTCTTTTTTTCACCCAAATAGAGCTTTCTTTTGGTGGTATTTGATCACCTCTACGGTTTTTATTGTTTGCGCTATAAACAAAAAAAGAGCGAAAATTTTGAAAAAAACTAATTATTTTTAACTTTTTGCTATAATAAATATCCCCCAAAAATATATAAAAAAAACGATTTTTTTCCCTCAGTTTAAGCCGATACGTATTCTTCTACATATTTTTGGTTAAAAAAAATCGTAATAAGCGTATATAGATTGGTTTGCGCAAAAGTTATAGCGTCTACAAAATAGGGGATAGTTTTATGGAATTTTTATTATAAATTTTTTTTTTGGCGTAGTAATGGCGGCGATCTGCGATATTTATCGGGACTGTGACATTATGGCGGACATGTTTTTTGCCACATTTTTGGGACCATTGGCATTTTTACAGCAATCAGTGATATAAAAATGCATTGATTACTGTATAAATGTCACTGGCAGGGAAGGGGTTAACACTAGGGGGCGATCAAGGCTCGCCTTCCTCAGGTATAACTGTGGGTATAGGATTGGGTATATGGGATTGTATGATATTTTTTTATTTTGGCGCTATATAAATCATGTATAATAATAATAATTATATATATATATATATATATATAATGTATAGCAGTAGGGCAGAGGACGGTGTCAGTAGTGCAGAGGTTAGTGTTAGTAGTTTATTTTTATTTATTTTTTATTATTATTTTTTTAATTGTTACAATATTTCTTTACAATAATGTATTCTTCTTCTTCTTCTTCTTCTTCTTCTTCTTCTTCTTCTTCTTCTTCTTCTTCTTCTTCTTTTTTTTTTTTTTTTTTTTTACAATTTTTTGGCAGCCCCATTTTTTTTTGAGGGGCTTTGGTAAAATATCAGGGATCTAAACAGACCCCTGATGTTTCATGTCTGGGACAGAGAAAGGGGCCGAGGACAGAGATTTGATAGTCCCTTTCTCTGCAGCCAAGCAGCACAGGGTAATTGGGGTGTGCCCAGGCACACCTGGCACACCCTGTGCACACGCCTATGGATGTGATGGCTGCATTCGTTTTCTTTTCTTTTTTTAGGCTTTTTTCCCCCCTCTATTTTTACCTGGTAATCTGGTCAGTAACACACCTCCTGTATTATTGAGACACCACTCTGGATGAAGGAACACAGGAGGCACAGCAGACAGCAGCGTTGCCAGTTTGGAGGGATACACAATACACAAACTGAAGCCAATCTCCAGCTCACACTTTATAATCAGTTAAAGCAAACAGTTTTTTTTTCCTTCTAGGATAAAGGTTTTACATAAATAAATAAATGTTGATCATTTTAACCACATGCCGACCGCGCTATAGTCGAAAGACGTCTACAGCGCGGTCGGCAAATTCTAAGTGGACGTCCTACGGACGTCCTCCCAGAAACTTGCTCCTGCGCGCCCCCTGGGGCACGCACTCGAGAACATCCGTGACCGCCGGGTCCCGAGGACCCGGCGCATCACGGATCACGGTAAACAGCCACTGATAGCGGCCGTTTACCACGTGATCGCTCAGTCAAATGACGGAGCGATCACATGTACAGAAACCGGCGTCACGTCATGACACCGGTTCCTCCCTCTCCTCTCTGTACCGATCGGTACAGAGAGGAGAGAAGCAGAAAGGGGGAGAGACGGGACCAGCGCTGTGGGCTGGATGTGTAATGCCCACAGCGCTGGTCAATACACTGCCGCCACTGTGCAATGCTCTGCCGCCACTGTGCAATACTCTGCCACCACTGTGCAATACTCTACCACCACTGTGCAATACTCTGCCACCACTGTGCAATGCTCTGCCACCACTGTGCAATGCTCTGCCACCACTGTGCAATGCTCTGCCACCACTGTGCAATACTCTGCCGCCACTGTGCAATACTCTGCCGCCACTGTGCAATACTCTGCCACCACTGTGCAATACTCTGCCACCACTGTGCAATGCTCTGCCACCACTGTGCAATGCTCTGCCACCACTGCAATGCTCTGCAACCACTGTGCAATGCTCTGCAACCAATGTGCAATACTCTGCCACCAACCACTGTGCAATGCTCTGCCCCCACTGTGCAATGCTCTGTCACCACTGTGCAATACTCTGCCAATACTCTGCAATAATTTTTAATAGAAACAAAGAATAATTTTTTATTTTTTTTACTGAATTTTCAGTATTTTTTGATTTATAGCGCAAAAAATAAAAAACCCAGCAGTGATTAAATACCACCAAAAGAAAGCTCTATTTGTGTGAAAAAAAAGACACAAAATTCAGTGCAACCCCATCAGTGCCCATCAGTGAAGGAGAAAACTTACTTATTTACAATGTTTTGAAACTAAAACAAAAAAAAAACATATTTCTTTTCAAAATGTTCGGTCTCTTTATTTGTTTAGCAGAAAATAAAAAACACAGAGGCAATTAAATACCACCAAAAGAAAGCTCTGTTTGTGGGAACAAAATTATAAAAATGTAGTTTGGGTACAGTGTAGTATGACCGCGCAATTGTCATTCAAAATGCAACAGCGCAGAAAGCTTAAAATTGGTCTGGGCAGGAAGGTGTATAAGTGCCCAGTATTGAAGTGGTTAAATGGCATTTATTTTTTATTTTTTATTGCATCTTAGTGTAAATATGAGATCTGAGGACTTTTTGACCCCTGGATCTCATATTTAAGAGGTCCTGTCATGCTTTTTTCTATTACAAGGGATTACAAATCATTCTCTGCAGCTATTACCTTTTGTACCACCACCCCATCCCTTTAGAATGTAAGCCCTCCTGTACCTTTTGTATTGAACTGTAATTGTGTTGTCCCCCTATACATTGTAGAGCGCTGTGTAAACTGTTGGCGCTATATAAATCGTGTATAATAAAAATAATAATGTTTACATTCCTTGTAATAGGAATAAAAGTGACACATTTTTTTTTATATTATTATATTAAATAAATAAGAAATAAAATAAAAAAATTTAAATGCGCCCGGTCCCGTTGAGCTTGCATGCAGAAGCGAACGCATACGTGAGTAGCGCCTGCATATGAAAACGGTGTTGAAACCACACATGTGAGGTATCGCCGTGATCGGTAGAGCGAGAGCAATAATTCTAGCCTTAGACCTCCTTTGTAACTCAAAACATGCAACCTTTAGAATTTTTTAAACGTCGCCTATGGAGATTTTTAAGGGTAAAGGTTTGTCGCCATTCCACGAGCGGGCGCAATTTTGAAGCGTGACATGTTGGGCATCAATTTACTCGGCGTAACATTATCTTTCACAATATAAAAACAAATTGGGCTAACTTTACTGTTTTCTTATTTTACTTTAGAGAATCCTCCATTGTGCTATCCAAGGACAATGTCCTGAAGAAAACCACACTGGTCGAAACACGTCTGAGTCGCTTGGCAGACGCACAACTTAGTATATAACTATTTAGATTTACGCTACTGTATTTTTCTATACATGATAAATGCTATTTGCACATTTTTAACGTTGCGATATGTCCCCCTACTTCAACAGAGGTGACATTTTAGCTTTTTTCAATAAATGCTTCTTTTATATTTTCAATATTTTGCACGATCATTTAACTTTTGGGTGTCACAAAGCCCCGGAGCTCCTCACCATTTCCCTTTCCCATTGGGGACTATGTAGGAGAAGCACGGGCTTCCATTCTCATGCCTCCCATCCGGCTTGGTTTGCCGCACGTCACCTAGGTGCACCTGACACTTCGGCTCCCCTTGTCTTCAGTCACAGTTCCCAGTTGGCTTCCCTTCACGATAGGCTCGTTCTGGCACACCAGACCCTTCCACTTGGTCCAGGGCGGTTACACGTCTTCCACAACATCACAACCCCCGGATACGGCCGTGTCCTTCACTTCGGGGGTAAGTGCGGGGCTGGTGGGCGGACGGACGAACGAGCGATAGAGGGGGGGGTTTGGTGGGGGGAAAGAAGACTGGCTGACTGACTGACCAGGGGTGGCAGGTGGTTTGTTTGCCCCCCCCCAAAATGGAGCACCAGCTGCCACTTTTTGAGACAAACCATTCACCACTGACAGGGGTGCTTACAATGATCAGCTTTTAAGTAAAATCTTTGTCCCAAAATAAAAGAAACTGACTCTTATAACTGCTGGGATGGGAGGCATGAGAAATTCGTTAACGAAATTTCGTATTTTGTATAAAATTCGTAAGCATAGAAATTCCCATAGGGTTCCCACCATCCCGGTGCTGACTTCCTGGGTTTTAACTTTTAGGTTCGTTAACTTTTCGTAACAATTACGAATTTTCATTATGAATTTGGATCCGAAATTCGTAAAAGAAATTTTGTATTTCGTACGCATAAAAATTCGTATTTCGGATTTGTACGAATTTCTGGAAATTCGTACGAATTTTAGTTTCGTACGAAACTAATCGCACATGTCTAGTGGCGGCCCGAGCACTGTGGGCACACAGGCGCCGCCCTCCCCATCCATGTGGATTCCTATGGAGGGGTGGGAGGGGGTGGTACTTTTTGAAGCACCTGATTATAGCCAGAGGCTCTAATAGGCTTATAAATAGGGTGGGCTCAGGACGCAGAGAGTGCACCCTGATCCCACCCAATTGTGTGACGATAGCAAATAAATTTTCGCTATTTTCACACTAACCTTCATCCCCGCCAATCAGGAGGCAGGGCGTCAGACCTGTTTCCTGATTGGCCAAAGCGCCAGGCCACCCTATTGGATGCCTGGTGCTTAGGAAGAGGAGCTGAGGAGACACGCTGGAGCGGAGGTGGCCGCCGCTCTGGTGCATTGGAGAGAAGCTGCTGCAGTAAGTCCGCTCTGTCAGAGCCGCGTGCACAGGGGGGTGCTGCCAGAGCCGCGAGCCCCGCGAGAGGGGGGGTCGGCGGGCACAGTGGCTGCATTTGATGGGCACAAGTGGCTGCATTTGATGGGCACAAGTGGCTGCGTTTGATGGGCACAATGGCTGCATATGACGGGCACAAGTGGCTGCATATGATTGGCACAAGTGGCTGCATTTGATGGGCACAGTGGCTGCGTTTGATGGGCACAATGGCTGCAAATGATGGGCACAAGTGGCTGCATATGATGGGCACAAGTGGCTGCATATGATGGGCACAAGTGGCTGCATATGATGGACATAAGTGGCTGCATTTGATGGACACAATGACTGCATTTGATGGGCACAAGTGGCTGCATTTGATGGGCACAAGTGGCTGCATATGATGGGCACAGTGGCTGCATATGATGGGCACAAGTGGCTGCATATAATTTGCACACGTGGCTGCATATGATGGGCACAGTGGCTGCATATGATGGGCACAGTGGCTGCATTTGATGGGCACAGTGAGGCTGCAATTGATGGGGGGGAGGGGGTTTCAGTATTTTTCAGTTTGTTTGCGCCCCCCAAAAAATGTTGCGCACTAGCCGCCACTGGATCACGGGTGGCTGGCGGACACCGCGGACACATAGAGCTCTTAAAACGGCTGACATACAATGACGAAAATTCGCCCAGGAGAGCCAACATGCCACCGTACAACTGTGGGGGCTGGTCTTAAAGTGGTTAAAGCCCAATTGAACCTTCATTTAAAGTAGTTGCAAAGGTAGAAGGTTTTTAGCCTTAATGAATTATCTGCATTAGGCTGAAGAACCCCCCCCCCGCCAAATACATAATTGAACCATATCTCTATCTAGTGTTGTGCTCAAGAGCAGTGTCTCTCTCCTTACTGGACACGGAGTCAGCAGTGGGAGCCATTGGCTCCTGCTGCTGTCAATCAAAGCCAGTGAGCAGAGAGTGGGGGTTGGGACCAAGTCTAAGGATGCACACAGGCCGGTTTAGGATTGAGCCCACACAGGTGCCCCCATAGCAAGCAGCTTGCTATGGGGGCACTCAGCGGGGGTGGAAAGCCAGGGGCACCAGCGGGGAACCCCAGAAGAAGAGGATCAGAGCTGCTCTGTGCAAACCCATTGCACAGAGCAGATAAGTATGACATGTTTGTTTTTTTACAAAGAAATATGTTTACAATTACTTTAAATCAGCTAAATACATTCCAGGTGCATCAAAATAAAAGGTGTTCAATGTATTATAGTATGTTTTTCTTTCCAAAGTAGCCACAGCCTGAGTAGAAAAGCCGGTCTCCTGACAGAATGTAAGCAGGTGCTTGTGGGGTGTCAATGAATGTATTCCTGCTGTTGTATTCATTGCACAGCCTATATAGACTATTACAGTCTGCTGAGAAGGGGTTAACTGTGTCTAGACTCTTTCCTGGGCTTTCTGGGTCCTGCCCCCTGCGATAAGCCACATGAAATATTAGGGGAGGGCTCAGAGCTCCCTCTCTTCCACATGGGATTTACAGAGGAAGAACTGTTGCAGAATGTAGTTATACTGGAGCATATGGCTCCCTTTTGGGTCACCCTGCTGGGATTCTCCTTAGACTAGGAACCTACCATTACTGAACTTTTGCTGAATGGACTTTGATTCTCTAGAGTAGTGGTCCCCAAACTGCAGCCCGGGGGTCAGATGTGGCATTTTGCTTGGTTCTATCTGGTTTATTATCCAGCCCCCCCACACCGTCAGCAACAGTGGGCCATAGTTCCTGCTACTCTATTCCTCTTACTGACAACAATGATGGGGGCACTATTCCTCTCACTTACACTAAAATGGGACACTATTCCTGCCACTGACACCAATGATGGGGCACTATTCCTGCCACTGACACCAATGATCGGGCACTATTCCTGCCACTGACACCAATGATGGGACACTATTCCTGCCACTGACACCAATGATGGGGCACTATACCTGCCACTGACACCAATGATGTGCCACTATTCCTCCCCCTAATACCAAAGATGAAAAACTGTACTCCCATTGACACCAGGTCATTTTCTACTTCCACTGGCCACAGTCCTACCCCCCTAAAGTCTGAAGGACAGTAAACTGGCCCTTTTTTAGAAAAGTTTGGAGACCCCTGGTCTAGAATGTATGAACCTGGGCAACCTGCAATAGAACTGAACTCTATTTCATGTGTGTTTTGCTGTTGAACTGTGTTACTGAATCTCCTGTAAAGCTGTTAATCACATGGTAACATGTAGCACCGGCGTTGGAGAATAGTTTCTGCGGGTAACCAAGACCTGGTGGAAAGTGTGTAGCAGTTGGTCATTAAATGTGGTACCTGGCAAAGGTGACAGGTCCTCCGGTATTGAGGGGTTTGGTTCCCCCAAAAGTAACCGACACCAAACCCACGGTACGGAGACCCCAAGCACCTAGCCGCATGGTACGGGAGAGTGAAGGAGTTAAGTGAGAGCGTGCATGAGGTCCGCTCTAGTGCTTGGTGGAACCCCATTATGACACCTATTAGCAAATGTATGTCGGCATAGGACACGCCCCCCCCCCATGTCACGCCCCCTTAACCCCTTCAATACCCGCCCATAGTCATATGACGCCCACAAGGTGGATCTCCCATCCTGGGTGGGCGTCATATGATGTCCTCCCATTCCCGGCCGCCTGGGGGGTGCGCGCTCGTGCCCGCGGCGTCGCTCGGGACCCGGTGCGAGTGCCCGGCGGCCGCGATGTCCGCCGGGCACCCGCGATTGCCCGTTAAAACAACGGGACCGTGCGGGACTGTGGAGCTGTGTGTGTAAACACACAGCTCCACGTCCTGTCAGCACGGAGGAGACCGATCATGTGATCCAAGTACGGAGGAACACATGATCGGTCTCCTCCCCTTGAGTCCCCTCCCCCCACAGTTAGAATCACACATATAGGGAATACATTAACCCCTGCAGCGCCCCCCTAGTGTTAACCCCTTCCCTGCCAGTCACATTTACACAGTAATCAATGCAATTTTATAGCAACGATCGCTGTGTAAATGTGAATGGTCCCAAAAATGTGTCAAAGGTGTCCGAAGTGTCCGCCGCAATGTCGCAGTCACGAAAAAAAAAATCGCAGATGGCCGCCATTACTAGTAAAAAAAAAAAAAAAAAAAATGCAATAAATCTATCCCCTATTTTGTAGACGCTATAACTTTTGCGCAAACCGATCAATATACGCTTATTGCGATTTTTTTTACCAAAAATATGTAGAAGAATACGTATCGGCCTAAACTGAGTAAAAAAATGTTTTTTTTTAAAATAAAAATGGGATATTTATTATAGCAAAAAGTAAAAAATATTGTGTTTTTTTTTCAAAATTGTTGCTCTTCTTTTGTTTATAGCGCAAAAAATAAAAACCGCAGGGGCGATCAAATACCACCAAAAGAAAGCTCTATTTGTGGGAAAAAAAGGACGTCAATTTTGTTTGGGTGTAACGTCGCACGACCGCGCAATTGTCAGTTAAAGCGACGCAGTGCCGAATCGCAAAAAGTGCTCTGGTAAGGAAGGGTGTAAAATGGCCCGGTGTTGAAGCGGTTAAAGGACAAACAAAAAAAAAAAAAAAAAAAAAGATTAGTTAAACCCACAAGTGCTTTTTTACCACTACTATACCTTCATATTGGCTTTTGGTATTTACAAATGCAGCAATTTAGAAATTGGATGAAAGTTTTAGCGCTGGAAAACCCCTTTTTTGAAAGATAAAAAGTGCATTTTATATACAACTATATAGATCAGACCAAAATGAGGGACAAATAAGGAGGAAAGAGTTTTGTTTTTGTTCCAAATCAGACACAGTCCCTCAAAACAGGGACAGTTTGGAGCTATGTATCTGGTTATAAAGGAGTATATGACTCACTTCATGTGACAGCACTGGGCCAATCAGCATTGTCACATGGGAGTCCAAAACCCCTGTGTGAGTTAGAACCCTGGTAACTTATATGGGGCTGTGCTCTCAGTGCCTGAACAGGGTGGTAAGGTAAGTTTATGCATTTGTGGAGATATGCATTGACATTAACTTGCTGCTTTGCCCTGCATTTACCTTTAACCAGCATCCACACATGGCATGATCTCAACATTCTTGAAAAATGACATCTCTTTCCATGAGTGTACTTGTGTGGTTTATGTTTTTGACTTGTCGTTATTCAATATACTGTAAGACTAAACAAAGTTTTAAAAGCATTTATGCAAAAACATTGTGTTCTCCTTGCCCCAAGGGCTGTTCTTTAAGACCTGGTTATAAACGATTCCATTAGAGAACTGGCACATGTAGAAGGTTATGATTTCAGGGTGTGTTTTCTGTGAAAGTTGATTGAATGTTGAATGTTTTTTCAATCTAAAAACTAAGCATGAGTTTCACACAGCACAGATGTGTGGAAAGCGTCTATCTTGAGGGGCGGAATGTGGCCTGGCCAGGCCAGAGCCAAATGGGGTGGTCTCCAGTTAGAATGGCTTGTCCCTATCCTTTGCCTACGTCTCTGGAACCTCTCTCTGCCGCTAATCACTGTCCCTGGCAGACGGGTGACCTGTCCCTACACGACCCAAACAAGCCTGCAAGCCAGGGTCCTAAATAGGCTCTGTCTGACCCAATATGGTTGCTAGAATCACATGGGGTGGCACATCCAATCGGATAGCTTCCCCAGTGGCCCTGGTGTAACGAACCGCCTTGGTGCCTCCGCCAAAGAGCTGCTTCCTCCACTCTGGAATCAGGAATAAGGTATTATAGCTGGGAATTGCACCCAAGAACTAGGCGACACTAGCTTAGGTGCAAACAGGAACTCCCTTTTTTGTAAATTCACACAGAATTTATACCACACTAAATCATAAAAGAGCTTGACCACATTATCCTAAACAATGTAAATTTTAAACAGTAATATTATCAGTACATCTTATGCGGCGTACACACGGTCAGAATTTCCGATGGAAACAGTCCGATGGGAGCTTTTCATCGGATTTTCCGACCGTGTGTATGCCCATCGGTCTTTTTCTGTCAGATTTTCCGACGGACTTTGGATTGAGAACCTGTTCTTAATTTTTCAGACGGAAAACCTTTCTATTGGATTTTCCGATCGTGTGTATGCAATTCCGACACGCAAAATTCCGACGCATGCTTGAAAACAGTTTGACGCATGCTCAGAAGCATTAAACTTCCCTTTTATAGTGCGGTTGAACGTTTTTTAAGGCGTGGTGTTATTGACCGTCGGAATTTGGTGTGACCGTGTGTAGGCAAGACAGTTTGAGCGAAATTCCGTTGGAATTCCGATGGGAAAACCATCAGAGCTTTTTCCGACGAGAATTCCGACCGTGTGTACGCGGCATAACAGTACATCTAATAAACAGCTAACAGTAACCTAATTAAACATTGATCTAAATAACAATAAGCTAATCAACAGCCAGGCACCCAGACAAGCTTTGATTAGTCAAGGAGCCCATCCCAGACAGTCTGGAAACATAAGCCCTGGATACATAAAGTACATTACACATGCTGTCTTTCAGGTGTTTGGCTTTCACTTGTGTAATCTGTCTACTAAAAAAGTCATCATAAGATAAAAATCAGATTGTTACATACAGAGAGGCTAGGTTATATAGAAGAGAGGCTAGTGTATACAGAGAGGCTAGTGTATACAGAGAGGCTGGGTGTACAGAGAGGCTGCGGGATATACAGAGAGGCTGGGTATACAGATAGGCTAGTGTATATACAGAGAGGCTGGGTATACAGAGAGGCTACTGTATATACAGAGAGGCTGGGTATACAGAGAGGCTGGGTATACAGAGAGGCTAGAGTATACAGAGAGGCTAGAGTATACAGAGAGGCTAGAGTATACAGAGAGGCTTGGTATATACAGAGAGGCTTGGTATATACAGAGAGGCTTGGTATACAGAGAGGCAGGGTATACAGAGAGGCTGGGTATATACAGAGAGGCTAGGTATACAGAGAGGCTGGGAATATACAGAGATGCTGGATATATACAGAGAGGCTGGGTATATACAGAGATGCTGAGTATATACAGATAGGCTGGGAATGTACAGATAGGCTGGGTATATACAGAGATGCTGGGTATATACAGTGAGGCTGTGTATATACAGAGATGCTGGGTATATGCTGGGTATATACAGAGAGGCTGGGTATACAGAAGATAGGCTAGGGTAGTACAGAGTTTCCCCCTCCCCCATAGTCTGCACTCACCTGCTCAAAAGCTCAGTGTGAGAAACTTCCTCCCGACTCTATGATATGGGCGAAGCAAGGAGGAGACTCGTTCTCATACTCATCTCCCTGCTCTTGCTGTCTCTGAAGCACGGATGGAGTGCGGACTCAGTGAGAGTGCCGTGGCTGTGCGGGAAGCGCTGTGTCAGGCAGCCCGAGACACTCTCATGGTAGGGTCAGCCCTGGACTCTGGGCCCCAGATTTGGGGCTCTAGTCTCAATAGCCACCCCCTAGTGACGCCACTGCATCTTTCTATCCACTCCATAAGGGAAGCTTTATTGTCTTTATTTAGAGAGTTAATCCAAGCCTCGCTCTCAGCGTTCATCACCTAGCTGTCCATCATTAGAGAAGGATCTGGTCTCATGGGATCAGAGGCAGAACTGAGCTCTTTTCCATGCTCTGACTGGGAGAACCAGATAAAATCCCCGGTCTCCTCCATAGGCCATAATCAGTGAGTAAAAGGCTAGACCCAAGTCCCCTCCAAAAGTCACAGTGGTTAACATGACACCTGAAAATCATAGAGGAACCATATTCCTCTTGACCACTGCAATGCCCCTGGGGTTGAACGGCACCGGAGGTGGAGAAAGTAGACTGCACCTGCCTACATACTGAGTTTCCTCCCCCATGGTCCACAGCTATGTTTTCATTCTTTCTGCTAGCTTCATCACCCTGTCACACATGTCCACACATGCACAGTGGAACCCCATAGACTTCTATTGGACTCTACTGCGTGCCCTCAACATGGGGGTGCCCTGGGGACTCCCGGATTCCGATAAGCCCCCCGCCCGCAGACCCCGACAACCAACGGCCAGGGTTGTCGGGAAGAGGCCCTTGTCCTCATCAAAATGGGGACAAGGTGCTTTGGGGTGGGGGGCCCCCCTTTCCCCAGGGCACCCCCCATGTTGAGGGCATGCAGCCTGGTACGGCTCGGGGGGGGGGGGTTTCGCTCGTCCCCACCCCCTTTCCTGACCGGCCGGGCTGTGTGCTCGGATAAGGGTCTGATATATATTTGGGGGGACCCCCACGCTGTTTTTTTGGCGTAGGGATTCCTCTTTAAATCCATACCAGGTAGACGAGGCTAGCGAGGTGTCAATGTCGCAGATTGAATCGGCGGCATTCATCTCCTTCGCTAGTTTCGTCTACCTGGAGTCACGTTCTAAATGAACGGACTCTCCTCCGTGTGTGAGGAAAGTCTGTTCATTTCAAAAGTCCCACGGACTAGCACACAGACGGCGGGATTGTCCACCGGACTGCCGAGTCCGGCGGACAATTTTAAGTCAAAACTTAAAACTAGGTCCGCCGGACTTTTGGGAGGAAAAAGTCCGCCAGAGCCCCGCACACGGTCGGATAGTCCGGCGGACTCTAGTCCAGCGGACAATCCCGCCGTAATGTCCGATCGTGTGTACGCGGCCTTAGGGGTATTGTCCCTTCATGGACTCTGTTGGTGCCTGAGAGGAACCAGCTGTCTGACTGGATGCTGCAACCTATAGGGACCTTTTGCAGCCATCTTGGTGTGGGACCTTGTAAAATAGGGTACCCGCACCTGGAGCAAGTGGTAGCTCAGGGACAGCGACCCCACGTTGTTAGGGAGAGTGTAAAGCACATGGTAAGGTTCCTGGAGAATAGGGTCAAAAGACACCTGCATTGAGTAAGCATTCCAGTATATAGATTGGCAACGTGAGGCTCCTCTTAGCAGCATTACAATGTTGTCCCGGTACACCACTAACCACCACCCCTCTATCGGAAACTGTCATCTGGTAAACAGTTTCGCCAACATATTTCATTCGACTATTTTGCTCTTTGCCCAATGTTCAGCCTTAATAGGTTATCTTTAACTATTTATATACCTCTAGACCTACCTAATAACCTATAAAACAGCTCTTTTTTACTCCGCAGTTATTGCCCAACAAAAAATAGCTGAATCTACAGTTCAGGAAAAGAGAAGAGAGTTGGAGATTTTTTAGTACGAACTTTTAAACCCTGACTCATTGATTTAAAAGGTTTTTGTGTTTAACACAAGAGACTTCTCGGTTGATTTAAGTTTCATAACTTCTCTCTGGGGACTTCTCTCTTTGCTTCCCTAAAAGTTACCATAGAAAGGGTGATGTGGGGCGTCCAAGCCTTATGCCGCATACACACGGAATTTCCATCGGAAAAATCTTGGATGGTTTTTCCTATGGAATTCCGCTCAAGCTTGGCTTGCATACACACGGTCACACAAAAGTTTGCTGAACTTTCGACTGTCAAGAACGTGGTGACGTACATGACACGTACCTAGGGATGGAGCCCAGAATGCAGGGAGCGGCCTCTCGTATGCCTCTGGCTCGTGAACCCCCGAAGGTGGAGACATTGGCTCGCGAGTGCAGGGGAGCACAAGTGCCTGGCAGATGGCAGATGTGGGCTTGACTGGAACAGTGCAGGGTTCTGGAACACAGGAACTGCAGACAGCACGGAAGGCTCTGAGACTTGCAGGAACTTCTGGAACAGCTGGCAGCAGGGAGGTGTTCTGTAGTCCCACAGGAACACTGGTCAGCAGACTGATAGGAAGACGTGCTTTTGAACACAGGAATGCTGGACGTAGTCAGGCAGGCCGGGTCAACACTGGCAGGCAGAGCAGGTTCAGGCAGAGGCAGGCGGATAGTCAGGGTACAGGCAGGGTTGGCAACAGGCAGGCAACAAACAGGACCAGAGGAGCAGGCAAAGGGTAGTCAGACAAGCCGGGGTCGGAGGCAGGCAGCAGGCAGGAGAAGTCAGGAACAAGCCGGGTATCAGGAATCAAGCAGGTAATCAATAGATAGCAGGGGTCTCAGGAAACGCTGTAGACCGGACAGCAAGAGGCCTCAGTCACAGGCTTCCTTTTAAAGGCCTCTTGGCGGCAATTGAAGACTGACAGCGCGTCAGCGCACACCCGCGCGCGCAATCGCTGATTGGTTCTGAAGGAAGTTCTGTGGGCCGGTCCTCCTGGGTCACTGGGATGTCTTCCTTGACAGTACAACACTACGACGAGCCGAGAAAATGAAGCATGCGTCGAATTGTTTCCGAGCATGCATAGGAATTTTGCGTGTCGGAATTTGTACAGACGATCGTAATTTCCGATCGGAACTTTTTCCGACTAAAAAATTGAGAACCTGCTCTCAATCATTTTCTGGCTTGAATTCCGCCAGCAAAAGGCCGATGGAGCATACACACGGTCGCCTTTTTGGACCAAAAGCTCTCATCGGACTTTTGCTGGCGGAAATTCCGATCCTGTGTATGCGGCATTAGTGTCCTCAGGAATCAGCAATGAGCAGCATGTCTCTAAAGACAAACATTCATCTTATTAATCTGGAGATTGGCGGGGGAGGCCAACTACAGACACACCAGCACTGACTTTATTGGAAAATTCCCTTTTTGTTTAAAAAAATAACATATATAATTGCTACATTTGTCATATGTCATTTTATTAATTGTTTCATTTGCATTTCAATTTGCAACTGCTATACTGTGCCAAATGCTCCTTCTACCAATATGGCAACCTCCAGGCATTTCATACACTGCTGATGTATAGAATGTCCCAAGAAATGTCATTTTCTGTGCATTTTTTCCATTTTTATTATGATACTGCCTAAAGCTTGCCTACATCTTAAGAGTTGCAGAACATGCAGCTTTTCTCATTAGCACTCACTAGATTTGCTCAGGTAGTTACAGTTGCAAAAAAAAGTATGTGAACCCTTTTGGCATGATATGGATTTCTGCACAAATTGGTCATAAAATGTGATCTGATCTTCATCTAAGTCACAACAATAGGCAATTGCAGTCTGCTTAAACTAATAACACACAAAGAATTAAATGTTATTATGTTTTTATTGAACGCACCATATAAACCTTCACAGTGCAGGTGGAAAAAGTATGTGAACCCTTGGATTTAACCACTTGAGCCCCGGAAGATTTTATCCCCTTCCTTACCAGAGCACTTTTTGCGATTCTGCACTGTGTTGCTTTAACTGACAATTGCGCGGTCGTGCAACGTTGTACCCAAAGAAAATTGATGTCCTTTTTTCCCCACAAATAGAGCTTTCTTTTGGTGGTATTTGATCACCTCTGCGTTTTTTATTTTTTTGCGCTATAAACAAAAGAAGAGTGACAATTTTGAAAAAAACACAATATTTTTTACTTTTTACTATAATAAATATCCCATTAAAAAAAAAAAAATAATAAAATGTTTCCTCAGTTTAGGCCGATAAGTATTCTTCTACATATTTTTGGTATTAAAAAAAATCACAATAAGCGTATATTGATTGGTTTGTGCAAAAGTTATAGCGTCTACAAAATAGGGGATAGATTTTATTTTTTACTAGTAATGGCGGTGATCTGCGATTTTTTTCGTGACTGCGACATTGTGACGGACATATCGGACACTTTTGAGACATTCTTCATTTACATTCACATTTACACAGCGATCGGTGCTATAAAATTGCACTGATTACTGTGTAAATGTGACTGGCAGTGAATGGGTTAACACTAGGGGGCGCTGCAGGGGTTAATTATGTTCCCTGGGAGTGATTCTAACTGTGGGGGGAGAGGACTCACAAGGGGAGGAGACCGATCGGTGTTCCTCTGTACTGGGAACACACCATCAGTCTCCTCTCCTCTGACAGGACGTGGATCTTTGAGTTTACACACACAGATCCACGGTCCTGCTGTGTTCCCGGGCAATCACGGGTGCCCGGCGGAAATCGCGGCCACAGGGCACGGGTCCCAAACGATGCCATGGGCGCACGCACGCGCTCCCTAGAGGGCCAGGAATGAGAGGACCTCATATATGACGCACGCCCAGGATGGGAGATCCCATCTGCGGACGTCATATTACAATACGCCGGTGTTGAAGTGGTTAATAATTGGTTGAACCTCCTTTGGCAGCAATAACTTCAACCAAATGTTTCCCGTAGTTGCAGATCAGACGTGCACAACGGTCTGGACTAATTCTTGACCATTCCTCTTTACAGAACTGTTTCAGTTCACCAATATTCTTGGGATGTCTGGTGTGAATCGCTTTCTTGAGGTCATGCCACAACATCTCAATCGGGTTGAGGTCAGGACTCTGGGCCACTCCAGAAGGCGTATTTTCTTCTGTTTAAGCCATTCTGTTGTTGATTTACTTCTATGCTTTGGGTCGTTGTCCTGTTGCAACACCCATCTTCTGTTGAGCTTCAGCTGGTGGACAGGTGGCCTTAAGTTCTCCTGCAAAATGTTTTGATAAACTTGGGAATACATTTTTGCTTCGATTATAGCAATCCTTCCAGGCCCTGACGCAGCAAAGCAGCCCCAAACCATGATGCCCCCACCACCATACTTCACAGTTGGGATGAGGTTTTGATGTTGGTGTGCTGTGCCTATTTTTCTCCACACATAGTGTTGTGTGTTTCTTCCAAACAACTCAACCTTGGTTTCATCTGTCCACGGAATATTTTGCCAGTACTGCTGTGGAACATCAAGGTGCTCTTGTGCAAACTGTAAACGTGCAGCAATGTTTTTTTTGGACAGCAGTGGCTTCTTCTGTGGTATCCTCCCATGAAATCTATTCTTGTTTAGTGTTTTACGTATTGTAGATTCGCTAACAGGGATGTTGGCATATGCCAGAGACTTTTGTAAGTCTTTAGCTGACACGCTAAGATTCTTCTTCACTTCATTGAGCAGTCTGCGCTGCGCTCTTGCAGTCATCTTTACAGGACGCCCACTCCTAGGGAGAGTAGCAGCAGTGCTGAACTTTCTCCATTTATAGACAATTTGTCTTAATGTGGACTGATGAACAGCAAGGCTTTTGGAGATACTTTTATAACCCTTTCCAGCTTTATGCAAGTCAACAATTCTCAATCGTAAAGCCCCTTTCACACTGGGGCGGTTTTCAGGCGGTACAGCGCTAAAAATAGCGCCTGTACACCGCCTGAAAAAAACGGCCACATTCACTCCAGTGTGAAAGCTGGTGGGCTTTCACACTGGAGCGGTGCGCTAGCAGGACGGTAAAAAAAGTCCTGCTAGCAGCATCTTTGGAGCGGTATAGGAGTGGTGTGTTCACCGCTCCTATACCGCTCCTACCCATTGATTTCAATGGGACACCGCGGTAATACTGCGGCAATATCGCCGCAAAGCGCCGCTACGGCGGCGCTTTGCAGGGGATTTTAACCCTTTTTCGGCCGCTCGTGGGGGGTAGAACCGCCGCGCGAGCGGACGAATACCGCGGCTAAAACGACGGTAAAGCAGAGCTAAATATAGCTCTGCTTTACCGTCGCCGCGGCTCCCGCCCCAGTGTGAAAGGGGCCTTAGTCTTCTGAGAGCTCTTTTGTGCGAGGCATCATTCACATCAGGCCAGTGGCGGTGCGTGCATAGAGGGCGCAGGAGCGCCGCCCCCCTCTCCTGCACCGCTCTATCACCAATAGATAGATTCATGCATTGCATGAATCTATCTATTGTCACCGCTGCCGCCCCCTATTCAGGTGTCCGGCCCCTGATCGGGCGCCGGGCATCTGAATTACAGTGGGGGGGGTGTTGCTGGAAGCGCCCCTATTAGAGCTGTAAGCTCTAATAGGGGACCCTATTAGAGCGGTGTGCTCTAATAGGCTTCCCTAAGTGTAAACAGCGGGCGCACGGCTGTGCGTTCGCTGATTACACAGTACTGTGTTAGGGAAGCGAATACATCGCTTCCCTAACACAGACCCGCCTCTCAGCCAATCAGGTTGCCAGGTCTGTTACCTGTCACCTGATTGGCTGAAGTCACAGGCGCTGTGATTGGACGCTAGGCGTCCAATCACCTAGCGTCCAATCACAGCAGAAGAAGACAGGAGGAGCGCGGGAGAAGACATCCGACGGAGACATCCGACGGAGACACCGCTCATCGCCTGACGCCGTCACCAGCTGCACACCGGGACAAGGTAAGTGCAGAGGGCAGGCAGGGGGCACAGTGGCAGCACTTAAGGGGCACAGTGGCAGAACTTGGGGCACAATGGAAGCACTTAAGGGGCACAATGGCAGCACTTAAGGGGCACAATGGCAGCACTTAAGGGGCACAATGGCAGCACTTAAGGTGCACAATGGCAGCACTTAAGGGGCACAGTGGCAGAACTTGGGGCACAATGGCAGCACTTAAGGGGCACAATGGCAGCACTTAAGGGGCACAATGGCAGAACTTGGGGCACAATGGCAGCACTTAAGGGGCACAATGGCAGCACTTAAGGGGCACAATGGCAGCACTTAAGGGGCACAATGGCAGAACTTGGGGCACAATGGCAGCACTTAAGGGGCACAATGGCAGCACTTAAGGGGCACAATGGCAGCACTTAAGGGGCACAATGGCAGCACTTAAGGGGCACAATGGCAGAACTTGGGGCACAATGGCAGCACTTAAGGGGCACAGTGGCAGCACTTAAGAGGCACAGTGGCAGCACTTAAGGGGCACAATGGCAGCACTTAAGGGGCACAATGGCAGAACTTGGGGCACAATGGCAGAACTTGGGGCACAATGGCAGAACTTGGGGCACAGTGGCAGAACTTGGGGCACAGTGGCAGAACTTGGGGCACAGTGGCAGCGTTTGATGGGCACAGTGGCAGCGTTTGATGGGCACAGTGGCAGCGTTTGATGGGCACAGTGGCAGCGTTTGATGGGCACAGTGGCAGCACTTGGGGCACAGTGGCAGTGTTTGATGGGCACAGTGGCAGCGTTTAATGGGCACAGTGGCAGCGTTTGATGGCACAGTGAGGCTGTTTGTTTGCGCCCCCCCAAAAATTTTGAGCACCAGCCGCCACTGCATCAGGCAATGCTTCTTGTGAAAAGCAACCCCACAACAGGTGTGTGTTTTTTATAGGGCAGGGCAGCTGTAACCAACACCTCCAATCTCATCTCATTGATTGGACTCCAGTTGGCTGACACCTCAAGCTAATTAGCTCTTGGAGATCTCATTAGTCTAGGGGTTCACATACCTTTTCTACCTGCACTGTGAATGTTTACATGGTGTGTTCAATAAAAACATGGTAACATTTAATTCTTTGTTTGTTATTAGTTTAAGCAGTCTGTGATTGTCTATTGTTGTGACTTAGATGAAGATCAGATCACATTTCCAATTTGTGCAGAAATCCATATCATTCCAAAAGGGTTCACATACTTTTTTTTGCAACTGTATAATGAAGGTTGATCCTACAGAAAATCAGTCTGGAAGGATCGGGGTGAAACCAGCAGCATAAATGGAAGTTACACATTAACAAGGGAAACAAATAGCAATTTTTTCTAGGGTTCTCTAACCTGTCTGAACACTTTTCCCACTGACAGACCTAAAACGGTGGAGTGTCTGCTGCAGGTTACCAATTTAACATGGGCAGTTCACAGATTAAGAAATAAGTGATAATTAGGACCAGTGGGGGTATACCAAATCAAACACCCAGCTCAGGAAACCATGACCAGACAAAAGCAATCAATTGCTGCTCCACTGACTACAGTGATGCCAAAAACTAAATTTAGCCTAGCAACCTAACAAGAGGAGGACACTACACGTACTACAATCAATTCATTGTTGGCACAAATGAAGCTTACATTGGTGGTCAAAAAAAATATGAATGCCGCCATTATAGACAGCTAAAAAGATCATTGCTGTCATGCTGCTGGCTTTGCCTAGTAGTGTTTGTACTGGAACTATGCAGGCACCATCAAATGGTTAGTCAATCAGCCATAGTTCAAGCAACTCCTAGCAACCTCTGGAAGAACCCTAGCTGTGAATGGCTGGTTAAGTCCTGTGTTATGCCCCCTACACACGAGCGGATTTTCCGTCGGAAAAACCATCCAAGAATTTTCCGACGGAATTACGCTTAAGCTTGGCTTGCATACACACGGTCACACAAAAGTTCGCTGACATTTCGACCGTCAAGAACGCCGTGACGTACAACACTACGACTAGCCGAGAAAATTAAGTTCAATGCTTCCGAGCATGCGTCGAATTGTTTCAGAGCATGCGTAGGAATTTTGCGCATTGGAATTGGTACAGACGATCGGAATTTCCGATAGAAACTTTTTCAGTCGGAAAAATTGAGAACATGCACTCAAACTTTTGCTGGCGGAAATTCGGTCAGCAAAAGTCCGATGGAACATACACATGGTCGCATTTACGACCTTTTGCTGGCTGAAAATTCTGATCGTGTGTACGCGGAATAACAGTTAATATTTGGATGGAACACTGATAGAGAAAATCCAGGAACTATTTTGCAGCAATATGTGAGCTCATTACCAAGAGTATTACTGCTATATAACACTACATTCATTGCTGCCTAAAACTTTATTATATGAACTATACTTTATTATAGGGGTTTTGTGGACAAATTACTAAAAGTGTAAAAGAAAACAAATGATCCGAGAAATTAGAGAAGGTTATCCAGGAAACATTCCTCTGACTGGCTACTTATTTCATTTAATAGAAAATATTGTGGTTACAGTCTAACCACAGAAGTTGCTGTTCAGGGAATTAAGTAATTAATCTTGACTGCATGGGAGCTGGAATGTGTGTTATATATTACAATTCCATGTTCCAACACCACTACCACAACCCTAAATGGAATATCATTAGTTGGGGCTTATCATGTTGCTGGGTAAAGCGCAAACTTTGCCCTTGACAGTTTATATATATTTATATAGTGTCCTAAAATTCTGGATCAATAAGTTCTGAATTTTTAGAAGTCATAATTTCCATCCCTATAAAGAGCATATGGTCCAAGAACTGCATGGTAAAGATACCACACAGGAATAAGGCCCCATGCACACGAGACGCTGTTAAACGCGCGTTCAGAGGGAGTTGGACACTTTTTTCAACTGCCCCTGAACGCATGCAATGTTATCCTATGTGTCCATGTACACAGTCTCGTTTTTTACCGTTTTTATGCAGTTGCGTTTAACCTCGTTTTTTCCAGAAGCAAAAAAATGGGTTCAGACACTTTGCTTTTCCACGTTTCAGACGCTAAATGCGGCACGCGCGTTTAGCCGCGTTTGCGTTTATCAGTGTTTTTAAAGGAACCCAATTTTTTGGACCAGAAAACTCAGAAATATGATGGTAAACCATAAAAAATACTAAATAAATTGGTTTAAAATGTCTTAATTACTTACAGTGACTGCACTTCCAAGTGCACTTTCAGTGCAATTTCAAGTGCACTTTGCACTTGTAGTTTGCACTTGTAGTGCAAAGTGAATTTGCCTTTCGTAAATAACCCCCACTATCTCACAAAAGTGAGTACACCCCTCACATTTTTGTAAATATTTTATTATATCTTTTCATGTGACAACACTGATGAAATTACACTTTGCTACAATGTAAAGTAGTGAGTGTACAGCTTGTGCAACAGTGTAAATTTACAACCCTAAATGAAAATGTGCAAATTGGGCCCAATTAGCCATTTTCCCTCCCCGTTGTCATGTGACTCGTTAGTGTTACAAGGTCTCAGGTGTGAATGGGGATCATGTGTGTTAAATTTGGTGTTATCGCTCTCACTCTCTCATACTGGTCACTGGAAGTTGAACATGGCACCTAATGGCAAAGAACTTTGAGGATCTGAAAAAAAGAAGTGTTGCTCTACATAAAGATGGCCTAGGCTATAAGAAGATTGCCAAGACCCTGAAACAGAGCTGCAGCATGGTGGCCAAGACCATACAGCGGTTTAACAGGACAGGTTCCACTCAGAACAGGCCTTGCCATGGTCGACCAAAGAAGTTGAGTGCACGTGCTCAGCGTCATATCCAGAGGTTGTCTTTGGGAAAAAGATGTATGAGTGCTGCCAGCATTTCTGCAGAGGTTGAAGGGGTGGGGGGTCAGTCTGTCAGTGCTCAGACCATACGCCGCACACCTCTTCTAAAGATGATGCACAAGAAAGCTTGCAAACAGTTTGCTGAAGACAAGCAGACTAAGGACATGGATTACTGGAACCATGTCCTGTGGTCTGATGAGACCAAGATAAACTTATTTGGTTCAGATGGTGTCAAGCGTGTGTGGCAGCGACCAGGTGAGGAGTACAAAGACAAGTGTGTCTTGCCTACAGTGAAGCATGGTGGTGGGAGTGTCATGGTCTGGGGCTGCATGAGTGCTGCCGGCACTGGGGAGCTACAGATCATTGAGGAAACCATGAATGCCAACATGTACTGTGACATACTGAAGCAGAGCATGATCCCCTCGCTTCGGAGACTGGGCCGCAGGGTAGTATTCCAACATGATAACGACCCCAGATGGACTGGCCGAGCATGTCTCTAGACCTAAACCCTATTGAGCATCTGTGGGGCATCCTGAAACAGAAGGTGGAGGAGCACAAGGTCTCCAACATCCACCAGCTCTGTGATGTCATCATGGAGTGGAAGAGGACTCCAGTGGCAACCTGTGAAGCTCTGGTGAACTCCATGCACAAGAGGGTTAAGGTAGTGCTGGAAAATAATGGTGGCCACACAAAATATTGACACTTTGGGCCCAATTTGGACATTTTCACTTAAGGGTGCATTCACTTTTGTTGCCAGCGTTTTAGACATTAATGGCTGTGTGTTGAGTTATTTTGAGGGGACAGCAAATTTACACTGTTATACAAGCTTTACACTCACTACTTTACATTGTAGCAAAGTATAATTTCTTCAGTGGTGTCACATGAAAAGATATAGTAAAATATTTACCAAAATGTGAGGGGTGTACTCACTTTTGTGAGATACCGTATATATATATATATATATATATATATATATATATATATATAGTATATATTACATCCATATATCTGCTGTTTTTTTAATTATTCATGTGGTGTCCACATGTGGTTGTGCTACCCCTGTAGGAGCTGCTAAGTAGATGCCCAGGGTTCTTTTTCTCAGTAATTGCCCCGCAGCCAGGCACACAATTCTGATCACTCTTCATACTCATTAACCAGTGTAGGGGTATGCTTTTTGATGCTTTAATGAGAACTTGAACTTGGATAGGTAGTGGGTAATTGTGGGATACTCCAGTAATCCTTAGTAACAGTCTGAGGACACTAAATTGTATCCTTTAGAACTGTGATCCATGTCCTTGCACAAGTAAGTTCTGCTTTGAAGACTGTGAGTTTCACTGGTTATTTTTCCTCTTGGACATCCAAGCAAAGTTCTTTCACTAATAATTGAATAGACTGAGCTCTTCAGAACACCAGACTTTGTGTACCTTTAAACTCGCTGACTCTAGAACAAGAGGGATAGCAGCAACACAAAGGGGTTGATTTACTAAAACTGGAAAGTGCAAGATCGTGTGAAGCTCTGCATAAAAAACAGCTTAAAGCTTTTTTTTGTCAGTGTCAGGGAAATCCTGTGAGATGTCTGGCTATTAGAAATGTGCATGTGCGCATAAATATCTGCACAATAGCAATCAGGCGAAGGAATGCGAGCACGGGCGTGCACACAGTGCATGTTGGCGCCAGACGGACTATGTAAGGATGCTCCTGCCTGTGCTCAAGTGCTGACTGGTCTTCAGCTGTTCCCCGTGTCCTGTACTTCAAGTGTGTTCCCTTTGTTGTTGACCTGGCTTACACATACTGATCTTGGATCCTGCTTTTGTCTTGTCGGTTGTTCCTGACCCGGCTTGTTCCTGACTTTGGCTCTGCTCTCGATTTGGTACCTCACGGCCTCGCCTGTTGATGACCCTGGCTAATCCGGTGACCACGCTTCTGTCTTTGATTCTGGCTTTCTGACCCATTCGAGTGTCGGCCTGGCTGTCTGCTTTTGCAGTTCTGTGCCCCGTTGAGTGTTCCTGCTGCAAGTCTTCAGTAGATCTGACCAGTCACATGTCCCTGCCCTGCAGCGCAAGTGGAGTGCTTCTTTAACATCGACTGGACTACTGTGCACGGTTACTGTTCCTGAACTGATGGTTCTCCTGTTCCCTTGGAACTGCATCTCCTGCTGTGATCCCTCGATCTACATCTGCAGGCACTCGTGTTCCTCCTGTCCCTCAGCGCCCTCTGTTTCACTTCCAGTGGGGCCTGGGCTGGAGATACAAGACAGGCCAACCTTGCCATTTTAGTCTCCTCTCAGGTATGTGACACAAAGCTTAACTGAACAAGCTGAAGTTAGAAGATAGTTGGCTACCACGCACAGCTTCACCAGATTTTGCACTCTCCAGTTTTAGCAAATCAACCCCAAAGGCTTAAGGATCTCTCACACTAGTCTGTACTTACCAATGTTCTTGAAAAATTGGTTGCCTCCTTCCAATATCTCCCAGACATCACTGGTCTGGTATCACAACCCTGTGATACCAGACTAGATCTTAAGATGACAGCCACTCTCAGCAAAATAGGCCTCCAACTAGCCCAACTTAGGCTCTTGATGAACCGCAGGCACATGACAGAATTGCCTGGGGGCAAATAGCCCCCTACACAGTAATCTCTTCCTCAGGAAAAAAAAAGACCCCTCTGCTCTCAGAGTATTTATACAGATTCCCAGCCACCATCTGGGCACCTTTAGACTCTCCCTGCCTACTATCTTCAAGAATATTTCTGGACAAACAGGGGGAAGCAGTTAACTAAAACACAGAACAATCAAACACAGCTACACTGATTACAGTGAACAAGAACTAAATTTGCCTAGCAATGAAATGCAGCCCCACTGGATACAATGATCCTGAACTAAATTTATCTAACCTAGCATCTAAGAGGGTGCTACAAGGGTTTAGCACCTAACCTAGCCTCCCGAAAAGGGGTTTGTAGGCTGTACATTAGGGGTAGGCAACCTCGGCACTCCAGCTGTGGTGAAACTACAAATCCCATCATGCCTCTGCCTCTAGGAGTCATGCCTGTGATTGTCAGGGTCTTGCAATGTCTCACGGGACTTGTAGTTTCAAAACGGCTGGTGGGCCGAGGTTGCTTACCCATGCTGTACATAGACAAGCACCAGCGCGCAATTGTCAGTTAAATCGACGCAGTGCCGAATCGCAAAAAGTGCTCTGTTCTTAAGCCAGCAAAATGGTCCGGTCTGAAAGTGGTTAAATATGGACACAATGATTGTCTTTTTTAATTTAGACTAAAGTTAAAAAAAAGGAAATGAAAAGAAAAAAAACAGTGGATTTTATACTGTAGCTGCACATAAGGCCAAATCTCAGATTTGGATTTGTTCTTTTCACTTATTAATGCGTTGGGTTCGAATTGATCTACTGTGATTATTTGACATTTATGTGATTTGCCATCAAATGGGAAGCTACAAATAAATTTGTAGTGGGATTTTCTTTTCTGCAGGCTGATGAGCAGGAAGGATAGGTACAAAGGTGAGGTTATAGGAGGGAAGAAATCAGGCTTGGAGTCACCAATGGTAATTAGTAATCTAAAGTACAGACAGATGGTTGGTCAGTGACAAAGAGTCTGCAAAACTGCTGGCTCTGAAAATGATTCTGTATGCAGACACGCAGCAAAGCAGGGGTGAATGGTTCATGATATGCACATTACTATATATATAATTTGTCATTTAAAAAGAGTTTCTACAGTCAAAGTTTTTTGGACACTTGACCATCACAACTACCTATATAGTCCTCAAAATTACAGAGTTAAGATGTCTCCAGTTAAAGGCAGTGTTTATTTTACAGCATACAAAGACATTTTGTACAATTGTGAGCTTTCAACTTTTTGGCAAATTTTTGGGGAAGGACCTTTCCTGTTCCAGCATGTCTGTTCCCTTGTGAACTAAGCCAGTTCTGCAAAGACTTGGTTTGATGAGTTTGGTGAGGAGGGGAAGGACTCACCAACAATAACGGATTTTATTGTTAGTGGCTGATTTTGGTCTAAAAAAAAAATGTTTTGGGTGGTACCTTTGCGGAAGTAAGTAGTTATTGACTTGGAGTCCACTTCTCGTTTTTTTCTGTATTTTGCATTTGGTGTCTAGGAACTCAAGTGGCCTTCACATAGTCCTGATCCAGGGACTGACCTATACCCACCGGAAGTGACGCCAATCGAGCTCGCCGCTCGTTTATACTCTATCTGCATTAACTACTTATTTTGTGAGTACCTATTTTTTATGCTATTACTGTTTGAGTAAATGCTGTTTAAGCTTACTACACCATGAGGCCTACTTCCTTTCCCTAACATACTGATGAGAACCCCCCAACCTGGACACACCAACACCCACATACAAGGGAATACTGATAGGAAACGCCAAACAGGACCTGGGCTATCCATCTGGGATTCATAGGAGGACGGTCACCAAGGACCACAAAGGCTTATACACCCATGCTGTAACCTTACAGCCGTAAGGTAAGGGGCCACTCATACTATCCCCACGAGGATTGCACAGGACACAAGAACTGCACAGGATACCCACGGATAACACATCAGAGTTCACTACCTCAATTTCCAGCACCTGCACTTTTATTTATATTGGATTGATGGACACTACCTGCACCTTATGATTTTTATGGACTATTTTTATATACACTACATTATATCCGTTGAAGTTTTATTCATTGAATATATTTTTTATATATACTTTTTTAATGCTCCAGTTATGGAATAATTAGCATTGATTATTATTTATTTGACATATCACTACCACTGGCACCCAGCCACAGCCAGCTTTGGCTTTCTTACACTTTGTATATTTCACTTATTCTGTGTTTTTCGAGTGATTTATTATATATCCAGGATTATTGCTTTACCGTTGATTATTATCTGCTGATTTTTTTACATTTTAGATGCACTTTTACCTTGATGCACTTTACTCAGTTCCTTTATCTGATATTCCCCTAGCCACCTGACCTGGTGCTATTTGATTGCTTAGTTTAGTTTAATTTTACTGCACGCCACTACCTCCTTTTACTTACTTTCTCTGGGTTCAGACATTTCCCCCAGTGTGCGTCGTAGTACACTAGGTATCACTCTTTGTGCTGGCGCAGGATTACCTTCTATATTTTATAGTCCTGATCCTAACCCTACTGAACACCTTTGGGTTCAACTAGAATGCCTATTGTGAGCCAGGTCTTCTCATCCAACATCAGTACCTGACCTCACAATGCTCTTTCACTGCACAAATTCCCACAGACAAACTTCGAAAAGGGTACAGAAGGGTACAGGCTGTTGAAGTTTGCGGCGTGCAGTGTTGGTCATCTTACTTTAAAAAAGTAATTAGTTAAGTTACAAATTACTTCTCCCAAAAAGTAATTGCGTTAGTAACTCAGTTACTACATTGGAAAAGTAATTTGTTACGCAGCAAAGTAACTGACTTTTTTTTTTATATTCTATACGTGTAACTAAGGGGCGGGTCTAGTATTACTGTAAACAAGGGGCGCATTTATTATTATTGTTATATATCGTGTAACCAAGGGGCTGCTCTATTATTACTCTAACCAAGGGGCAGATCTGTTATAGCGTGTAAGCAAGTGGTGGGTCTATTATTATTATATCGTGTAAGGGGCGGATGGCTACAGAAGAGGGCAAATGTTAAATTAATGGGCAGACCTCGATATATAACAATAATAATAAATGCGTAAGCTCCGTAGTCCTTCGTACTGTGCAAGCGCTGCGCCTGCGAAGTGCAGGGGGTCCTTATCCGGCAGGAGAACTTTTTCGGCAGGACACCGGAATTACACTACTGCCATCTAGTGGCAGTAGATGTAACTGTGGTAACGCCGCCCAAGTAATGGGAACTGCGTTACCATGAGGGGAAAAGTAATCAGTTAGATTACTCGTGGTTTTGGAGTAGGATATCCATAAACATTTGGCCATATAGCTTATGCTTCAATGGCAGAAGTTGCTCTTTTAACTAAGGAAAATCTCAGGCAAACTATTGTTGCAGAAGAACTAATATATCTAAAATCATTTTGCATAATATTCTTTCATAACAGTCAATTATGGAAAATTACCCAGTTTCAGTCTCCAAAGGAATATATTTCTGCAGTGTTATTAAAATATTTTGAAATCTATTTAGCGTGTACCTTTATCAAGGTGATCTATGAGACAATAGTTGGGAAATCAGCTTCATAATTATTCGGAATGTGGGAGATTACAAAGTGAGGAGACAAGCTCTGAAATGTCGAGGGAAGCTTGCCAGAGAAGCTAAAGAAATAACTGGAATGAACTGGATTTGTACTGCTGAATTAACACATTCTGAAAGGTAGCGTTACTGTGTTTCTTATTTGTATTGCTACCATAACACACAAAGTTCTGTTTTTCCATTATCATGTAATCAAAGACACTCCCACTTCCTTAAAGGGATTTTTCACATTTCAGTACTTTTACTGCCATTATTGGACCTATTCTTTATTTATTAGTTGCCTTTTATACTTGTAGCGGTCACACTTCACCAAGTGTGTGCTATAGGTGGAAATTTATTTTTTTCCCTCAGAACAGTAATGGGGTTCTGAGGGTTAATTGTACAGGTTTGCTTTGGCATCAGTTTGGCTGGGCTGTGCTAGGGTTCTGCTTGGTCATAGGTGCAGTGAAGCACCCATGACAGGCCAAGAACCAGGCCTGGTCAGACATCTTAGGTACCAATCTTTCCCAGAGCCAATCAGTGGGCGCGTCTGGCCCTGCTGCGTAGTCTGGGAAGGGGTACTTAAGGTGCTGAAGTCACGTGTTCGGGGTTCGGCCGCAGTTTTGCTTTCTGGTTCTGGACCGGGGTAGCCCCCCGAGGGGTCCCGGGCCTAGGAGCGTTTGCCGTCCCGCAAACATGGTCAGTCTGACTAGCCCCATAGACCCGCATGGTCTGAGGTGAGGGTCCGTCTGTTCCCGAGTCTCGGAGCCGGTTAACCCGAGGCCCAGTAACTGAAGGAGGATTCAAGGCGTCCCGGTGTGCTCTCGGTATTGGAGGGACACGGCAACTCGTACAAGTGACCGGGGGAGGACTCTTCGGAGGAGGGCCAACAAGCTGGCATCTCAGTAAGAGCCTGGGAGCTGAGTTGTATGGACACTAAAGAATCCACACTTCCACAGTACTGCCAAGGAGACAGAGAAAGTTCCAGGTACTGTGAGAAAGGTTCCTATTCACCTTCGGTTGCAAGTTTATTCTGTGTAAGAGACTCTGACTAGAGGTTTATCTGGCATTGAAGTACCCAGCGGCAAGTGGCTACTCTCTGGGTTGATTAGAGACATTCCGTGGATGTCAGCAGTTCAAGGTGCCTGAGTTTCTTCACCCTTGCCCTCTATTCCTATCTGAGACTGTGTAATGTTGGATGTTACCACTGCAGAATAAAAACCTTTTCAAGGACTTTTATGTGTCAGCATCCAAAGTTGTTGGGTACTAACCCTGGGAACCCCTGGACATTCACCAACAAGCCAAGAGGAGGTAACTGGTAAGCCCAAAAGTCAAGGCCGCCCCTCAAGGGGTTATGGCCGCTACATACTGTATGCAGATGTAGCACCCTGATGTTTAGGCAGGGTTGCTTTAAATTTATTTGCCAAGTGATAGTTGCCTTGGCCGAATGTTAGGAGGTCAAATGATTTCACCCTAATTCTTTAATTGGTGCACTTCTCTCTTCTGTCACTAGATGGCTGGGTATCCAGTGGTATTAGATAAGACAAGGGCACTGCAAGGACAGATTAGGAATGAATGAGGTGTCTCAGCCAATGGGCAGGTATTTCCTTGGGTCCCTTGGCCTGCTGGGAGAACCTATTTATTTGGGTGAAGTCAGAAGAGCAGCCAATCATCTCTCCTCTACTCACGTCTGAGAGACGCGATTGAGGAAAAGCCGATATAGGGCTTTTCCTGTTTACACTGTGATCGGCCATGATTGTACACGGCTGATCACGTGGTAAAGAGAGTCTCGATCAGAGACTCTTTACCTATATCAAAGTTGCGGTGTGTCAGACAGACACGCCGCGCTGCGCGCCGGCTAGTTGTCCTGGTCATGTCATATGACATCCGATCTGGATAACGGAACCACTTTGCCGACATCATTTTGCTATATGGTGGACGGCAAGTGGTTAAACTAGGCCTATAAGTTGCAATTTATACAGGTTATGGTAAAGCAAATGATAGTTTGTCACATGGAACTGGACTTGTTCTGTAATGTTGAAGACATTTCGTAGCTTATCCAACAGCTTCCCCAACTCTAATGGGTGTTGGAAACATTCCCCAGCATTTATATCTCCATGGGTAACTTAGTGACCTTCATCATCACCATGAAATGGGTCAAGGCAGATGCTGATTGTTCAAGAGTATGACAGGAGGAGTGAAAGAATGTGAAACTAATTTGTTCTTATTTACAGAATCTCCCCACCATGGTGTCATGAAGTCTGAGATGGGTGTTAATCGTTTGAGATTTATGACTGAAGATATGATTTTTTAAATTGACGGGGTAGAGTTGTAAAAATACACGTGGATGAAAGGTGGTGGCATGAGTGTGGTGGTGTGCTGGCACCAGCTCTTCAAACACATCCACTCCTCCAGTAGAACAAAGAACACACCACGATTTGCTGCCCTCTTAGGACTGGGGAAGCCCAAAAAAGTTCTATAAAAATACAGGGGAGGGTGCACCAGTTTAGCGCATTATCCCATTGTAATGTTTATTATAGAATAAAAAATAAATCTACTCACAAACACCATATCAAGCAAAGCTCATCAAGATATCAGAGTTATTCGATCCACTCCACATGCTCGTGGGCTTGGGAGAACACCTCCTGGATCCAAACTTGCTTACGCGTTTCAAGAGTCATACCTTCTTCCTCAGAGCCAAACCGTTCAGATCCTTACAGCTTAGCAATTTATATGTGACTGGACCTGGCATGAGAATACTTTGCCCCTCCCATCCCTTGAGTCCCGCTTGTTTAATTTACAAAATCTCTCCACCATGGTGTCATGAAGTCTGTTGTGTTAATCCTTTGAGTTATATGCATGAAGATGAGAATTGTTGTCAAACTGCTGGGGCAGATTTGTTAAAATAACATAACATGTGGATGATAGGTGGTGTCATAGGATCCCACCCCTGTTTGGGGATGGTTGTTCCAATTTGATATAGATGGTCTCTTGCAAACCAGTGCAACTCACAGTCTTCAAAGCAATGTCTTTTTTATTCAAGTAGTACGAAGACTTCTGGATCCCGACTTGCATATTTCTCTCTCCTTCATTAGGCCATGCATTTGTTGGCAAGCTGCTTTGTCTTTCCTGAATTGCAATCTAAACCAAAGAACTTCTAGGTCCCCAAATATCTATTTTAATTTTCAGGTAAATTAGTCCACCCAAGCCCCCTTAGGAAAAGTGAACTGGTAATAGGCACCACAGTACAGCCAGAAAGTTAATCAATGGAAATCACCTAATTAAATTATGGAAAGGGGGCAGGAAATCAACAGCCCATTAGCCATAATGTAAATAAAGTCCACCTCCAGCCTTAATTATGTTTAGGTTTTAGATAGAATGGGAAAGGATATGAATCTCAAAATTTTTTATTTTTTTTGTCTGTTCTGAGTTGCTTTGCAAAAATCTGCCTATGCTAAGTAGGCATGGAATTGTCACCTCTGCTGATGCCCGTGCTGCCAATCTAGTGAAGTAAAGGGAACAGCTTTCTGAAGAACTCAACACCTCTGTGAGTGTCAGAGATAAAGTAAACAACAGACTGCCAATGAGGGCACCTATAATTATAGTCAAAATTTGAGAAAGAATCCCCTACCTTATATACACCTTTAAGCTGTTAGCTTAGAATCGTTGGCTAACCTACCCAAGGTCTTCATGGTATCCCCCAAAACCCCTCTACCCCTTTCCATGCACTTTAATGATATTATGACAGAGTGCCCCCCCCCCCCTCAGTTATGGGCACCCTGGAAAAATTTGCCTCTACTACACCCAGTGAATTACATTTTTTCTTTGCATATGACCTACGTTTATTGATTGTACAGCACTCTCACTGGGTCCACCCCCCCCCCTTTTTTTCTTTTTCTTTCTCCTTACTTTCCCTTCCTCTTTCCTAACCCCCTTCTTACTATTCGACCCAACTCGTTTGCACTTTACAATTTGAAGATGTTTGCTGCTAACACTGCAAGCATACCTAGATTGCTTTGAAGTTTGTAACATTAAACATGCAAGATTTAAAGTAATGTACGTTATTTTACGACCACTTCTATTCTCATCCATGTTGTTATTATCCCTCTGTTCTCATTGTTGTACATGTCTTTTTGTTCTTTACTCTAAATAAACATACAATTTAAAAAAAAAAAAAAAAAAAATTTGAGAAAGAAAAAAGATGAACTTTTGAGGTGCCAACAATACAATACTGTGTATATAAAATATACATGTTATGTTACAAAATTCGAAAAATTATCTATGTATAACCCCCCAATGTTTACTTGACCATGGCTGTTTGGTTGAACTATCTCTAATAGATTTTCCTGGTGCTTTTTTTTTTATTTAATTTTTTTGCCTCTATAGATCTTTAACCCCACTGCTCTTTCTTAGCCATTTTTCAGTTTTTGGCTAAAGTGGAGTATGTTGCTGATACTTGGCCTTTTGGTAAGCTTTCTCTTGTTTTCTGTTTTGTTTTTCAGTTTGGATTGAATAGTTGAGTTTGAACTTTAATATATTGAGTACATATGCATACATATATTTTTATATATATATATATATATATATATATATATTTTTTTTTTTTTTTTTTTTCTTCAGGCTGTGGTACTCTTGACTATATCTATGGAAATATGGCCCGCCCCTTTTTTCTCCATCTAATTTGGGGTGATGTTTTCATGAGCCCATCCAGTATATGGCCAAAAAGGACAAAACGTTTTTTTCATTGTTTCTTTTATCTTTTAGTGTTGTTTTTTGGTGGTGTAGATTGGTATTATTGTGTTTAGTTTTTACTGTATAGTTTACTGACGTCTTACTTTATCCCCACACCTGCTCCCAGGGTGCATTTAACACATGTGTCTGTCCAGACCTTGTGCCCTTCTTTGTTTGGTGCTGGACTCTTAGTGAGTGGTATGTTAAATTTGTGTTTTATACAAGTATAATACATAAAAAATATTTGTATTTTTAATTATTCTACTTTTAAAGCCCCCCTCACCTCCTGAAGAAACAGTCTACTCCCACGAAACATGTTGAGAAATTGGGTAATTGCCTGCCCACGGAGGACACCCACCTCTCAATATGAATTAATAATTGTATATACATGTGTGATTATGGGTTGGGGTTATATACTCTGCGAGGCATTTAAAGTGTTACTAAACCCATAACAGTAAAATCAGTCAGTATATGCAGTAAAGCATGCTTGTTATACTCACTGTGGAATCTAAGGGGTTAATCCTCCACATTGTGTAAAAAGGCTGTTTGATCCTGTTTTCTTTTTTTTTTTTTTTTGGGAGGGTGCATGTGATCAGCACAGTCCCAATCAGCACTGTCCAGGCAGAGGGTCAGATGTCCTGCAGCCTCATAGGACAATCAGAGGAGATTTAAAACTCCTCCTACAAGCTTTAACCAGACACTGGTAGAAGTCACAAGACTGCTATATACTGCTGATGAGAAAAGGTATTTAGCAGTTTATATTTAGTAAAACAATTGTATTTCCATGTTCTGTGTACTGTAGGAGACCAGTGATGGTGAATTCAGAGTCCTGGATTTAGTAACACTGTAAGGGAGGTTCGTCTTGCACGATGCGTGTTCATGTTTTTACAATTATAATTTTATGGATTGTGTAACAATAAAATACATTTTATATATGTTGTATTGTCGACAACTCACAAGTCTATCTTTGCTTGCTTGCTTACCATGTGCTTTGTGAGCTGCAGGTGGCACATACAGTCAGCAATAGAAGTGAACTTACTTGAGTAAACACAGATGATTCCTTGCATCTGCATTTACCCATGCATACACAGGTGCAAGGATGCATGGGAATTTACAGATAACGTGTAATGTGTACAAATATGTATAACCAGTCACTTGTATGATGACACCCATAGAGGCCTCAGAGGAACATGAGTTCCCCCTTTCCTCCGATCTCGCTCTGCATGGTGGCTGCTGAACAGTGCCACCTGTGCAGGGAGGCTGAACTGCACCTGCCTACAAGCATAAATAGTCAATGTTGATTGAGAGAGTGATGTAAATATATTACAAAAAAGTAAAATGATTGCACACCTATGCATTATTTTGGTAAGCACACTAATTGGTTTAGTCAAGAAAATATTTTTTATTTTTTTTTTGCTGTCTATTGCTTAACCACATCAATACCGGGCACTTTTGCCGACTTCCTTCCCAGACCAATTCTCAGCTTTCAGCGCTCTTGCAATTTCAATAAGAATTGCGCGGTCATGCAATGCTGTACCAAAATACATTTTTATAATTTTGTTCGCATAAATAGAGCTTTCTTTTGGTGGTATTTATTCACAAATCCGTTTTTTTATTTTTTGCAATTTTTTTAAGCAAAAAAAGAGCGTAAATGTGAAAAAAAAACAATATTTTCTTTATTCTATTTTAAAAGAAATCCAATAAAATCTAATTTTGTCATAAATTTAAGCCAAAATGTATTCTGCTATGTTTTTGGTAAAAAAAATCCTGTTAAGTGTATAATAATTGGTTCATGTGATCACGGACATATGTACACAAATGATCATGTACAGATGTGTGCAGGTGATCACGGACAGATGTGTGCAAATGATCATTGGAACATGAGATTTTACTGGTATATATGTGGGGGACATGTGTTTTGGGGATCATTACTATGTGGGGACATGTGTTTTGGAGACATGTGTGTTTACTATGTGTGTTTTACTGTGGGGACACTAGACTGGTGATCAGTGAATAAAAAGCTGTAAAAAACAGCTCATACTCACTGATCACCAGCCGGCTGCAGAGATCCGCTCTCCTCAGCGACAACTTCCGTGTGAGGAGAGGAGAGCCGATCGCCTAGCAACCGGCTGTTTGTTTACATCACATGATGGCCGTGATTGGACACGGCTGTCATGTGATCAGGAGGGCCAATCACAGAGCCCTCCTGCCGATCTAAGATGCGCCGTGTCCGGGTGACACGAGCATATCGGGATCGCGCCGCTGCCCGGAAACGCGCGCGCGCGATCCCGCTCCTTCTGAGGGACGTTCCTGAAAAAAAGCTAACAAGCAAACTGAATGAAGAAATCCCCCCTGCCAGAATAGGTTCCTGCTGCCGTCTTCTGGATTGCCTGGCTAATGCTCTCCCTTCCTTCTCCTTACATGTGCCCCCATAGCAAGCCAGCTGCTGAGGGGGTACCCATTCAGGCTGTATGTGTGTCAATAGTGGCCTGAATTAAAACAGGGGCTATAACTCTCCCTTACTCCAAAATGAAAAAAGAATGTTGCCAATAGTTCGACTTTAAGCACAAATTTCTGATAGAGAGAACACAGTTGCGGAATGCCGGCTGACCGCAGACCAGAAGCAGTGCGGCCGCTGTATGGGGGCGCTAGACTAATTTGCCTCTCAGCCCAGTCCGCCCCATAAGACTGGCGCTACACTAACAGTGTAGCCCAGGCCGTCGGGACTCTTTCCGTGCTGCCCCCCTGTAAAGTGCTGCCCTAGGCCTGGGCCTTGTCGGCCTAGGCCAGGGTACAGCGTTGGTACTGACTAGATGAGTAATGTGGCATTGCAGGCCTTGGTCTGTGATGACTCCCCCCCAAGGACATTATCTGCATGGAGTTTGTAGATTCTCCCCTAGTTTCTGTGTGTTTGCTCCAGGTACAGGACTATTCTTCCCCAATTCAATTCATACTGTTAATTGATTGCTGCCCAAACTGGTGCTTGTATGTTTGGGATTGATGTGAGTGGTGTGTATACATAGTGAAGTGCTTCAGAAAATGTTGGCAATAGAAAGTAAATAAAACACAACTTCTTCTGGCAAAGAAAATGTTCTACAGGCTCACCTTTCCCCCTTGTCTGTTATAAAAAAACTGCGTATGACTGCATATATTAACTGTTTATAAGTTTACATATTATAAATCTTAAAAATAATATACATTTTAAAAACAATATAAATTTTAGTGTGTGTATGCATAATTATACATACTGCACATATATATATATATATATATATATATATATACAGTGGGGACGGAAAGTATTCAGACCCCCTTAAATTTTTCACTCTTTGTTATATTGCAGCCATTTGCTAAAATCATTTAAGTTCATTTTTTTCCTTTAAAAAGTAAAAGTGACTCAGCGCATAGTATATATAACATCAAGAGTTCATGATAAATCAATCATAAAAAAGATAAAAAGCAAAGTGAAAAATTGGTGAATAGATACGTAAAAAACAAAAGACTAAAATGCACCAAAAAATGTGTCCAAAAAAATGTGTCCAAGTAAGATAATTGATCCGTGCTAGGAATGCCGGTATAGATAAATAGAATGGGGCTCCGGTGCTTATCTTCTAGTCTCTATTTGTATAACACAAAAGCAAATGAAAGACTGCCACACATATCCTCAAATAGGCTCACAGGACTCTCACCTCCAGATTTCTTTTAATGTTGCAGATAGCCACTTTCTTTTACTGCTGGTTAAACTGCTCCACACGCTAGGACTGTGTCCTTTGAATGCCCCGGTCTGTTGATCCAATCCGCTAAAACCTCATCAAACAGAGAGATAAGGGGGAAGGAGGGCAAAGAGGATGCACTTCCGGTTGCGTCCGTCCAGACCACTCCCTACGCGTTACGTCACACGTGACTTCTTCAGGGGATGGCTATCTGCAACATTAAAAGAAATCTGGAGGTGAGAGTCCTGTGAGCCTATTTGAGGATATGTGTGGCAGTCTTTCATTTGCTTTTGTGTTATACAAATAGAGACTAGAAGATAAGCACCGGAGCCCCATTCTATTTATCTATACCGGCATTCCTAGCACGGATCAATTATCTTACTTGGACACATTTTTTTGGACACATTTTTTGGTGCATTTTAGTCTTTTGTTTTTTACGTATCTATTCACCAATTTTTCACTTTGCTTTTTATCTTTTTTATGATTGATTTATCATGAACTCTTGATGTTATATATACTATGCGCTGAGTCACTTTTACTTTTTAATTTCATTTAAGTGTGTTGGTGCACATATTAGATTCTGCAGCAGGTAGCAACTTTTATAACACAGAATTTTATCTATTTATTTATGGTTTTTGATATTTATCACAGTATTTTTAAACACCTTTATTGTATTCACTATAATTAGCATTTGCACTTTTAGCACTTTTAGTGATCAAATATTATATGATTATTTAGCGGCGCGAAGGACACATTTCACTTCATTTTTTTCCTCATTAATGTACACAACGCACCCCATATTGACAGAAAAACACAGAAGTGTTGACATTTTTGCAGATTTATTAAAAAAGAAAAACTTAAATATCACCTGGTCCTAAGTATTCAGACTAGGGATGAGCCGAACACCCCCGGGTTCGGTTCGCACCAGAACCCGCGAACGGACCTAAAGAATTAAGAATTAAGGCAGCTCTGAAGGCAAAAGGGGGTCCACCTGTATATATATACATATGTCAGCCCCACACGTACACAAATCTGTAAACACACAAGCCTCTGGCCTGTCCTGTACACAAACAGCCCCCTCCCTTTCCTTCACAGCCCCTACTTGTAAAGGAAATCTTCCTACCTAGTCCCAGCTTGTTTTCACAAAGCTGACATGTTGCTGACACAAAGGAGCACAGTACAGGCAGATCACATGAGGGGTGCACATGCACATAGTAGCCAGAGGCGGCAGTAAAGAAATTGATGTCTGAGCTCAATGACACAGAGAGCAGCAGAGGCTGCAAGATCATTTCTATAGCGCACAACACGGCTCCCCTTCACCCGTCCTGCCTTCTTCTGGCCCGGGTGGGCCCCGGGACACCTTACAGTTATACCGGCTGTACCCCCCTGATGGAGACCCTGAGGGGATCACTGCTGTTTAGACATGTGCAATTAGTTTCGTTTTTTTTTTTGTTTTCCGTTAAAATTCGTTATATTTGTTCATTTGTTATCGTACGAATGAACGAGTGATTCGCTAAAAATTTTAACGAATAACGAATGTTCGAATCGAACAAATGTGAAAAACAACGAAAATCCGAAATAACCAAATTAGAAACAACGAAACTACGAAAGAAGAAAATCCGAAAAAAAAACGAAAACAGGAATAACGAAAATCAAAATGAACGAAAAAATTTGTACATTCGTGACTTTTTTTTTGTTGTTGAATTGGTAATTTTCCGTGTCCCTTACAGTGGCGCTGCCTAACGTGCTTCGAATGGATTGAACGAAAAAATTTGTACATTCGTAACTTTTTTTTTTCGATTCGTAATTTTCTGTGTCTCTTACAATGGCGCTGCTTAACGTGCTTCGAATGGATTGAACGAAAAAATGTGTAACTTTTTTTTTTTTTTTTTTTGCGATTCGTAATTTTTTGTGTCTCTTACAATGGCGCTGCTTAACGTGCTTTGAATGGATTGAACGAAAAAATTCGTACATTCGTAACTTTTTTTTTTTCGATTCGTAATTTTCCGTGTCTCTTACAATGGCGCTGCTTAACGTGCTTCGAATGGATTAAACGAAAAAATTCGTACATTCGTAACTTTTTTTTTCGATTTGTAATTTTCCGTGTCTCTTACAATGTAATAATAGCATACACATTACATAAAATTATGAATTATGCTCCGATTACGAATCTACGAAAACAATGTTACGAAAGTACGAATGTAACTAAATCTACGAAAATACGAATGCGTCCGAATTTCGAATAAATGAAAATTAAACTAACGGAAAAACGAATCAACGAAAAAATAACTCTTACGAAAATACGAATCGTTACGAATACGAACACCGACGACTTACAAAATTACGATTCGTTACGAATCAACAGAAACGAACAGAAACGAAACGAAAATAAACAAATTTTCCTGTTGAGCACATGTCTACTGCTGTTATGTGTCCCTTAAGGCCCGTACACACGATCGGACTTTTTGACAACCAACATGCAAATTAGCTGTTTTGGACCAACATCCGACCGTGTGTACGCTCCATCGGACCAACTTTTTCCAGGTTTCATCTGACTTTTGTTGGCTGTGCGAACGGACCAACTTTCTGCCAACAAAAGTCTGATGGACCAAAGTCCGACCGTGTGTACACAAAACCATAGGACTTTTGTACAAACCAATGCAGAACCAATGCAAAAGATCAGACAACACTACAGAAGTTGACCAAAGGTGGCGGTAAAGAGCAGAAAAACCAAGTGATTTGGTGAAAGTTGGCTGAAAAAGTCCTGCCGTGTGTATGCAATACCAACTTGGGGCCAACGCCCTTTGGACAAAAATTCACGGGAAAGTTGGTCCACGGTCCGATCGTGTGTATGAGGCTTTATTGTAACAAACTGTCATGGCTGACTTAGGAAATCTGAACAACACGGCGGTCTTGCCCTTTCACACAACCATTTGAGGGGCTCAGTCTGCATTATCATCACACAGGTTCTCATTAATTCTTCAACAACATCTGCCAGGGAATGACCACCGTAAAAAAACGATTTCTGCCTGTAGACTGCCTGGTGCCATGTAAACAGCCATGTCATCTCAGTTGTCAAGCCATCTTATGCCAAGCTGTAAAAAGGCCTGCAGCTGGAACATCCAAGTGTTTTCATGGAAAAATAGGATTTGTAAGCCAAGCAAAATGAGGGAGTTTCAGAAGAGAGGCATGTTCTGAAGTGCTCGGGGAACGGAGCCAAATCCCTCAATAAATAAAAGATGCCAGGTGTGTTGTGTCTTTTATATTAGAATGTAATCTCCAATCCAAAGCCTTAAAATAGAAGGCAAGTCTCCACAAAATCTCCTCAACTAAGGTGATCCTAAATTATTTATTATTACTGGTGTTTAGTGGCTAATGATTAAAAAGTGCCTTTTGAATAAACATTGCCCTCTTTTGTCTCAAGAATCTCACTTACCAGCCAGCCTGCAACAAATCAAACTTGACTATGGTATTAACTATGGCTTAACCTGTTACCAATAAACCCATCCCTCCCTCTAATGACCACACAACACATGGGTGAAGTGAATTGGCCACAGCAGCCATTTTATTAACCAATATATACATTTCCATAATTAACATAAAATAACGTAATAACCTTTTTATCTATATATATATATATATATATATATATATTTCCAGTTTTATCACCAGCATGGGGCACAAGGTCCAATAGGCATAACCCATAACTGTACCTGCTAGTCACTTCTCAGGCCTCAAGTCGCTAAAGCCTCCGACCCAGAGACAACTAGCAGGTACCCATATACCAACTGGGAGCCGCCCTCAGACGGGTCCCTAAACCATGCCCTTTTAGGTGCCCATATGACCTTAGCAAGTGCCTTGCACCCCGCCAAATAACCACCAACCAGTATTTATCCAACCCTCTCCCCACCAGCACCAAGCTCCTCCAATCGTAGGGCAGGTGGGTCGGAAGCTCCTTACCCTCACGGCTCCTCGTGCAGACTGGCCCCTCCCCTTCCTGCCTAACTTAACTTACAAGCTACCGCCCCGTCCTATCAGCCGGCCACCCTGCTACGTCTCCCCTGCATGGCTCCACCCCCGTTAACCCCTGTCATGCCGGCCCTCCGCCGAATCCCTTCGGCATTGCTCCGGGCCTCTCTGTCCTATCTAACAGTGCACGATAAAACCATTGGCTCCCACGGCTGTCAATCAAATCCAATGATGCAGTGTCGGGGGGGAATGGACACAGATGCGGGACTCGGGAGCACGCCCACACGGGTGTCCTCCGAGGAGAGCGCTTCTCCAACGTGGACACTCGATTCAGGGAGGAGCCAGGAGCGCCGCTGAGGGACCCCAAAATAGGTAGATCAGGGCCACTCTGAACTGCCCAGTGGGGGTAAGTATGACATGTTTGTTTTTTTTTTTTTTTTTTTTTTAAACAAGGGTTTACAACCCCTTTAACTATACAGTACTTGAAGCTGGATACCAGGTATAGCAATTTTTACATAGTTACACTGGACCCACTTGGACCAGTCTTTTTGTGCCATATCTGTTGGGTCTCTGTAGAAGACAGATATCACTGTCGTAGACACTGCTACCACAGTGATTGCTGCTAGCTTCCGTGTCCCATGCGGGCAGCTGCCCTGCTGCTTGTTGAACACAGGAGGCCCCCCACCTGACATTGGTGCCATTCAGAGAACACGTTCCATCTGTCCCCAGGTGGAAATTGTGATGTCACCACCCCGCCTCTCCACCTCAACTAGTGAACCGTTTGCATCAATTTCGAAAAAAGAAAGTGTTCCCTGAATGGTACCCACGCCAAGCGTGCTACCTCCTGAGTTCACAATGCAACAGGGCAGCCAGTTGGCACAGGATCCGGAAGCAAGTTGAGATCACTGTAGATGCTGAGCCTGCTACAGTAATTTCCTTCTTACTTACATTGATCCAAGCTGAACCAATGCAACTATGTAAAAATTACCTGAAATTCATCTTTAAACACACGTTGATAAGACTGCTATAAAGAAGTTAATCTCTTTCTCGTGACATTTAAAAATATTTTAAAAGTTGAGAGTTGCCCCTTTAATAACATTTAATTACAAAATGGTTGAAGTAGAAATAGCAATTACAAGCAATTTTTTTTTATCAAAAGTGGAGTTTATCGTTAAGTGATAGTGTCATTGGTGAAACATGTTCTTTTTAAAGGTTATGGTTGAGCAAATCATTTTGTGCAGACTGGGATTTGTAGCAGATGGGGTGGATTCACAGGAAGAGGGATTTTTACAAATATTTTGTAATAAGCCTGTCATGCTGATTCAGTTATCTCTAAACGTAAAGAGGGGTCATTGATTGATGGTTGGAGAGCTGAAGGTCTAGGGAACCCCGCAGGGTCTCCTAGTGTGGACATGAGCTAGTAACCACCAGACTATCTCCTGAAAGCAAATACTTGGCCTGATAAATAAATCATGGGGTTGAATTTGGCAAAAATATTTTCTTGTAACAAAGGACTATCATAAATCGGAATTAATAAACAAAACCTAAGTATTCATGCTGCGTTGACTAAAAAAGACATAAAAATACATAGATATTGTAGCTGTTAATCCAGCTTGTGCGAGTCCTCAACTTCTGGTGGAGGGCCGCCAATGATAATCCTGTTGCCGAATTGACAAAAGACATGATGGCTCTCTGATGCAAATCTCTGTTGAAGTCATCATGTTGGCATCCTGCACCCAGAAGGTGTTGTTGGTTGAAGACGGAGCTGACACAACTTCCAAGGTGATAGCAGAAGACCTTCTCCCCACCTTCCAACCCAGGGGTCAAGTCCTGGCAAAAAAAGTGTGGGAACTCACACCCAAGATCCCACCAAAAAAAATTAAAATTATACGCTCATTTGCACGAACGCTTCAAAAGTGGTATTTTTTATCCAATTTTCATATTGTGTGTATGAAGCTTAACTGTTAGTACATAAAAATAAACAATCCGCAATATACATAAATACAGTAATTCTCTGAATAATCAGCATTCATTCAATTGTGCTTCCATGCAAATGAGAACATTATGTTCTGATCTTTATTGGGGAATTTTATTTTGTATATAGAGTGTTTATGTGGTGAGTTTACACTTTTCATTGAACAGAGTTTGGATAACACAGGGTTAAACGGAAAGGTCATAAATTAACTGCACATTATCTGGCCAGAATGCTTGGGGAGATAGTGATGTGTTCCTGCTTAGGATATGTATGTTAGCTTGGGGGGCTGCAAACTCTGCAGGGCTCCAACACACGCTCGCTGCTATTCCAACCCTTCACATATTTCCACATAAACTTCCCTCCTGGCATTAAACTTTGCCAGGTATTGTGCTCAGCTTACCACCCCAAACTGATGTTCCTCCCTCAGCTCACCTCTCTCCCTGCATGTCCTGTGAGCAGAATAGCTGTGCTTCTCATCATTTGGCATTGAAGATAGAGGAGGGGGGTTCAGCGGGACACACAGAGCAAGTATGCATGAGACTGAGGGGGGAGATGAGGAGACAAAAAAATCAAGAGGGGCCGGCGGGGAGGAGCGCATCACAAGAGGTCTGACTAAATACAATCTCTTAGCAGCAGGGACCTGATCTACCCTTCAGCTAGCTGTGATTGACAGGTAGATTGAAGCGGAAGCTGTCATGGGGCCCCCTACTGGCAATGCCTGAATGGTCAGTTGTGTCGGCAGCTGCTGGTACCTTGGAGATGAGGACGCCGCCTATTTGTTTGCGGCGCCCTCCTCTCGCTCCACGCACAGTACAGGCAGCTGCAGCTTCCAGATGGATGGAGGCGCTGCCTGCCTGAGCCAATAGCAGGAGCGCCGCCGTCCTGGTCACGTCGGCGCGTACACTCACATTGATTCCTAACATCATACCCATCAGAGGGCAGTGATGACGCCGCTGCCGAGACGCCGTCGTCATGACAGCGGAGACGCATCTTTCCCCTCCAGAACACGCAGAGAGAGGAAATCTCCTCTGATTGGTTTCGCTGGTTTCAATCCACTCCCCCCTTGTTTGATGGAAAGGTCCATCCACCAATACACATTCATACCAGTCTTTCCCAGCTGTTTCAAATCCCCTATTACTTTCATTTGGCGCCGTTTTTTCAACACAGAGGGCTATATAAAAAGACAAACACCAGGAGCACTTAGTATGCACGCTCCCTACCGACCTGCAGGACCTATGAGATCATCTCCACCTCGGCTTTCCAAGATCAGATTTTTTATCTCTATCTTGGCCAAACTGAGGATTGAACTTTGGCCATCTAAGCATCAAAATCTTTGTAAGTATAGGTACTACAAATTTGGGAATATGGCCCTTTTCTTACACAATGGGCCCCCATACGTAATCATTTATTTATAGTTTATTCTTTACTATTTTTCATAGGTCCTTTTTCCCATTATTCCCAGATTCTTTTGGGGTAATAATAGGATGCAATGGGCGGAGCATTCGGTGCATCAATATTAAGCTTTGGCTCTTTAGCGCTCCTTATGCGATGATAACAAGTTTTGATCTCCATTGGTGGTGTCTGGTGGCGAAAGAATATGCACATCAACCTGTGGAATTGTTGAGCGGATACATAGGTAGATTGTTACTTATATTATATTTATATTTTTGTGTTTCCAATAACTTTATATTCATTTTTTTTGCTGCATTGTACTAATGTCATATTCTATTTGTAGAAAGAGTGGCTTCCCTGAGGAAGAAATTACATACATATGCACATTTCGAAACGCGTTGGATTTTCAGACTACTGTACATCCAGAGTCAATGTTTGCTCATGTCTCTGTATTGTATTTTTATTGTAGCATGAAATGGCCACTCACATATGATGTATGATATGTATGCAGCTACTGTGTAAATACACCTCCATTATTTGTGGATATCTGTTGGGATATTTTTTCTCTGCTTTTTCCCCTTTTTTTGCTTTTTGTATTTGTTTGATATATAAATAAATTTTCCAATATTTTTAAATATATATTGTTTAGTCGTTGACTACATTGCCTTAAAAATCCCATTTATTATGAGGTACTAAAAATCCACATTTATCAGGGATGATGGCAATGACATGCCCCTCTTCATGAGTCCAACTCCATTTTCAGCTTTTCCACCTCTGACCTTCCCTTAGCAGGTCTGTGGCTTGGTTTAGGATGACCTTGGGGCTTAGGACTGAGGAGGACCTTGTGCTAAACCACCTTTGGGGAATTGGCTGGCAACAATGGGAAAAATGGTTGGGATGGTACTGTGTAGTCATGCTGAGTTTTTTTGTATTGGGACTGTGTAACATGAAGAGGATGTATTGCTGTGTGTGCCTAAAGCCCCGTACACAGGCCGAATGTTGGGAGACATCGCCGATTTCAAAGAACCCGGCCAACTTATGGCCTGTGTGTTAAGTTGATGCAGTAAAGTGTTAAAAGCATCTGGACTGGGCATTCTTTTATTCCGGATAACAGGCCTCAGGCCGGGAATATGTACAGAGGTGGGCCTCATGTCAGGAGTGTGACTGACACAGATATGGCAGAGTACACTAAATTACCAAAAGTATTGGGATGCCCGCAGATGAACTTTAATGGCATCCCAGTCTTGGTCCGTAGGGTTCAATATTGAGGTGGCCCACCCTTTGCCGTTATAACAGCTTCAACTCTTCTGGGAAGGCTGTCCACAAGGTTTAGGAGTGTGTCTATGGGAATGTTTGACTATTCTTTCAGAAGCGTATTTGTGAGGTCAGGCACTGATGTGGACAAGAAGGCTTGGCTCGCAGTCTCTACTCTAATTTATTCACTATCAGGTTTAGGTAAGGACTCTGTGTAGGCCAGTCAAGTTCCTCCACCCCAAACTCACTCATCCATGTCTTTATGGACCTTGCTTTGTGCATTGGTGGGCAGTCATGTTAGAACAGGAAGGGGCCGTCCCCAAACTGTTCCCACAAAGTTTGGAGCATGAAATTGTCCAAAAGGTCTTGGTATGCACATTTGTTAAAAAAAAAAAAAAGGTCTTGGTATGCCAACGCCTAAAGAGTTCCCTTCACTGGAACTAAGGGGCCAAGCCCAACCCCTGAAAACAACCCCACACCATAATCCCTCCTCCACCAAATGATTTGGACCAGTGCACAAAGCAAAGATGAGTGAGTTTGGGGTGGAGGAACTTGACTATTAAAGTCACAGATAGTAATAAAACCTGACAAATGGTCAAAATTTTCACACATCCAATTCAAATTTAGAAAAAAAAAATCTAGCTGGCAGCTAGGAAAACGTATCAGCAGGTCTAACTAGCCATGTTTTGAGCATACATTTTTTACTGCCTGTGTTTCATGTGCTTACGTATTTTGATCTAGGAAAAAGTCCTTCTTTCCCACCTCAGAAGGTTGAGATGGATGGATTTTATTCTGCTCTGCTCCCCTGCTGAGTACTGAACAATTGATGACAAAGCTAACTAAAATTCTCATTTCCCAGCAGTTCCCACATATGGTCCTCAGATTATTTCTTGTTCTATAGATGGGAGAATTCATTGTACAGGCGGTCCCCGGGATACAAACAAGATAGGGTCTGTAGGTTTGTTCTTAAGTTGAATTTGTATGTAAGTCAGAACAGGTACATTTTGTAAGTCTATCTACAGACAAAAAAAACATTTTTAAGCTTTTTGGATTGCATAGGGAAGTGTTAACACCCCTGTAAGGTTTGTTTTGCTGTCTGTGCCCCTGTTCAGAAGATTTCACCTCACTTTCTGTCCCTATTACAATTGGATTTAGAAAATGTTTGGCTGTTGTGGAAACAAGGATTGGTGATAACAGTGGAGACACTGTTTTCCCATAACTCTTATGCCCTGTACACACGATAGGATTGTCCAACAACAAAATCAATTTTTTCTGACGGATGTTGGCTCAAACTTGTCTTGCATACACACGGCCACACAAAGTTGGTTGGAAATTCCGAACATCAAGAACGCGGTGACGTACAACACGTACGACGAGCCGAAAAAAATGAAGGTCAATAGCCAGTGTGACTCTTCTGCTTGATTTCGAGCATGTGTGGCACTTTGTGCATCGCAATTGTGTACACACGATCGGAATTTCCGACAACAGATTTTGTTGTTGGAAAATTTGAGAACCAGATCTCAAATTTTGTCTGACGGAAATTTCTATGGAAAAATGTGTGATGGAGCCTACATACGGTCAGAATTTCCGACGATAAGATCCTATCACACATTTTCCTTAGGAAAATCCTATCGTGTGTACGGGGCAATACAGGAGTGAATTTCTCTTCCTTGGGGTAGATTTCCTCTCACTTCCTGTTGTCGCGCTCCGTTTGTAAGTAGGAGTCTTTTGTAAGTTGGATGTTTGTTCCCCGAAGACTACCTGTACAAGGAAAAGAATGAAAGAGAGAGAGAAGGGACCTGGGGGAGAGATGTGCCCCAACGACCAGCTGAAGACGGTAATTATGAGTCATCCAACAACCAAATGGGTCATGCCTTTCTTCCCAACAACCAAACGGGTCATGACTTTCTTCCCAACAACCAAACGGGTCATGACTTTCTTCCCAACAACCAAACGGGTCATGCCTTTCTTCCCAACAACCAAACGGGTCATGCCTTTCTTCTGGAGAGACATGTTCCCTAGGAAAGTGGAATCTCTGAACAAAAGAGAGACCCTCTATTGCAGTGTTTCCCAAACTTTTTTGTGTTGCGGCGCACCAAAAAGATCTAAAAATGTTTGTGACACACCTGAAAAGATTTAACAATTTTTGTGGTGAAGAACTTATTTATTTTTACATATATATTTAATTTTAAATTTAATTTGAAGGATGTGCTGGGAACAAGCACCTCGTTTGACAATGCTGTATTGCAGATCAGACAGAATGGCAATTGAGCATCTTCAGATCCCGAAGCGATGAAACCATAGTTAATGTAATCTTTTCTTTGTACTTTCGCTAGCTTCCTTGCTTTTCATTTAACAGTTTCTCTTTCAGAGTTCCAGACTCGATTAGGTATATCTCCTTCGCTAAAGAATGAACAAACGTTATTTATAAACATCAAAGTTGGAATGGAATGGTCTCCATTGTTATAATATAATTTGAGGGATCAAGTCCTCCCGAGATCTCGCACATGTCTCGTTTTATGAAAGAAAATGAATGACAGACTGACAGAGATTGCGTTTTTATATATGTTATTTTTTTAACTTTTGCAACATTGATTTACCATTTCAATATGTTGAAGGTTTCAAAACACTAGCAATTTAAAATATTTTTCAAAACTCCCACGGTACACCTGCAAATCTCACACACCACACAAGTGTGACGTGGAACACAGTTTGAGAATCACTGCTTTATTGGGAAGTTCATGAGTGATTGAGAGAATCAGAGTAGGACCTGTTAAAGTGTCTCTATTCACAATAAAGGACCTTGCAGATATGGAGAATCTTTATTCAAGTAAAAACTTCACAATAGAGGCTTGACAAGAAGCACTTTGACACATTTTACGAGAAACAATTACTTTTTTGCTTAATGAGGGGGACTAAAGATTCTCTGTCCCTGGAAGTCCAGTGGGAAACCTTCACGTCCAGAAGTGTGGATCTCCTAGATCACCTGTATCATTACTGTATCCTGTAATGCGGCGTACACACGCTCAGACTTTCCGGCGGGATTGTCCACCGGACCTAGTCCAGCGGACAAACCGCCGGACTTTCCAGTGGAGGTCCTCCAGACTTTCCAAGCGGTTTCTTGGTGTATTCCTAAAGAACCAGGGTCTGTAAGCTCTACGGGGTATGTGTAACACCACTACCAAAGGTTAACGCGCATAGGTAGTTGCCATGGGTAACCAAAAGGAAGAACAGCTACAGCAACCAGTCACTTGGCCCGGGAACCTGGTTAGGTGACAGGTCCTCTGGTAGCGAGGGGGTCAGTGCTCTGATTGACTCCCTAGCTGTCCGGGAGCAGGCTAGCATTACAGAGATCTAAGGCCTGATCAATAGGTATGGGAAGGAAAGAGTTAACTCAGGACATGTATGAGACCCGAGCTATGTGTCTGGCGGGGTTTCATTCCGTTACTGGAAGTGAGGTAATAGGGGTATGCTGGACTGGGGGCGTGGCCATTGGCTCTGCGTGCATGTGTGTATATATATATATATATATATATATATATATATATATATATATATATATATATATATATATATATATATATACATATATATATATACACACACACATATACACTGTATATGTATGTGCATACAGACTCTTATAAACAAAAAATGTAAACAAACATTTTAAAATGTATTAAAACATGGATGGTGTTAGTAGAGCAGTGGATTGGGTCAGCATGGCAATTGATGGCGTCAGTAGAGCAGTAGGTGCCAGTAGGGCAGTGGATGGTGTTAGTCAGTAGGGCAGTGGATGGGTCAGTATTGCAGAGAATAGTGCCAGTAGTTTTTTATTTGTATTATTTTTTACAATTTAATAATTTTTTGTATTTTTTACAATATTATTGTTTATTTTATTTATTTTTACAATTTTTTTTAGGAGCCCAGCTGGTGATATGTAGGGGGTCTAAACAGCACTTTTCTAGAGGATTTTCCCGAGCTGAGAGCCAGGGACCAGTAGTGTCCCTTCCACCTGGAAACTGAGCTGTGCAATGGGGAAATAGGAATATTTAACCACTTTTAGGTGCAAAGTGATCTACTTTTACTACACCACAGTTCCGACAAGCAAATTAAAGCCCTGGCCTGCCCTGCAGATTGATATAAAAGAGGCCTGGACTTTAATTAAATTGTCAGAACCACAGTGCAGTAGATCACTCTGCCTGCACCCAAAAGTAATTACATAGTTCCTTTTTTGCCCTCAGGTCCTTAACTGAACAATGAGACCTGGGAAGTTTTTTTTTAATAGCTGCAGAACGGGGGTGCCCAGAATGTGTCAGTCAGACTCCTCTCTCTACTGCTGAGCCCCACTGCTGAATTAGCAGGGACGGACAGAGTGATGTGCACGAGCTGATAAGGGTGTGCCCGGGCACATCTGGCACACCCAGTGCGCATGCCTATGGTAAGCCTTTTATTTGTTTAGCTTTTTGGTAATGAGTTAATGTACAATTTACCCATGTATGCTAATGTTGTTCTTTCCACAATATTATGATATTATTTTTATGGGTGATCACTTTGGAGCTGATTTACGAACGGTTTGCGCCATAATTTGCGGCGCACGGCGATGCGCAACGGCCGTTTTCGTATTTACAAAACATTTGCGCCTGTAACACAGCGCAATTTCCTATTATCTTGCTGGCGCGTGGGAGGCGGTGATCGGTGCGCCGCTATAGACATGGCGCACGGCATCTTCATCTCAGGATTAAAAGAAGGTGGAAGTGCCAATATTATGGGGGTGATGTGGGGTGATGTGAGGAAGTATAGATATAACTGTCCAAGTAACAAATATGCCCAAAATAGAATGAGAAAGTAACTTTCCCTGAACAAGCCTACTGCGCCGGCAAGTACACTTATGCCGCGTACACACGATAGGAATTCTCGTCAGAAAAAACTCTGCCGGTTTTTCCAACGGAATTCCGACGGAATTCCGCTCAAGCTGTGTTGCCTACACACGATCACACCAAATTCCGACGGTCAATAACACAGCGCATAAAAAACGTTCGACAGCACTATAAAAGGGAAGTTTAATGCTTCCGAGCATGCGTCGAATTGTTTCCGAGCATGCGTCGGAATTTTGCGTGTCGGAATTGCCTACACACGATCGGAAAAGGTTCTCAATTCAAAGTCCGTCGGAAATTCCGACAGAAAAAGACCGATGGGCATACACACGGTCGGAAAATCCGATGAAAAGCTCCCATCGGACTGTTTCCATCGGAAATTCCGACCGTGTGTACGCCGCTTTAGAACTGCGTGAGGTCAATTATTGCACTGCGCATGCGTAAGCGGCATTTACACGTGTTTAAGTGCTCTGGTTCACTGCGCCGGCAAAATCTTAGTAAATGTCAAGCCACGTAAATTCATTTGCATAAGTTGAACGGGCGCACCTCTCAACTTGACTTTTTTTTTTTGTTACGCTGGTTCACTTCTATGTTTTTTTTAAGGCTATTTGCACACAGGTCATGTTAGCATTAAGAAAAAAAAAAAATAAGAAAAAAATGCGTGGGGGTCCCCCGAAATTCCATACCAGGCCCTTCAGGGTTTTTTTTTTTAATATTCCTTGCATTTGATTGGGTGTTCTTTGCAAAGTGAAATTTTACCACATTCACTAAGTTCTGGGGGAAACTCCCTTACAAAGTGCAACTTCCCTTGCAAAGTCTCTTTGCCTTTAGTAAATCAACCTCATAATGTCAAAGCACGTTGACGTTTATGGAGTTTATTTACTAAAGGCAAATAGGCTGTTTACTTTGCAAGGGATGTTGCACTTTGTAGATAGATGGGCCCCAGAGCTTAGTGAAATTTTCCCTTTCCAAAGAATACCCAGTCTTATCTGAGCACTCCTGGCTTGGCTGATTATCTGTTCCGGTTATTGAACTTTGGCTATGTTTTGATTACATTTGTTTTTTTTTTTACTTTTATTATTAAACAAGTGTGATTTAACTGTACTTCTGTCTCGGCCTGATTTCACTGTTTCTGACAATTTGACACTCTCTTTGACCCATAACATTTGGATATTTCAACTTGGGTGAATGTCCTCTTCAGGGGGATCCTCGTCTTTGTGGTAGGCAGGGCCGGACTGGGATTGAAAACCAGCCCTGGAAAAAATTTCATACCAGCCCCACAGCATTATTATACCAGCCAAACAGCATAACGTCATTATTTTCTTGTTCATAAAAGGGAAAACCAGACATTTTAAAGCACATTTGAAGAGTGCACTTTATATAGATAAGACAGATACATGGTACAGTGGCTGCGTTTGATAGCATAGTGGCAGCATTTAATGGGCACGGTGGTGGCAATTTATGGGTACGGTGGCTGCATTTGATGTTACAGTGGCTGCGTTTGATGGCACAGTGGCAGCGTTTAATGGGCACAGTGGTTGCAATTTATAGGGACAGTGGCTACATTTGATGTCACAGTGGCTGCGTTTGATGGGCACAGTGGTGGCAATTTATGGGTACAGTGGCTGCATTTGATGGAACAGTGGCTGCGTTTGATGGGCACAATGGCTGCGTTTGATGGGCACAGTGGCTGCGTTTGATGGGCACAGTGGCTGTGTTTGATGGCACAGTGGCAGTGTTTAATGGGCACAGTGGTGGCAATTTATGGGCACAGTGGCCTGCGTTTGAGGGCACAGTGGCTGTGCTTGATGGGCACAGTGGTGGCAATTTATGGGCACAGTGGCTACGTTTAATGGCACAGTAGCTGTGTTTGATGGGCACAGTGGTGGCAATTTATGGGTACAGTGGCTGCATTTGATGGCACAGTGGCTGCGTTTGATGGGCACAATGGCTGCATTTGATGGGCACAGTGGCTGTGTTTGACGGCACAGTGGCAGTGTTTAATGGGCACAGTGGTGGCAATTTATGGGCACAGTGGCATGCGTTTGAGGGCACAGTGGCTGCGTTTGATGGGCACAGTGGTGGCAATTTATGGGCACAGTGGTGGCAATTTATGGGCACAGTGACTACGTTCAATGGCACAGTGGCTGTGTTTGATGGGCACAGTGGTAGCAATTTATGGGTACAGCGACTGCGTTTGATGGCACAGTGGCTGCGTTTGATGGGCACAATGGCTGCGTTTGATGGGCACAATGGCTGCATTTGATGGGCACAATGGCTGCGTTTGGGCACAGTGGCTGTGTTTGACGGCACAGTGGCAGCGTTTAATGGGCACAGTGGTGGCAATTTATGGGTACAGTGACTGCGTTTGATGGCACAGTGGCTCCGTTTGATGGGCACAATGGCTGTGTTTGATGAGCACAATGGCTGCGTTTTATGGGCACAATGGTGGCAATTTATGGGCAGTGGCATTTGTTTGAGGGCACAATGGCTGCGTTTGAGGGCACAGTGGCTGCGTTTGAGGGCACAGTGGCATGCGTTTGAGGGCACAGTGGCTGCGTTTGAGGGCACAGTGGCTGTGCTTGAGGGCACAGTGGTAGCAATTTATGGGTACTGTGACTGCGTTTGATAGCACAGTGGCTGCGTTTGATGGGCACAATGGCTGCGTTTGGGCACAGTGGCTGTGTTTGACGGCACAGTGGCAGCGTTTAATGGGCACAGTGGTGGCAATTTATGGGTACAGTGGCATGCGTTTGAGGGCACAATGGCTGCGTTTGAGGGCACAGTGGCTGCGTTTGAGGGCACAGTGGCATGCGTTTGAGGGCACAGTGGCTGCGTTTGAGGGCACAGTGGCTGCGTTTGATGGGCACAGTGATGCAATTGATGTTTTATTTATTTTCAGTCTGCGCCCACCCCCCCAAGAAATTGCAACGCTCTGAAAAAAATGTACTATTTTATTAGAGAGAGAGAGAGAGAGGGGGGAGAGAGAGAGAGTGAGAGAGAGAGAGAGGGGGGAGAGAGAGAGAGGGGGGAGAGAGAGAGAGGGGAGAAGGGGGAGAGAGAGGGGGGAGAGAGAGAGGGGGAGGGAGGGAGAGAGAGAGAGAGGGAGGGGGGGAGGGAGAGAGAGAGAGAGAGAGGGGGGGAGAGAGAGAGAGAGAGGGGGGGGAGGGAGAGAGAGAGGGGAGAGGAGAGAGAGAGAGAGAGAGGGGGGGAGAGAGAGAGGGGAGAGAGAGGGAGAGAGGAGAGAGAGAGAGAGAGAGAGAGAGAGAGAGAGAGAGAGGAGAGAGAGAGAGAGAGAGAGAGGGGAGGGAGAGAGAGAGGGGGGGAGAGAGAGAGAGAGAGGGGGGAGAGGGAGAGAGAGAGAGAGAGAGAGAGAGAGGGGGGGGGGGGAGAGAGAGAGAGAGGGGGAGGGGAGAGAGAGAGAGAGGGGGAGAGAGGGGGGGGAGGGGGGAGGAGAGAGGGAGAGAGAGAGAGAGAGAGAGAGAGAGAGAGAGAGAGGGGGGGGGAGGGAGAGAGAGGGCAGGCACCTTAATTCTTCTGATCCATGAGCGGCCGTCCACTTCTCCTATTCTCCTCGTGCAGACTAGTGGGCGGGCCGAATGAAAGAAGAAATCAGCGGTGCTGCGCTGCCGTGCGTGGGGCCGCACGGGCCGAATGCATGTAGAAATCATGCTCCTCCCCTCACTCAGGCAGACAGGCAGTAATATCTGTGTGTGCGGCGCGGATCAGAAGAGGAGATACAGGCGCGCGCGCCGCACACACAGGCTGCATTGCTAAGAGCAGCGGCCGCCTCTGCTGGGTTTTTTTCGCTGCGCTGACACTGCCAGCCAAGCGGCAGCCCCGAGACTAAAGCGGCCCCAGGGCACTGAGAGCAGACGGCCTACCGGGAAATTTCCCGGTATCCCGGTAGGCCAGTCCGGAACTGGTGGTAGGCTGCCGAATACAGGCCAATTAAGCTCAAGTAAGGACTTGGTCCACATTTTGATAACCTGTGAAAACATATTTCCAGCACCCCTCTACCATTATCTCTTATAAATAAGTATGGGAGGGGTTTTTATACTAAATGTGACCTTTAGTTATACATTGTGTTTGATGTATATGACCACCTTGATGCCACCAAATGCCTTTACGTTTCATTATATTATTTAAATTCTGTGATTATAAAATATATCATGTTGTTTTATTAACATGTATGGTTTATATATGTGTGGAAATTATTTAAATAATTGAAATAAAGTAGTCATATAGTTCCAAGGATGGGTTGCGGTACTACAGTTACTATTTACAAAAATTAAGCAGCGTTTAAGGATTCCACAATGTGAATAATTATACAATGCTAACGTTATTCAGTACATTGCATTGCATATAGACAGTAAAAAAGAAGAGCACACCCCCATATAAGGGCACCGTTGGTCCAACCGATTGTACTTAGCAACTTTTGCTGAGAGTGATACCCATTATGGATTGCCCAAACAAATGCATGTCTGTCCAAAAAATTCATGCAAGCCAACTTCCTAGAAGGAAGATGGATCTGAATGTAGTTCCTTCCTTGGGCAAAGGTATATGCAGTCCCAGTTTGCTATCCACATGCAAATAATATCTTAAAAATATATGATATGACGATACATAAAGACCATACTTAAAGTCTTTCACTTTGATTAGGAAGCTGAACCATTTGCATAGTTTTTACTGATATAGCCAGGGGTGGACTGACCATTCGGGCACTTGGGCACTGCCAGAGGGCCCCATGCCACTAAGGGGCCCCATCAGGGTTGCCAGCCTCAATAAAACCAGGGACAGTATGTAAAAATCTGTGTTTTTTTAAAAATCCCAAGATTATAGCTGCCCCACTTCTCCAGTACCTTTTCAACGTGTGTATACTGTGTGTGTATATTGTTTGTCTGTGTGTATACTGTATGAGTGTGTGTGTATACTGTGTGGCCCCATAATCTCCTATTGCCTGGGGGCCCCATAATATCCTATTATTACCTGGGGGCCCCATAATCTCCTATTGCCTGGGGGCCCCATAATCTCCTAATGCCCAGGGGGCCCCATAATCCTCTCCTATTGCCCGGGGGCCCCATAATCTCCTATTGCCCGAGGGTCCCATGAGTTGTCAGTCCGCCCCTGGATATAGCCCTTGTCCTTTAAACTCCAACTACCTACAAGTACATTCTCACCAGTGAGGTGAGAGGCAATTGAACATCTTTGAACAACTGGCCTACCCCCTGGTTTTCTGCAGCTGCATGAAAGTTGTAGCTGGGCCCTCTGGGCAACAACGGGCCAAGGTTACCTTGTGGGTGATGCATCTCCTGATTCTCATTTGCTTTAAAAAGAAGCTGTGTCCGGTTCTATATGACAATTGGAGGAGGTTCCAGCACTCGACTGACCCACAGTTAGAAGAAAAGGGACCCTAAGTCCTAGAAGGCTCTTGTGCGGCTGCATTGTGTGCACAAATGGTTTATCCACCACAGCTAGGGAGGTCAAAATTGGCCCCATCTTTGCATGCCAAGCTCAACATAGAGATGTTCTGCTTATCTATGGCCCAATCAAGCCAACAAGCTCAGCTCAGCAGCCAATTCAAATGATAAGATCCTGGAAGTGACCATGCAGGAGAACAGTAGATTTGGGCACCAGGATCTCAATGCTGCCCCGTTTTAGTTCAGAGGATCTTAGGAGGATATTAGTGTCACCATGGACTCAAAGTACAGAATCATTCTCCATGACGCCAGAAGCAGGAGCCTCACACTAGATTGTCATACAGATCTCTGCAATTCTTCATTCTTGTGGAAATTAAACAAATTTTCCAGCCATATCATAGTGTGATGTAACTGCAGTTTTCCCATTTTGCCTTACTCTTTCAACAATTAATCACAGTTTTTGTTCACTGCAAAATTATTTTTCCTGCGTAAGAGATTTGAACAGGACCCAAGAACATTTTAATCCCCTCTAACATTCCTCCCTCATACAGGTTCGCCCTCTTTTGTTCAGAATTGACCCCCAGACCACTTTCTGTACAACGCAGGCGATTGACGGATTATGTGGTGGAATGTATTACATAGAAAATACAGGTGTTGTATGTGATATAATGTGTACAAAGTGAGGCTATCGAGATCACTTTTAAGATTTATTTCCTGCTCAGTTCCGATATGATACATTGGAGACAGAGAGAGGGAGAGATAGTCTTATGCCCCGTACACACGGTCGGAAATTCCGACCGTGTGTACGGGGCATTATACTATCTCTTACACCTCTGTAAACCTCTGAAATAAAAAATGAACAAACATATTCTTCTATAGTGTGTACTTGCCTCTATCCAAAGCACTGAATGTGGCAGCACCAAGCAATCCCCAGAGAAAGCACCCCCCTCACCTCCAGTCAAGGCTGGCGATAGGGGATACCACCGGTCCTACTGTAGAGGGCCCGGGCACACAGGGGTACCCAGATAGCAGGGGAACCAGTGCGGCGGAACGGGAGGACAGTTACAGAAAAATGCACGGTGTCTCTCCCTCCAGCAGCTGAAAGCTGGTTTCTCCCCCTCTCCCTCCCACCAGCTTCAAGTTGCTGGAGGGAGAGAGTGCATTGTTCTGTAATTGTCCAATCCCCCTCCATGTGCTGCCCACATCTAATTCCCCCCTGTGCCCCCCCCCCCAGCAGTGCCGCCGGCTTCCCTCTCCCGTCGCCTGCTGCAGAGGTGGATGGATAATGGGGGAAGGGGTCGGTAAATATATGTCATTTACCAGCCTCTTCCTTTTCTGAATTGGACACAGTGAGTGATCGATACCGAACGCTCCTGTGTCCATTGATAATGGAACATAGTAAACTATATTTACTATGCATCAGTTTATGAATAAACAGGAGCCTCTGTATCCCGTTCATTTTCAGTGCAACAGAGGCTACAGAGAAAGGAAATATGTGCACTCAATGCCTTTCTCTGTCTCAAAGGAGGTATCAGGTGCCTGTTTAGAACCCTGATATTTCATCCAACCCCCCCAACAGTGTTGTAAAAAATAAAAACAATCGCAAAAAAATATAAAAAAAATAATTAAAATTATTTTTAAAATTGGAAAAAATTTTTTTTTTAATAATTGGAAAAGTTAATTTTTAAAAATCGTAACTTTTGTAATTAGGGGGAGCTGTCAGGTAGGCTTTACGGGGTCCTATGACTTCTAATGTCAGCCTTGCCCCCAGTACACAAGTGATTGACAACCTCAGCTGTGTAGGTTTCCCCTTTGAGACCGCGTAGAGGGGGGAGGTGTGCTTTTCTTCCACTCAGGTCTCAGATTACACTCTGTGCTCTATACTGTACTGTGTGTAACATCAGATCCCTGCGCCCTGTCTTCTGGAGCACAAACAAAAACTGTGTAAAATGTGTGCTTTGGAATGTGGTACATTAGACAGGGCTGCAGAAAAACAAGTATAACTTATATAGACGGGTTTGTTTCATCTCTGTGTATCACTCCTCCCTTAGTTACTTTATTTGTTATATGTAATGGTTTACAACCACTTCAATGTCACTGGGCTCATCTCTTGTCCCCTTTACGTATATTATCCTTTACCCCAATAATATTTCTACATCTTTATATTATCCCTTATCCCTATTAATGTCCCTGGACTCACTTTCTATGCCCTCTATATTATCACTTACCCCTGATCATGTCTCCGGACTTATCTCCCGCCCCCTTTATATTACCCCTCACCCCTGATCGTGTCCTTTATATTACCCCCTTCGATAATGTCTATGCACTCATCTCTTAAACTCTTTATATCACCCCTGACCCTTGATAAAGTCCCTGGACTCAACTCCTATCCCCTTTATATTAATCTTTACCTCTAATAATGTCCTTTGACTTACCTAATTTCTCCTCTATATTATCTCCTATTCCCCATAATGTCCTAGAACTCATTCCTGCCTGCAGGCAGATGCAGTCTATTTTCTCCACTGCAGGTGGCGCTCATCTGCAACAAGGTTCCTCTATGGTTTCCTGGGTCACTGGGGAGCTGATTGGATGCTGCTACCCCATGTGACTCTGGCAGCCATTTTGGGTCAGCCAGAGCCTATTTAAGGCCCTGGCTCAAATGCTTGGCGCACATTCCACATATCGGTAGTGTAGGGACAGGGTCCTGACGAGTAGGAAAAGAGCAGGGACATGCTATCCTTCCTGGAAGCCTCCCCGTTTGGGCACAGACCAGCCAGGCCGCATTCTATCTCTTGGGACAGATGCTGTTGTAGCATCCGAGATCTGCTGATACTCTTTTCTCTGCAACATCCTGTGAGGGTTCCCCGTCGGGTTGTTGTTTTTGTTTAGACTTTAACTTCAATACGGGTCTGTTATGGCATCTGGTCTCTGAGTGTTTACTGCCATCGCACCATGCTGCACCTCCCCACATGCTCCCCTCTCACCTAATCCATAACAATTACTGAATTCCTTTAAAAATTCTAAAACGAGGGCCTGTACTGTAATAACATACTATTTTTCATTGGTATACACTGTACACTATATACATTTACAGAAATTGGGTCAATTGTTTTAAAACTGTCTTTAAGAGGAAGTAAACCCTGATGGGTTTTATTTCCTCTTTGTTTCCCTGCAAAGGTAAAGCATAATGGGCTACTATGCATCGCATTGCATAGTAGCCCATTATGTGTCACTTACCTGACACAGAAGCCTGTGATGTCCCCGATGTCCCCGCTGGCTGGAAGCATCCATCTTCAGCCCTTTTCCTTCCGGGGCTGTGAACGCCAGCTCTGTGACTGGCCGGAGTCGCGCGGGACCCGCCAGTCACGGCATGACCCCAGCTAGAAGCGGCACAGCGTGCCCTTTCTACAGTGCGCATGCGCCGAATACATTGGCGCATGCGCAGAACAACTCATCATACGGGGAATTGTAAATATCTCCTAAACCGTGTAGGTTCAGGAGATATTACCAGCACCTACAGGTAAGCCTTAATCTAGGCTTACCTGTAGGTGAAAGTGGTTGTAAGGGGTTTACAACCACTTTAATGCCCAGACACATTTCAATGTGCCGCTTAATAACTCCAAAGAGGAGGCTCTTCTGTCTTGGTTCCCAGAACACCAACAGTTAAAATAATAACTGTTACATGGATCATTGCTTGCATGTCTCTTGGAGGGCCAAGGTCAAGTGCCTATGCTATTTAACCACTTGCCGATGGCTGGCCGCCATATGACGTCCTGGCTTTGTGCAGCTACAGGCATCATTCAGATATAGGCTTTTTTCAGCCGGCGATTCCCTACACCAGTGATGGCGAACCTTGGCACCCCAGATGTTTTGGAACTACACTTCCCATGATGCTCATGCACTCCGCAGTGTAGGTGAGCATCATGGGAAATGTAATTCCAAAACATCTAGGGGGGGCAAGGTTTGCCATCACCATAAGGTTTGCCCTATACCATAAGAACGATCATATCGGCTGGTCAGCCGCTTGATCGTTCTTACGGGTGGTGAGAGGGGAAGTCCCCCCCCTCCCGCAGCCCTCCGGTGCTTCTACTGACTCACCGGTGCGATCGGGGAGTCGGAGAACGGATCCGCCGGCCCCGGATGTTTACCATACAGATTTCTGGCGGACCAGATGGTCACCGGAGTTATGACGTCACGCCTGACCTCATACGTCAAGCCGAGATCTTTTTATTTAATTTTTTTATTTCAGGCTTCCCAGCCTAGAGGTGAGATATGAGGTCAATAAGACCCCACATCTCACTGTAAAGAGGACCTGTCATGCCATATTCCTATTACAAGGGATGTTTACATTCCTTGTAATAGGAATAAAAGTGATCAATTTTTTCTTTTTTTCTTAAAGTGTCAAACTAAAAAATGTAACGTAAGATTAACAATAAATTATTATTTTTTTTTTTCTTAAAGTGCCCCTGTCCCCGTGTGCTCGCAAGCAGAAGCGAGCGCATACGTAAGTCCCGCCCTACATATGGAAAAGGTGTTCAGACCACACATGCAAGGTGTCAACGTGAACGTTAGAGCGAGAGAAATAATTCTAGCCCTAGACCTCCTTTATAACTCAAAATATTTAACCAGTAAAACATTTTATAGTGCCGCATATGGGGATTTTTAAGTACTGAAATTTAGCGCCATTCCACGAGCGTGTGCAATTTTGAAGCATGACATGTTAGGTATCTATTTACTCAGCGTAACCTTATCTTACACATTATGCAAAAATTGGGTTAACTTTACTGTTTTTATTTTTTTTTTAAGCACAAAACGTGTTTAAAAAATTGCTGCTCAAATACCGTCCGAGATAAAAAGTTGCAACGACCGCCATTGTATTCTCTAGGGCAGTGATGGAGAACCTATGGCACGCATGCCACAGCTGGCACGCAGAGCCATTTCTGTGGTCACACAAGAGGGTCCAGGACAGAGCTAGAGGTCTTTCTCTCCTCACAGCCCCCCATCCCTCTCTTTCAGTCCCCCCTCTTTGTGTCCCCCTGCTTTGTGCCCCCCTCTCTCTCAGCTCTCTCCTCTCTCAGCATCTCTCTAGCACCCCTCTCTCTCTGTCCCTCTTCTATCTCTCTGTCCCTCTTCTCTCTCTCTGTCCCCCTTCTCTTTCTGTTCCCCCTCCCTCTCTCTGTTCCTCCTCTCTCTCAGCTCACCTCTCTCTCAGCATTTCTCTCACACCCCTCTTTCTCAGCCCTCTCCTTCTCTCTGTTGTCCCTCTCTCTCTCAGCGTCTCTCTCACACCCCCTCCCTCTCTCTCAGCCCCCCTCCCTCTCTCTGTTCCCTCTCTCTTTCAGCATATCTCTCACACCCCTCTCTCTCTCTGCCCCCCTCTCAGCATCTCTCTCAGACCCTCTCCCTCAGCCCCTCTCCATCTCTCTCAGCCCCTCTCCCTCTCTCTCAGCCCCCCTCCCTCTCTCTGTTACCCCTCTCTCTCAGCATCTCTCTCACACCCATCTCTCTCTCTATGCCCCCCCTCCCTCTCTCTCAGCCCCTCTCCCTCTCTCTGTTCCCTCTCTCTTTCAGCATATCTCTGCCCCCCTCCCTCTCTGCCCCTCTCTCTCTCTCTCTCTCATGCAAATTGCCGTGTTGGCACTTTGCAACACAAAACCAATGTATTTGTTTCAGTTTGGGCACTTGGGCTCAAAAAGGTTTGCAACTACTGCTCTTGGGTCTCTGCTAAAAAAAAAACATATATAATGTTTGAATGGGTTCTATGTAATTTTCTTGCAAAAAATATATGATTTTTTACATGTAGGACAGAAATGTCAGCATTGTCCTGGTTGGTAAGTGGTTAAGCTGCTTTATAAAAAAGTAAATAAAGATCAGTTATTGTGACATTCTCAAAAGGACTGTCAAATGCACTCACTTTATAAACAATTGTTAGGAGTTATTATGACCGCCAAAGTTTCTCTCAGCAAACATGTAGCTATGTATCCCACCAATGTATACTTACAGTGACTTGAAGCACCATCATTAAAGTCTACAATGGTTTGAAGACCCAACACAAGTATCCAGAACTGCTGATTTCTGGTACTGACATCAGCAGTCCCACCTTGCATACTTGCATTGGATCAGGGACAGAGAAAGCAGACAAAGGATCAGAATAACAGGCAGGAAACTAAAAATTTCTGTTTCAAATATTTTTATTTAAAGAACTATCAAGCGGATAACATACAAGAAGTAACATGCTGCAGATCATGCTTGAAGCAAACATGAGTAAGTATAATTAGGCAATAATAAATTCCAGATAAAGAAGAGGGAGCTACAGGTGATACATGGTTACATAATCAGATAAAGAACTTCCAAATAATTTCTACTGTAATGACACATAGGAAACTAGTACTGTCTTCCTCTTCTCTCCTTTCTCTCTTCCACTTCTTCCTTTTTTCTCTCTCCTTTTTTCCTTCTTTCTCTGCTCTTTACTTCTTACCTATATCTTCCTCTCCTCTTCTCTTACCTCCACTCCTTTCTTCTCTCCTCGTTCTCTATACTCATTTCCTCTTCCCTATCCTCCTTTCCTCTCTCCTCTCATCCTATCTTCTCTCTTCCTCTGCTCCTCCCTGTCATCCTCCTCCTCCTCCTCTCTCCTTCTTTTCTCCTCCCATGTGCTCATCTCCTCTTTACATTACTTTCCTTCACTTCTCGCCTCCCCTTCATATCGCATACTCTCTTTTCTCTCTTTTTCTAGTCTTTCCCCTCTCCTTGTTTCCCTTTCTCCCGCATTCTTGTCACTGTCCTTTTCCTTCACTTCTCTCCTCCCCTTCATTTCTCCTACTCTCCTACTCTTGTTTCTCTACCTCTCCTCCTTTTTTATTTTTCTAGTCATTCTCCTCTCCTTCTTTCCCTTTCTCCCTCATTCTTGACACTGTCCTTTATTATTGTTGTTCTTTTCTTCTACTATTATCTCCCTTCTCCTTTTTCTTTCTTCACCTCTTCCTTTATCTCTTCCTTTCAGCAATCTTTTTCTCTTTTCACTTTCACTGCTCCTCTTCTCGACTATCTCCTTTCTTTTTTTCCTTTTCTTCACACTTTTTTTTCTCCTGATCTTTCTCTTCCTCTTTGTTAATTTCTTCCTACCTCCTTTCTCCTCTCATACTCTTGACACCGCAGATGTCACGAACAATTACAGTATTAAAAAATATATATACATTCTTTAGGAAATCAGAAAAAATGTTTTTGCACATGTGTCAGTCTATGGTAGAAAAATGAATAACATGTACCAAAACAACAGACTTGTAGTTCCTTTAATGACTTGATACAATGATTTGGGTATGTAAATTAGACATTCAGTTGCTGCTATAACATACGCAGATGCTGCTAAATTTTCTGGGGCACCCAGGCAGCAATGATCTCTGGTCTGGTAGCCCACCCACTTTATAGATTTCTTCCCTCTCCTCTCCTCTGCTCTGCTCTATTCCTCTACCTCCTCTCCCCTCTCATACTCTTGACACCGCAGATGTCACAAACAATTACAGTATTAAAAAATATATATACATTCTTTAGGAAATTAGAAAAAACGTTTTTGCACATTTGTCAGTTTATGGTAGAAAAATGAATAACATGTACAAAAACAACAGACTTATGCCCGTACACACGGTCGGATTTTCCGACGGAAAATGTCCTATCGGACCATGTTGTCGGAAATTCCGACCGTGTGTATGGGGCATTATAGTTCCTTTAATGACTTGATAAAATAATTTGGGTATGCAAATTAGACATTCAGTTTCTGCTATGACATATGCAGATGCTGCATAATTTTTCTGGGGCTCCCAGGCAGCAAAGATCTCTGGTCTCATAGCCCACCCACTTTATAGATTTCTTCCCTCTTCTCTCCTCCGCTTTATTCCTCTACCTCCTCTCCCCTATCACACTTGTCTAGCTCTTCTCACTCCCTTTCACTCTTCTTCTCTCTTTGTTTACCAAGGTACTGTATACTTGAACTTGTAGTTGCTACAAAATAGATAAATAAAATGTGCCGCACCAATATATTCATTAAACGCGGTGTAAAGCAAACAAAACAAAAGCAACTATGCAAGTGTTCATCAATAATAGGCTTGATTATAAGTTGAAAAAAAAGTCCCAATACAAAAGGTCAAATCTTGTGGAAAAAATCATGAAGAGGAGGTGGTTGACCTTACCATGTGAAAATAATCCTTCTCATAAAGTGTTCAGAGGTCAGCCACCACCTCCCTGTGAAGTCAACACTCACCAGAAATGATGGCTGCCATTACAACAGCATACATGCCTGTGACTTTAAGTCAAACATCCCCAGCAAGCATGGGAACTTCGCCCAGTATCCACATCAAAGGCACTTCTCAGTTGAATCGAGCTGGGATAAATAAAGCTCACCGGGAGCCAAAAAGATACTCTAATAGTGTAGTATTTAATGTGACTCCGTATAAGCATAAGACCATTAATGAAATATATGATAGTGAATCTCTGCAAATGCACTCGTTCTCTTTCCATCAGAGAAACAGCCATAAAAACTAGATGGTACTTTACACCTTCTAGAATACATAATATGTTTGCTGATTCTTTGTTTTATGGGTTGTGCAACTAAGGGCTCCTATCTGCATATTTTTTGGAGCTGTAAAGTAAGTCAACCAATCTGGCAGAAAATATCTATAATGCAGTGGCGGCCCGTCCATAGAGGGTGCACAGGCGCCTTCTCCCCTATCCATGCGTCGGGCCCCCTGATCTACATATCAGTGGCACTAGACCAGGGTTTCTCAACCAGGGTTCCATAGAACCCTAGGGTTCCTCCATTGGTTGCTGGGGGTTCCTTGAGTAATGAGCAATTTCTGTTTCTCAGTAGGGATGGGCCCGGTGTTCGATTCAAACCCATGTTCGAATTGAACATTGGCTGTTCGTCTGCTCATCGAGTTCAGAACTCTGAGGGCCGTTCGCATCAAATTCGTGTGATGCGAACGGTCCACAATGCTTTGCTGGCTGATGATTGGCCAAGCATGCACTGTGACCCCGCATGCTTAGCCACTCATAGAGCCAGCAGCGAGGAGAGCAATAATTGGCCACAGGCAGGATGCCTGTGGCCAATTATAGCTCAGGGGGTTTAGTACACGCCCCACACTATATAAGGCCGCCACGCCGGCGGCCTTGTGTAGTGTGTTCCGGCGTTGAGGGATAGAGGATTGATAGGCAGGGACAGTCTAAACTATTTTCAATCATTCCTGAGTGGGGAAAGTGTAGGGAAAGAGGAAAAATAGGCAGGGATAGTGTGTTCTTCTCAGGCATTTGCGTGTGGGGAAAGTGCTGTTCTCTACCAATACAGCCATCTGCAGGAGTTAGTGTGTGTGCTGTGTGAGTCCAGCACAGCACAGTATACAACCTGCACCTGTATCTGCCCTTCTGCCCTGTTGTCATCAAATCCAGCCATCTGCGACATGACATTAAAGCTGCAAGCAGTTTTAAATGGCTTATTTTTTTCCTTTACAAATGTCATTTTGTGCAGGGACAGTTCTAAACACGGGAAACACATGCCACTTCACAGGCATACTTTAGACACCCCCCAGGTACCATATTTAAAGGAATATTTCACTTTTTTTTTTTCACTTTATGCATCATTAAAATGACTGCTCCAGAAAAAACGTCTGTTTTTAAAACTTCTTTTTGCATTGATACATGTCCCCTGGGGCAGGACCCGGGTCCCCAAACCTTTTTTATGATAATAACATGCATATTGGCCGTTATAATTAGCACTTTAGATTTCGAACGTTCGCATCCATTGTAACTAACAGGGTTCTAACGTTCGTGCGAACCTTCGGTCCGTTCGCAGGTTCTGGTGCGAACCGAACCCGGGGGGGTGTTCGGCTCATCCCTATTTCTCAGATAAGTTCCCACTGCCATCATTGAACTTTTTAGTTATTTGTAAGGGGGCAATTCTTCCCAGTGTCCACAAGTGTAAGGAGAATTCTTCCCACTGACCATCACACTAATGCTTCATGAGTTGTAGATATAGCTATTTTTAGCAGGGGTTCCCCAAGACCAGAAAGTTATATCAAGGGTTCCTGTGTTGAAAAGGTTGTGAAAGGCTGCACTAGACCATGGATTCCAATGCGGGGTGGGCGTTTTTAAGCACCTGTTAGATCACTACACTGATTAGAGCCAGAGGCTCTAATAGGCTTCAAAAAAGGGTGGCCAGTAGCATATAGTAGCAAATAAATTTTCGCTATTATCACACTAAAGTTGCTTCCCACCGATCAGGAGGCAGGTCTATGAGAACTGTTTCCCGATAGGCCAAAGCGTCAGGCAATCTAATTGGATGCCTAGCACTTGGCGGAAGAGGAGACACACGGCAGAGGAAGCTAGAGGAGTGGACAACAGAGCCGCCGTGGCTTTACCCCGGATGGTGTCCCCTCCTCCCCTCCTCCTCCAGTAGAGGAGGAGGGGACACCACAGCCCCACCACACGAGTGGGTGATTGCCGGACTGCCTGCAGAGGGGGGGGTGTTTCAGTTCTGTGCCACGCTGCCAGGGGGGTATTGTTTGTTTGCTGCACCCCCCCCCCCCCCCAAAGAAGAATCCACCAGCCACGCTGCTATAATGGCCTCACAAATCACATCTATTACTATAGCTGCTGCTATAATGGCCTCACAAATCACATCTAGTTCTATTACTCTTTCTCCTTCAATATGTTTACTATTTGCTCCAATTTCAGGATTGTCCTTCTTTTCAGTACAATTAATCTATACGTTTTTTGTTGCAACACCATGGGCCATTGCATTTAATTGGAAGAATCCTTCTGTATCTTTCCCACAAACTAAAGACAGAATTGATGGCATTATGCCAACAGAAAGAATATTTCATACGATTTTTGATTCCATGCACATTTTTCAGACAAAATGGGATGTCTGGTTTTCTAATATGAATATTATTACTGACTGTATTTTCTGTTTTTCCTTTTGGTATTATCCAACAAATTTTAAGATAAGATCTGTTATAGATATTCTATATTGTATTCTATATTTTATATATGCCTTATTTTATGTTTCATTTTTTTCTAATCGGACACTTACCTGTCCCAGGGTCCAGCGATGCGGGGGATCGAAGCCCTGCTCATCCTCCCTCTGCTCGGCGGCGGCACCTGCATTGTAACTGTGGGCACCCGGCTGTGGCTTCACAGCCGGGCACCCACTGCGCATGCGCGAGTGGAGCGACGTCCCGTAATTGGCCGCGCAGTCATCTGGGACCTGTCACGTGTCCCAGATGACTGACAGGAGAGAGGGGGCAGAGCTGACCCCTTTTTGCGCCGAGGGGAAGTGATGTCACCAGCCCAGGCATTGAAGGAGGCAGACTACGAGGGACCCCCTAGCAACAGGCATTTAGAGGTGAGTTAAAAAACATTTTTTTTCAAAATTATTTTTTTTTTTTAGGAATTTTAATGATTTTTTTTTTTGTGTTCAACATTACTTTAAGTATACTGCTTGTAAGTGAAAGCTACAACCTAATTTGGAGATGACACCACAGCGCAGAAAATCCTGTGTCAGTTGCTACAAAATGATTGCCTAATAAAGCCTCTAGGGGCTGCTGTTCTCTTAATGAGATATTATAAGAACGCGTGTAATTGTTGTGACCTAGTTTAGGAATCAAAGAGCGTCCGTTTTAGTATAAACAGACAACATCGGAGGAAAAAAGCCTGCAGATTGTAATCACTGAAGGACCCAAAAAAACTTTCTGCCCCCTCAATGTGAACCCATCAATGGACAAGATTTGGACACAAGCACTTAATCTACTACCATATGACTGTCATGCCAAGGTTATCTGAACCTGTTATTGATACGGCAAAGAATGAAATGGAAAGTGAGACCTCTATCAAAGTCACTGTCATAGACTCTTGAAGTGGAGATGCGCGACTATATCTCACCGTATAATTTTACTTCAACAAATCCAGTGCAGCTTGGATAATCTACTTTCAAAATGGACACTCTATTATATTGTTCTCTATTTCTGCCGCAGGTCATAAAGGTGGCAATAGACATATATGTGTGACTCAAGCAATTTTCATTTCACGTTTATGGCTCGAGTCTGGGCTCTCCTCTCCCATTGCACTATATTTTTTGCTTTTTTCTATACTTACTATTTCACATGTCCTTAGGACAGTCACATGGTGCACAGGGTACTTTTTTTCTTCAGGGTCAGCGGTGGCCGATTCTCAATAATACAACGGTTAAAATAAGTATTGATCATTTTTCTAGGTAAATATATTTCTAAGGCGCTTTTGGAATGGCGACAAACTACGGTACTCCATAGGCGACGCTTTAAACATTTTTAACGGTTACCAGTTTAGAGGTACAGAGGAATTCTTTTGCTAGAATTATTGCTTTCACTCTGACGATCGCGGCGATACTTTACATGTGTGATTTGAACACTGTTTACATATGCGGGCACGACTTACGTATGCGATTTATTTGGTGCACAGGGGCACTTTAAAAAAAAATATATCTTTTTTTTTTACTTATTTCTTTTATTAGATTTTTTTTTTTTTGTGTGTGTACATGTCTCTGTGTCTATGTACATGCCTGTGAGTGTGTACATGTCTCTGTGTGAACTGTACATGTCTCTCTGTGTGTGTGTACATGTGTGTGTGTATGTACATGCATGTCATATATACACGTGTGAGGGGGGCTGAGAGCGTACAGGTGTGAGGGGGGCTGAGAGCGTACAGGTGTGAGGGGGGCTGAGAGCGTATAGGTATGAGGGGGGGCTGGGAGCGTACAGGTGTGAGGGGGCTGAGAGCGTACAGGTGTGAGGGGGGCTGAGAGCGTACAGGTGTGAGGGGGGGCTGAGAGCGTACAGGTGTGAGGGGGGGTGAGAGCGTATAGGTATGAGGGGGGGCTGGGAGCGTACAGGTATGAGGGGGCTGAGGCACTAAAGGACTTGGTGGGACAAGTGGGCGGGACCCTGGGGAATGTTGGTGGTCAGGCTTGGGGGGGGGGGCAGGCTTAAAGCTGTATAAGGGGCCCCGCAATTTCTGATGGCTGCCCTGCCGGTGGGTATGCACAGACGATCGGAGACACTAACAGACAGTAGCAGAGAATCGTGATCTTGAAATTATGCCGACAGCGAGGAGCGGGCCAGTCCACACCCAAACAGGAGGCTTCCTATAAGGAGATGGCATAGTCCCTGCACTTTCCCTACACCTCAGGAACCTTTTCCTGTGCTGTCCCAGTCAGATGGGGAACCTGTCCTTACAATGGCATGCCAAACCCAGGAGACAAGATCTTAAATAGACTATTCCCTGATCCAAGATGGATGTAGAGGACACGTGGGGTGCCAGCGTCCTGTTATCACCTTAGTGACCGCAGGAAGACATAGAGCAGTGATGGCGAACCCGTGGCATGCGTGCCGCCGCCGGCACGCCGAGCCGTCCCGGGTGGCACGCCATGAAATGAGAAATGCACACAGTGAAAAAATCAAATCGTCCACACCGGACCGCAAACTACATCTCCCACAGTTCTGTAGGCTAGCGGTGACGGCGGCGAGTGGGCGTGACAAAGAATAAGCGCCCGGGTGACGTGCGCACACTAATCCAATCGTAGAAGCCGTCTCATCTACACCGCACCCACCAAACAAATCAGCGGTGACATACTGGGCATGACTGGGGGAACACGCGGCTGGGATCAGAGGAGAATTGCGGGCGGGAATGAGCTGCCGGAGAGACTGGAGACAGGTAAGATCCATGTGGAGTGGACAAGTTACAGATTTGACTAAATTTTGCACAATAGAAGGTGTTAATTTGGTGAGTGCATGTGTCAGATAGGTGAGTGTATTGGTCAGGTAGGTGAGTGTATTGGTCAGGTAGGTGAGTGCAATGGTCAGGTAGGTTAGTGCAATGGTCAGGTAGGTGAGTGCAATGGTCAGGTAGGTGAGTGCAATGGTCAGGTAGGTGAGTGCAATGGTCAGGTAGGTGAGTGCAATGGTCAGGTAGGTGAGTGCAATGGTCAGGTAGGTGAGTGCAATGGTCAGGTGAATGCATGTGTCAGGTAGGTGAATGCATGTGTCAGGTAGGTGAGTGTAATGGTCAGGTGAATGCATGTGTCAGGTAGGTGAGTGTAATGGTCAGGTGAGTGCATGTGTCAGGTAGGTGAGTGTAATGGTCAGGTGAATGCATGTGTCAGGTAGGTGAGTGTAATGGTCAGGTGAGTGCATGTGTCAGGTAGGTGAGTGCAATGGTCAGGTGAATGCATGTGTCAGGTAGGTGAGTGCATGTGTCAGGTAGGTGAGTGTAATGGTCAGGTGAGTGCAATAGTCAGGTAGGTGAGTGCATGTGTCAGGTAGGTTAGTGCAATGGTCAGGTAGGTGAGTGCAATGGTCAGGTAGGTGAGTGCAATGGTCAGGTAGGTGAGTGCAATGGTCAGGTAGGTGAGTGCAATGGTCAGGTAGGTGAGTGCAATGGTCAGGTAGGTGAGTGCAATGGTCAGGTAGGTGAGTGCAATGGTCAGGTAGGTGAGTGCAATGGTCAGGTGAATGCATGTGTCAGGTAGGTGAATGCATGTGTCAGGTAGGTGAGTGTAATGGTCAGGTGAGTGCATGTGTCAGGTAGGTGAGTGCAATGGTCAGGTGAATGCATGTGTCAGGTAGGTGAGTGTAATGGTCAGGTGAATGCATGTGTCAGGTAGGTGAGTGTAATGGTCAGGTGAGTGCATGTGTCAGGTAGGTGAGTGCAATGGTCAGGTGAATGCATGTGTCAGGTAGGTGAGTGCATGTGTCAGGTAGGTGAGTGTAATGGTCAGGTGAGTGCATGTGTCAGGTAGGTGAGTGCATGTGTCAGGTAGGTTAGTGCAATGGTCAGGTAGGTGAGTGCAATGGTCAGGTAGGTGAGTGCAATGGTCAGGTAGGTGAGTGCAATGGTCAGGTAGGTGAGTGCAATGGTCAGGTAGGTGAGTGCAATGGTCAGGTGAATGCATGTGTCAGGTAGGTGAATGCATGTGTCAGGTAGGTGAGTGTAATGGTCAGGTGAGTGCATGTGTCAGGTAGGTGAGTGCAATGGTCAGGTGAATGCATGTGTCAGGTAGGTGAGTGTAATGGTCAGGTGAATGCATGTGTCAGGTAGGTGAGTGTAATGGTCAGGTGAGTGCATGTGTCAGGTAGGTGAGTGCAATGGTCAGGTGAATGCATGTGTCAGGTAGGTGAGTGCATGTGTCAGGTAGGTGAGTGTAATGGTCAGGTGAGTGCATGTGTCAGGTAGGTGAGTGCAATGGTCAGGTGAATGCATGTGTCAGGTAGGTGAGTGCATGTGTCAGGTAGGTGAGTGTAATGGTCAGGTGAGTGCAATAGTCAGGTAGATGAGTGCATGTGTCAGGTAGGTCAGTGCATGTTGCACAGTGCCTTCTGAGCGATTCTGGCAGAATCTTAAGTTTGTGGTCCCTTGGGGCTCATTCCAAGACACTGGCAAGGTTTACTTCTGTGTTGGCACTTTGAAAGAAATAAGTTGGTTTTGCGTCGCAATTTGGGCACTCGGGCTCAAAAAGGTTCGCCATCACTGACATAGAGGAACCAAGTTCCTCACAACTTCCTTCCTATTCTGCATTGCTGCTTCGGTCTAGCGCCACCTACAGTGGGGAAAACTGACTGCACCTGCCTACAAGCTGTTGTACAGATTTGCTGCTGTCTGCATTTTAGGGCACGTTCATAAATTGTGGGTGGCGGTATGGAGTATTTGGACCCCCATGACGTACTATCTGCTTAACGCAGCAGAAAGAGCTCTGGGATTAAAGAACAGAAGATCATGAGACTTTGACTGTGCTTCATAAAAGTGTGATTATATTATTATTTGTTTTTTTCAGAGCCAAAGGAGTGAAGGCCTGTCCATAGGGGACACAGGGGCGGAGCCCCTAATCCATGCGCTCAGCCCCTAATCTACATGCAAAAGAAACAGGGAAGGGGAGGTGCCACTCTGACTGTAGTATTAAAGTGGAAACATTTATTGCACAAGATTAAAAGCACTTACAGGATATAAGTGGGGGTCATACTCATCAAGGGGTACACAGTCTCTTATGTGACCCTCTGGCTCCACACATGTTCCGGATTGCTGGTGGAAAGAGTCTGAAGGATGCTGTTTTGTTGGATGGATGGCTGTACTTCAGGAGAACCAGGAAGCTTCACGCTGACCAGCTTGAACTGAGGAAACGGAAATGACGTCACCAGCACGGGGCAGGAGGAAGAGATCAGGACTGTCTGTATGAGGAATAGGCTACATGCTCGGAGCTCACAGCCCCTTCTACTGGCCTGCTGGTCTCTGGGGGAGAGCACCCTTATACAGACAGTCCTGTTTCCTTTCTCCCACACCGTGCTGGTGACGTCATTTCCGTTATTATTGTTCTCCTTGCTGGAGAGCAAGCTGTACCTGAAGACCTGCAGTGCAAGGATCTCCCTGCCTCTGCTTCATCTATTCTGTACAACTGTGCTTCCTTTACCTCTCCTGCGGCTTCTTCATTATTACCCCAGCAGAAATCAGTGGGGCAGGATGGAGGCTGTGACGTGGGAAAGCAAGAGCCCTGCCTCTACTGAGATGGTTGCCCCCACGTGGAGACACAGTCCAGAACACATAGTAGATCAGTAATGGGGAAAAGATAACCGGCAGGGAGACCACAGGCAGTCCTAGTGACGAGCGTTTTGCCCTGTCTGCCTTTTTTTTGGGCACAGCTTCTCATTTAACCTCTTGACCCCTGGAAGATTTACCCCCCTTCATTACCAAGCCATTGTTTTTTCTGTTTCGGTTAGACTGAACAGTCCCAGTGATCACACCGAAAGCAAGGACAGAGACAGCAGTAAAAGCCTGAAATAGGTTCTAACCCTTCAGGAAAATATTTTGCTCACTGTAGGTCCATTGGAGAGATTTCCTGTTTCAGCGACCACACAGGAAGTGATGGAATAAATAGAAAGAGCAACAAAAACATGACAAGGGTTCAGGTTCTAATCCTTCCTTTTCTCTGTCTAAAGCTATAAATATAAATTGAAAAAAAAATTAAATTAAATTAGGAAAAAAAAAATTTGTAAGACTTGGTGGACCATTTGATCTTTACTCTTCTATGTTTTGGCAGAGGTTGTACCTGAAGGTGATGTTGGTGCCAGAGAGTGTTTGAGGAAGGCTGAATACCAAGCCCCTGCTGGGGGTATAGTCGGACCTGAAATGGTCCTGCTCATGGTCCTTATGTTTGTACCCGTACCATTCTCCCCATTGGCTGTTTGTTAAGTGACGCACAAAAGAGATCTCAGATAACTTGTATGTACTTGTTTGAGCCAATCCACAGTTCTTATCGCTCAGCCCGTCTGCTCACACCTCTTATTATACATCTTCCTGTTGACACGGGCCAACCTTCTGTGTGCTATGAGTAGCTCAGCAGTGAACAATATCCTAGTGAATGAGGTTAATCCGCCGAACAAGTCATTTACGGGACCAGCTCCCACGACAGTATGTGTGCTGCTACATGAAATCTACACTCACCGGCCACTTTATTAGGTACACCTGTTGCTCAGTAACACAAATTTCTGATTGGCTAATCACATGGCAGCCACTCAATGAATTGTAGGCATCTAGACGTGGTGAAGACGACATGCTGAAGTTCAAACTAAGCATCAGAATAGGGAAGAAAGGGGATTTAACCACTTGCCGACCAGTGCACGACGATATACGTTGGCACAATGGCAAGGCTGCACAGATGGGCGTACAGGTACGTCCCCTTTAAGAAGCGGCATTGCGGGCGATCGTGTCACGGAGCAGCAGAATGGGGAGATGTAAACAAGCCATTTCCCTGTTCTTCCTAGTGACAAGACAGAGATCTAATGCTCCCTGTCATCGGGAGCAGTGATCCTTGTCCCATCCTAGGTAGCCCACAGCACACAGTTAGAATCACTCCCTAGGAAACACTTAACCCCTTGATCGCCCCCTAGTGTTTAACCCCTTTCCTGCCAGTGTTATTTATACAGTAATCAGTCCATTTTTATAGCACTGGTCGCTGTATAAATTAAAATGGTCCCAAAATAGTGTCAAAAGTGTCTGATGTGTCCGCCATAATATCGCAGTCATGATAAAAATCGTAAATCGCCGCCATTACTAATAGAAAAAAAATGAATAATAAAAATGCCATAAATCTATCCCCTATTTTGTAGACGCCGTAACTTTTGCACAAACCAATCAATATGCGCTTATTGCGTTTTTTTTTTACCAAAAATATGTAGAAGCATGCATATCGGCCTAAACTGAGAAAAAAAATGTTTTTTTTTATATATTTTTTGGGGATATTTATTATAGCAAAAAGTAAAAAATATTGCTTCTTTTTCAAAATTCTCGTTCTTTTTTTGTTTATAGCGCAAAAAATAAAAACCGCAGAGAGGTGATCAAATACCACCAAAAGAAAGCTCTATTTGTGGGGAAAAAAGGACATCAATTTTGTTTGGGTGCAATGTTGCAATTGTCAGTTAAAGCGACGCAGTGCCGAATCGCAAAAAGTGCTCTGGTCAGGAAGGGGGTAAATTCTTTTGGGGCTGAAACGGTTAAAGGAGTTGTAAATACAGAAGGTTTTTTTTTTTATCTTAATGCATTCTATGCATTGGGTTTAAAAAAAACTTCTGTGTTTAGCAGCCCCGCCCCCAACACCCCCCAATTACTTAACTGAGCTCCTTCTCTCTCCAACAATGTCCAGGATCTCCTCAGCCATCCAGTACACTCCTCCTGATTAGCTGAGACAGAGCAGCGGCGCCATTGGCTTCCGCAGCTATCAATCAAAATCAGTCAGCCAATCAGGGGAAAGAGGGGGTGGGCCAGGCTGGCGCTCTGTGTCTGAATGGAGCTGTGACATGGCTTGGGTGACCCCTGTAGCAAGCTGCTGGCTGAGGGGCACTCAAAGAAGGCAGGGGCCAGGAGCAGCGAAGAGGGACCTGAGAAGAGGAGGATCCGGGCTGCTCTGTGCAACCAACTGCACAGAGCAGGTAAGTATAACATATTTGTTATTTTTTTTTAATTTTTTTAAACAAGCCTTTACAATCACTTTAAGTGACTTTGAACGTAGCATGGTTGTTGAGGCCGGATGGGCTGGTCTGAGTTTTTGAAAAACTGCTGATCCACTGGGATATTCACACACAACCATCTCTTGGGTTTACAGAGAATGTTCCGAAAAAGAGAAAATATCCAGTGATCGGCAGTTGTGTGGAGGAAAATTCTTTGTTGAAGTCCATTCCAAAATTATTCACAGCTTGTACTGGTGATAAAACTCATGTTCACTCAGGTGCTCCCCCCTTATGTGTGTACACTCACCTTAGAGCGTGTGACTGAACATGTTTGTGAACCACCCCTGGGTTCAGTGTAGGGTTGCCACCTGTCTGGGATTCACCCGGACAGTTTGGGTTTAGGATCATGCCTGAAACCCAGACACATTATTCAGACTCACACTCTTTCATGCTGCCCAAACCCAGCACTAACAATCCCCCCCAAACACACAGACAAGAGAGGAGAGAGGGCTCGATCTTTTCCTCTTCCTCACCCCTACCCCTCTTGTTAAAGGGGGCTTCCAGATTCCGATAAGCCCCCCGCCCGCAGACCCCAACAACCAATGGCCAAGGTTGTCGGGAAGAGGCCCTTGTCCTCGTCAACATGGGGACAAGGTGCTTTAGGGTGGGGGGGCGCAGGGCCTCCCCTGCCCCAAAGCACCCACACCCCCCATGTTGAGGGAATGCAACCTGGTAGGTTCGGGGGGGGGGGGGCGCTCGCTCGTCCCCACCCCCTTTCCTGACCAGCCGGGTTGTGTGCTCGGATAAAGGTCTGGTATGGATTTTGGGGGGGGACCCAACACAATTTTTTCGGCGTAGGGGTCCCCAAGAAAATCCTTACCAGACCAAAGGGCCTAAAGGGTACCCACCTGCACAAAAGCAAAAGGTTCCCTTTCCTACATCGGCAATCTACAGCCACACCACAGGGACCGGTGAGAGAGAGTGCACTATTCAATACTCGCATACTGATAGCAGAGACATAGCAGAGACACTGGAAGCAGGATACGTAGTAGTACATAGTAGTAGTACATAGCACCTGCACTGTATGCTGGTTTACCAAGACTGTTACCAAGACTGTTGTTAAGTGCATCAGCAATGCTTATGGGTCCCAACATTAGCAGACAGAAAAAAAAACTGTAAAGGACTACTGCCTATAAAGCCATTCTACAAGATCCCAATTAACTACTCACATAAAGAGTACCTCTATCCAGTTAGCCTAGGCCTAACATAGTCACCCTTAATGCACGTTGGCAGTATAGTCTCCTGAATGCAGTACATCTATTAACATTACTGTCCATTGCTGCATTCACCTTGATCTTGACACTGTTTCCTGACCCAGCATCATTATTGCATACCTGGTATTGTCCATTTCTGTGATATTGTAAGCTTATCTCATTTAACCTTGTGTGCCAAAGGGGCTGAAGTCATTTAGGGGGGTCGAGGCAAAGAATAAAGAACCCATCCTATCCATGCATTTTTCATTTAAATAAATATAAACGCATGCATCTAAGGTGACATGAACTCTATTTGGATGGAACAGTCATGACAGCATTTATTTACAACGTTCAAATGTTCCAATGTTCTTCGCAGACCACAGTGACACAGTACATGTTTCTACTGAATCTGGAGGTGTTTCCTACATCAATTGTGACATCATACATGAACAAGATGTTTTCAGATGCCAACAGCAAGTTCCTCTCTAACCTAAGAACAGAGAAGGAGTGAAGATTCACTTCCGCTTATCCATGGGTGTCCGCAGAACTTTTTTCAGGGGGGGGGCATAATTTTAAGGTCACCCATGCTCTGACCCTTTTCGACAATGTTTTATCACATTTTCACAGTCAGAGACTGCAAACGTAGTACAGGAGATGGTCAGATACTGCAGACATGGCACAAGAAACTGTCAGATACTGCAGACATGGCCCAAGAGACTATAGGAGACTGTGGGCATGGCACAAGAGACTCTAAGAGACTGCATACAGAGAGAGACAGGACAGAGAGAGACAGGAAGGGTGACAGAGAGCGAGAGGGGTGACAGAGAGAGGGGCGACAGAAAGAGACAGAGGGGGTGACAGAGAGAGACAGAGGGTGGTGACAGAGAGAGGGGGTGACAGACAGAGACATAGGGGGTGACATAGAGAGACATAGGGTGGTGACAGAGAGAAAGGGGGTGACAGAGAGAGGGGGTGACAGAAAGCGATAGAGGGGGGTGACATAAAGAGACAGAGGGGGTGACAGAGAGAGAGGAGGTGACAGAAAGAGAGAGGGGGGTGACAGAGAGAGAGGAGTGTGACAGCGAGAGACGGGGGGTGACAGAGAGAGAGGGGGTGACAGAGAGGGATGATGGGGGGGTCAGAGAGAGGGACCCCCTAGCCCTGTCTGCAGTCCCTCAAGTGCCCCTATGTCCCAGTGGTGTGCGTAAAGCTCAGTACAGTACCTGTATAAAGACAGAGTGGGGAACTCCTGATCTGATCCCTAAACCAGGGGGGCACTTGCCCCCCCTTGCCCCTACCTGTGGATGCCCATGCGCATATCATATATGGTGTACAGAAGCAGGAGGCTATCAGCAGAAGGCTTCCTTTCCTGATACATTTTATAGAACTTGGCCAATAGTTGTTCACCTCAAGGGTCAGTCCGCCAAAAAGAAAGTTATTTCAGGTTTAGATTTGGTTTTGCATCTACATAGCTCCTTAGACCCAGTCTGCCCAGACCATATGGTCACCTGTTGACTCGGCAACATCCACAGGCAGCTTAACTCTTCAATACAATAGAGAAGTCAAATCCAACACAATTTTACAGTTCAGAGAATGTTTTTTTTTCCAGTCTTTCGTGTAATGCCCCGTACACACGAGCGGAATTTCTGTCTGAAAAATCTTGGATGTTTTTTCCGACGGAATTCCACTCAAGCTTGGCTTGCCTACACACGGTCACACAAAAGTTTGCTGAACATTCGACCGTCAAGAACGCGGTGACGTACAACACTACGACAAGCCGAGAAAATTAAGTTCAATGCTTCCGAGCATGCGTCAAATTGTTTCCGAGCATGCGTAGGAATTTTGCGCGTCGGAATTGGTGCAGACGATCGGAATTTCCGATCGGAACTTTTTCCGACCGAAAAATTGAGAACATGCTCTCAATCTTTTTCTGGCTGGAATTCCACCAGCAAATGTCCGATTGAGCATTGTTGCATTTTTGGACCAAAAGTTCTCATCAGACTTTGTTGGCGGAATTTCCGCTCGTGTGTACGCGGCATAAGTGTAAGAAGACAATGACTTTCCTAACCCAGTCCCCATGAAGTACTAAACTGACTTAGGGAATATGGTGTGAGGTGCGTGTGCGCTTCGCTATAGCTGCTGGTTCCAGCATCCTGGTTTTGGCTGTGGCATTCTCCTTGTCTGTCTGTCCACCTGCAAGATGATTACTGTGGACAGACTCTGGGTGGAGACTAAACTAAACTAAACTTGATTTAAACCAGCCAAGCCTGCAGTCTCATGCTTGTGATAGAGTGTGTAATACCTGATCAAGCTCCTTGTCTGTCTCTTCTAGATTTGATTTCCCTGTGTAGGACCTTGGACTGGATAAGGACTATTCTCTGAACTCTGCCTGCCTTTTACCTGGGCTGTCATTGAACCACCCTGCCTGTCTGCCAACTGCAAGTACCTGTTTGCTTTGCTCAGTTTGCGCCTGCCCTGGCATGGAAGCCAGGCACTATAGCATTGTGTGTAAGTCCTGGGGGCAACCGAGTACAGGTAGTCCTGCTTGCCTTATGGCAAAGGGGGCTGCTATAGGTAGAGAACACAGTAGCCAGCTATAGTGTCTGCCCACCTGCGTTAGGGGTAAACATGACACATGGAAGATAGGGGAAGGTTCTAGCTAGGACTGAACTAACTAGCACTAAACAGGAGGGGGGAACAGTGGGAAATGCCAAATCTCATAAGTAAACAAGTTTTATTGGCTCCAAACTGCCACTAGATATCAGCATACTACAGAACAATGATAACCTAACATTGTTCAATACAACACAGAAAAACTACACACAATGGGGACAGAGCATTTTTATGTATATAGCAGTGGTGAGCCTCCAAGGAACCTGTAATTTTGGACACCTCACTTGACTTCTGATCAAATAAAACACATAAGCTGACCATACACTAGCAGATTTTCGAACAAACATTTGTCTGAAAAATAAATGATAAAATACATTCATATGAAAATTCTAATCAGTACATTTGATGACTTGATGAATGTATGTAGGTATGTAGTCTGCCCCCTGGTGAGATTTCTGCACAACTGCAGCACTCATTATTAGGTTCCTGATGGCCTTTCTTTCTCTTCAATAAAATCCAATTTCATTACAAATGTAAAGCAATCCCTTTCAAAGACTGAGGGCTCATTTACACCTATGCCTTTTAACGTGGTTTTAAACCCAGACATGAAATATGAACAAAGCGTATCCCTCTATTGTGTGTACTTGTCTCAGTCCAGAGCATTAATGCTACGTACACACGATCGGAATTTCGGCCAACAAAAGACCGATGAGAGCTTTTCGTCTGAAAATGCGACCGTGTGTATGCTCCATTAGACTTTTGCTGGCCGAATTCCCGCCAGCAAAAGATTGAGAGCAGGTTCTCTATTTTTCGGTTGGAAAAAGTTACGATTGGAAATTCCGACATGCAAAATTCCTACGCATGCTCGGAAACAATTTGACGCATGCTCGAAAGCATTCATCTTCATTTTCTCGGCTCGTCGCAGTGTTGTACGTCACCGCGTTCTTGACGGTCGAAAGTTCTGTGAACTTTTGTGTGACCGTGTGTATGCAAGACAAGCTTGAGCGGAATTCCGTTGGAAAAACCAACCAAGATTTTTCCGACGAGATTTCCGATCGTGTGTACGGAGCATAAGTGTAATTTCTGTCTGCTGTTTTCTTCTACACCAAGAGAAAAAAGTAAAAAGGTGACAGGGAAGAAGCTTCAGCACACAGCCTGTGATTGACAGCCTCAGCTCTGTTACTGTGTGCTTAAAAAAACGAAAACACAATTTAACCCAAGCTGCGAGAAAGAGAGGGGGAGAGATAAAGAGGGGAGAGAGAGAGAGAGATAAAGAGGGGAGAGAGAGAGAGATAAAGAGGGGAGAGAGAGAGAGAGAGAGAGAGAGACAAAGAGGGAGAGAGAGATAAAGAGGGGAGAGAGGAGAGAGAGAGAGAGAGAGAGAGAGGAGGAGAGAGAGAGAGAGAGAGATAAAGAGGGGGGAGAGAGAGATAAAGAGGGGGGGAGAGAGATAAAGATGGGGAGAGAGAGAGAGAGAAGAAAGAGAGAGGGGAGAGAGGGAGATAAAGAGGAGAGAGAGGGGGAGATAAAGAGGAGAGAGAGAGATAAAGAGGGAGAGAGAGAGAGAGATAAAGAGGGGAGAGAGAGAGAAAGAGGGGAGAGAGAGAGAGATAAAGAGGGGAGAGAGAGAAAAAGAGAGAGAGAGAAGAAAGAGGGGAGAGAGAGAGAGATAAAGAGAGAGAGAGATAGAGAGAGAGAGAGAGAGAGAGAGGAGAGAGAGAGAGAGAGATAAAGAGGATAGAGAGGGGGAGAGAGAGAGATAAAGAGAGAGAGAGAGAGGGGGAGAGCGAGGGAGAGAGAGAGGGGGAGAGAAAGAGGGGAGAGAGAGAGAGAAAGAGGGGGAGAGAGAGAGAGAGAGAGAGAGAGAGAGAGGAGAGAGAGGAGAGAAAGAGAGAGAGAGAGAGAGGGAGAGAAGAGAGAGAGGAGAGAGCGAGAGAAAAAGAGGAGAGATAAAGAGGGGAGAGAGAGAGAGGGAGATAAAGATGAGAGAGAGAGGGGGAGAGAGAGAGATATAAAGAGGAGAGAGAGAGGGGGAGTGTGAGAGAGAGAGAGAGATAAAGAGGGGGGGGAGAGAGAGAGAGAAGGGGGGAGTGAGAGAGAGGGAGAGAGAGAGAGGGGGGAGAGAGATGTTCTGTGGAAATATAAGGAGCCCAGTGAAGGAAAACTAAATAAATAAGGGGTATGGGGAACGGTTAAGGGAAAATTCAAACTGTGTTGGGATGTGTTAACAAATGCACAGTAATATTGCATTAAAGTGGTTGTAACCCCTTACATATACCAAGTGAAATGACTGGCCTCAGGTGATACACAGACGTGAAGCAAATCCTCCTACATAAGTTGTACCTATTTATCTGCAGTTTTCTCTTCTCTACATCTGTTCAAAATCCAAAATTTACACAGCATTTCTGAGCTCTGGAAGGTAGGATCGGATGTCACACACTGCACAGCACAGAGCAGAGAGCTGAGTGTAATTTGAAACCTGAGTGGAGGGAATAGACACACCCCCCTGTACACAGTCTCATAGGGAAACATGCACAGTTGAGGCTGTCAATCACCTGCTCTGTGTTGGAGGAGGGAGGGGGGGCAGGGCATTCTCTCAGGATTGTTGGGTGTCAGCAATCAGAAGTGACTCATGCAGATAGCAGAGGAATAAGAGAAGAGACAGAAATCACACTTGGTGCTTTGGATTGAGACAAGAACAAACTATAGTAGGATATGCTTTGTTCATTTTTAATTTCAGAGATTTACAAACACTTTAAGTTAGTCATCATTTTCAATGAGCTGCCACTGCACCACAATGCAGCCAAAATCGGACACAACCCCTTTTTTTTAATGCAGCCCACACCAACACATCTTCTTAGTCTCAAAAAATATATATGTAACTTTCTTCAATTAAAATATATACTTTTTCCAACCTTGATTATATGTCTAGGCTCAGCTAGAGAGGAAGTCTGACAGGAGCTTTACAGTGTGAAATTCACAGATCTGCCATGAGGGAGAAAAGAGAGAATATCAGGGAGATAAGGTAAGACACAATTTTGGCAAGTTGAATTCGTTTGTGTCACCCTGGCAGCAGAGTTTGCCCTGTCACCTCTCCTGCTTTTCTTTCCCCCCTCCCTAATCTGTGTTCCCTCCCTGTCAGCTGATCAGCCTCTAGTGCAGGGGTAGTAAATAAAAATTTAAGGAGGTCCAGTAACTAAAAAAAAATTCCGGCCAAGTTCTAAATCACAAGTCTGTTCCATGATAGATTGTACGCGTCTTCTTTTATTTTTCTTGGAGCATGCCACACTCTCTGGTGCTTTCCTTACTGTTTTCTCCACACACTCTGGTAATACTCTGTAAATGTAAATGCCACCCAATAGTGTTCCCCCTTACTTCAGGTACCCCTACCAGAGTAATTCATTACATTGGATGCCCCCATCAGATTACCCCAATAAATTAGTTGTTACCATCAGAGTATCCCCTTATATCAGATGTCCCCGTCACAGTGCCCCCAGTCAGAGTGCCACCTTACATCAGATGTCCCCATCACAGTGCCCCCCGTCAGAATGCCCCCCGTCAGAGTGCCACCTTACATCAGATGTCCCCATCAGAGTTCCACCTTACATTAGATGTCCCCATCAGAGGGCCCCCTTACATCAGGTGTCCCCATCAGAGTGCCCCTTTACATGAGGTGTTTCTATCACAGTGCCACCTTACATCAGGTGTTCCCATCACATCAGGTGTCCCCATAACATAATATGTGCCCATCCACGTGCCTTCTTAACATAATATGTGCCCATCAGCGTGCCCCACTAACATATGTGCCCATCAACGTGCCCCTTAACATAAAATATGCCCATCAGAGTGAACCTTAACATAAAAATACGGGCATGCTGATGGGCACATTTGATGGTAAGGGGCACACTGATGGGCACAACAAAATGTGCCCATCTGCATGTCCATTAACATAAAATGTACCCATCAGTGTTACTCTTAAAATAAATTATGTCCATCAGCGTGCCCCTTAACATAAAATAAGTAGCATGCTGATGGGCACATTTTATGTTAAGGGGCACCCTGATGGACACAATTTATGTTAAGGGCCAACCTGATGGGCCCATTTCATGTTAAGGGTCACTCTGATGGGCATATTTTATGTTAAGGGGCACTCTGATGGGCACAACAAAAATTTGCCTATCAGTGTGCCCCTTAACAAAATATTCCCATCAGTGTGTACATTAAAAAAATATGCCCATCAGTGATCACCTTAGGAAATAGTGTGCCCCACATACCTTAAGTGTAGCAGTCAGCACAATTGGCAAGCTGCAGGGGGTGGAAGCTGGGAGATATACCTCCCAAGGAATGGGAGTCGGGAGCAGGAGTGAGAGCCACGGTCGGGAGCGAGAGCCGCGGTCAGGAGCGAGAGCCACGGTCAGGAGCGAGAGCCACGGTCAGGAGCGAGAGCCACGGTCAGGAGCAGGGGGCGAGGCTCACACACAATGTCACTGGTTTCTGGGAAACCCGCAATCCCAGCAAACCAATGACTGCTGACATTCAGCACTACACTGGCAGCCTGGTGGTCCGGGCAAGAGTGTCGCTCGGTCCGTGCTCGGACCGTGGGCCGCCATTTAACCACTTCAGCCCCGGAAGGATTTGCCCCCTTCCTGACCAGGCCATTTTTTGCAATACCACACTGCGTCGCTTTAACTGACAATTACACGGTTGTGCAACACTGTACCCACTCAAAATTTACGTCCTTTTTTTCCCACAAATAGAGATTTCTTTTGGTGGTTATTGATCGCCTCTGCGGTTTTTATTTTTTGCGCTATAAACAAAAAAACTTGTAAATTTTGAAAAAAACACAATCTTTTGTAGTTTTTGCTATAATAAATATCCCAAAATGTTTTTTAAAAAAATTTTGTTCCTCAGTTTAGGCCGCTATGTATTCTTCTACATATTTTTGGTAAAAAAAAATAGCAATCAGCGATTATTGATTGGTTTGCACAAAAGTTATAGCGTCTACAAAATAGGGGATAGATTTATGGTATTTTTAATATATTTTTTTTTTTTTACTAGTAATGGCGACGATCATCGATTTTTATCAGGACTGCAACATTGCAGCGGACACATCGGACACTTTTGACACTATTTTGGGACCATTGTCATTTATACAGCAATCAGTGCTATAAAAATGCACTGATTACTGTGTAAATGACACTGGTAGGGAAACGGTTAAACACTAGGGGGCGATTCAAGGGGTTAAATGTGTCCTAGGTAGTGATTATGACTGTGGGGGGGGGATGGGCTATGACTCACATGACAGCGATCACTGCTCCCTATGACTGAGAGCAGTAGATCCTGGTCTTGTTGCTAGGCAGAACGGGGAAATGCTTTGTTTACATAGGCATCTCCCCATTCTGCCTCTCCGTGACACGACCGCGGGACCCCCCGGGCACGCTCACAGAGCATACGGTGGGCGTGCACACACCCACTATGCTGCAATTTAAAGGGGATGTACAGGTACGCCCATTTGCCCAGCCGTGCCATTGTGCCGACGTATATCGTCATGCCCTGGTTGGCATGTGGTTAATATCTAGTTACAATTACAGTTATTAAAGCAGGAATAAACCCAAAGGAAACATTTATTATATTGCAGTTTACCAATTCTTAGATGTGATGGCTGCATTAATTTTCTTTTCTAGGCTTTCTTTCCTTTATTTTCATCTGGTGATCCAGCCAGTAAATCTGTTGTTTTTCAACAGAACAAGCTCTCCAGCAGAATGTATCAGTTTAGTGTTGAGACAAACCATTTACCACTGACTGGGGTGCTTACAATTATCAGCTTTTATTTATTTATGTAAAACAGGGGTCTCAAACTAGCAGCCCTCCAGCTGTTGTGAAACTACAAGTCCCATGAGGCAATGCAAGGCTCCCACAGGCAGAGGCATGATGGGACTTGAAGTTTCTCAGCAGCTGGAGGGCCACCAGTTTGAGACCCCTGACATAAAATCTTTATCTCAAAAGAAAAAAAAAACTGGTGCTGTAAATAAAGTTTGGCTTCAGTTTGTTAGTGTATCCAAATCTGCTAGTCCATCTAACTCTCCCCTCCCCCCAGGACTGACAATGCTGCTGTCTGCTGCGCCTCCTGTGCTCCTTCATTCAGAGTGGGGCCACTCTAATACAGGAGGTGTGTTACTGGTCAAATCACCCCTGTTCACATTGACTGCGGCTTTGAAATCGTGCAACTTCATCTGAAATTGCGCAATTTCAAAGCCGCATTGTCCGTGCGACTTTGGGTGCAACTTGGAAGACATCTGTGCGGCTTCATGCAGCGAAGTCTATTCAAGTCACACTTGAAATCGCAGAAAGCAGTGCAGGAACTACTTTTGCAAATTGGTTCAGCACTGCAAAGTCGGCGTCACAGCGATTAGAAGAGTGCGATTGCTGCCAATAGGCTGCAACTCGTTGTGCGATTTGACCTGTCAAATCGCATGACAAGTCGTTTCAATGTGAACGGGGGGCCAAAAAAAAAAAACACATCTAAAGATTGGTGAGCTGCAATATATTACATTTTGGGTTTGGGGATTTAAAGTGGATGTAAAGCCACTCTCATCCTTTTTAAACTACTGCAATATTGGTTATCTAGAAGGATATACATGCCTCCTGCATGTATACTTACCTGTCAAATGTCTCCCATCTGTCTGCTATGAGACCCGAAAAACTGCAGATTTTGTGGGTGGGTCTGTTTTCCAGGGCTCAGTGGGTGGAGTCGTGATGTCAGTAGACTCCCCGCCCACCTCTACACTCCCCTTGTCAACATGCTTTTTCTCCTGTGTATTTCTTACACTGAACTTCTGCTATGATCACTAATAAGGATGGGCCCGGTGCTCGATGCGAACCCACGTTCGCATCGAGCACCGGGCGTTCGCTCGCTCGGCGAGCCCAGAACTATTTTGGCCGCTCGCATCACGTTCGTGTGATGCGAGCGGCCCCGCAATGCATTGCGGCCGGCGCGGCCGACGCAGTGCATTGCTGGCTGATGATTGGCCAAGCATGCACTGTGACCCCGCATGCTTGGCCAATCACAGCCCCGGAAACTCGAAGAGCCATAATTGGCTACAGGCAGGACGCCTGTAGCCAATTACAGCTCAGGGCTGTAGTACACGCCCCCCCCCCCTATAAAACGCCGCCACGCCGTCTGCGCCGTCACATGCTGTTCCGGCGCAGATTGAGCAGGCACATTCTGTGACACTCTGCTGCATTTAGATAGTTAGAGAGATTCACTTACAGAGATTGAGTTAGATAGATTCAGTTACAAAGATTGATTGAGAAAGAGGGGCTTGTAGTGTGTTCGTGGCAGGCAGGCAGAGCTCCTATATTTTGTTACCAGAAGCACCTATAGGACTTGTAGTGTGTTCGTGGCAGGCAGGCAGAGCTCCTATATTTTGTTACCAGAAGCACCTATAGGACTTGTAGTGTGTTCGTGGCAGGCAGGCAGAGCTCCTATATTTTGTTACCAGAAGCACCTATAGGACTTGTAGTGTGTTCGTGGCAGGCAGGCAGAGCTCCTTCATTTTGTTCCCAGAGGCACCTATAGGACTTGAAGTGTGTTAGTCCCATTACACACACAGAGCTATATTTTGTTCCCAGAAGCACCTATAGGACTTGAAGTGTGTTAGTCCCATTACACACACAGAGCTATATTTTCTTCCCAGAAGCACCTATAGGACTTGAAGTGTGTTAGTCCCATCACACACACAGAGCTATATTTTGTTCCCAGAAGCACCTATAGGACTTGAAGTGTGTTAGTGGCATCACACACACAGAGCTATATTTTGTTCCCAGAAGCACCTATAGGACTTGAAGTGTGTTAGTCCCATCACACACACAGAGCTATATTTTGTTCCCAGAAGCACCTATAGGACTTGAAGTGTGTTAGTCCCATTACACACACAGAGCTATATTTTCTTCCCAGAAGCACCTATAGGACTTGAAGTGTGTTAGTCCCATTACACACACAGAGCTATATTTTGTTCCCAGAAGCACCTATAGGACTTGAAGTGTGTTAGTCCCATTACACACACAGAGCTATATTTTCTTCCCAGAAGCACCTATAGGACTTGAAGTGTGTTAGTCCCATCACACACACAGAGCTATATTTTGTTCCCAGAAGCACCTATAGGACTTGAAGTGTGTTAGTGGCATCACACACACAGAGCTATATTTTGTTCCCAGAAGCACCTATAGGACTTGAAGTGTGTTAGTCCCATCACACACACAGAGCTATATTTTGTTCCCAGAAGCACCTATAGGACTTGAAGTGTGTTAGTCCCATTACACACACAGAGCTATATTTTTTTCCCAGAAGCACCTATAGGACTTGAAGTGTGTTAGTCCCATTACACACACAGAGCTATATTTTGTTCCCAGAAGCACCTATAGGACTTGAAGTGTGTTAGTCCCATTACACACACAGAGCTATATTTTCTTCCAGAAGCACCTATAGGACTTGAAGTGTGTTATTCCCATTACACACACAGAGCTATATTTTCTTCCCAGAAGCACCTATAGGACTTGAAGTGTGTTAGTCCCATTACACACACAGAGCTATATTTTGTTCCCAGAAGCACCTATAGGACTTGAAGTGTGTTAGTCCCATCACACACACAGAGCTATATTTTGTTCCCAGAAGAACCTATAGGACTTGAAGTGTGTTAGTCCCATCACACACACAGAGCTATATTTTGTTCCCAGAAGCACCTATAGGACTTGAAGTGTGTTAGTCCCATTACACACACAGAGCTATATTTTCTTCCCAGAAGAACCTATAGGACTTGAAGTGTGTTAGTCCCATCACACACACAGAGCTATATTTTGTGCCCAGAAGCACCTATAGGACTTGAAAGTGTGTTAGTCCCATTACACACACAGAGCTATATTTTGTTCCCAGAAGCACCTATAGGACTTGAAGTGTGTTAGTCCCATCACACACACAGAGCTATATTTTGTTCCCAGAAGCACCTATAGGACTTGAAGTGTGTTAGTCCCATTACACACACAGAGCTATATTTTCTTCCCAGAAGCACTATAGGACTTGAAGTGTGTTAGTGGCATCACACACACAGAGCTATATTTTGTTCCCAGAAGCACCTATAGGACTTGAAGTGTGTTAGTCCCATCACACACACAGAGCTATATTTTGTTCCCAGAAGCACCTATAGGACTTGAAGTGTGTTAGTCCCATCACACACAGAGCTCCTCTATTTTGTTCCCAGAAGCACCTATGGACTTGAAGTGTGTTAGTCCCATCACACACACAGAGCTATATTTTGTTCCCAGAAGCACCTGTAGGACTGAAGTGTGTTAGTCCCATCACACACAGAGCTATATTTTGTTCCCAGAAGCACCTATAGGACTTGAAGTGTGTTAGTACCATTACACACACAGAGCTATATTTTCTTCTATAGGACTTGAGTGTGTTAGTCCCATCACACACACAGCTATATTTTGTTTCCAGAAGCACCTATAGGACTTGAAGTGTGTTAGTCCCATTACAAACACAGAGCTATATTTTCTTCCCAGAAGCACCTATAGGACTTGAAGTGTGTTAGTCCCATTACATACAGAGCTATATTTTGTTCCCAGAAGCACCTATAGGACTTGAAGTGTGTTAGTGGCATTACACACACAGAGCTATATTTCTTCCCAGAAGCACCTATAGGACTTGAAGTGTGTTATTCCCATTACACACACAGAGCTATATTTTCTTCCCAGAAGACCTATAGGACTTGAAGTGTGTTAGTCCCATTACACACACAGAGCTATCTTTTGTTCCCAGAAGCACACTATAGGACTTGAAGTGTTAGTCCCACCACACAGAGCTATATTTTGTTCCCAGAAGAACCTATAGGACTGAAGTGTGTTAGTCCCATCACACACACAGAGCTATATTTTGTTCCCAGAAGCACCTATAGGACTTGAAGTGTGTTAGTCCCATTACACACACAGAGCTATATTTTCTTCCCAGAAGAACCTATAGGACTTGAAGTGTGTTAGTCATCACACAGAGCTATATTTTGTTCCCAGAAGCACCTATAGGACTTGAAGTGGTTAGTCCCATCACACACAGAGCTATATTTTGTTTGCAGAAGCACCCATAGGACTTGAGTGTGTTAGTGGCATCACACAGAGCTATATTTTGTTCCCAGAAGCACCTATAGGACTTGAAGTTGTTAGTCCCATCACACACACAGAGCTATATATTCTTCCCAGAAGCACCTATAGGACTAGTGTGTTAGTCCCATCACACAGAGCTCCTCTATTTTCTTTGCAGAAGCACCCACAGGACTTCTAGTGTGTTAGTGGCACACACAGAGCTCCTATATATTCTTCTCAGCAGCACCCACAGGACTTCTAGTTGTTAGTGGCATCACACAGAGCTCCTCTATTTTCTTTGCATAAGCACCCACAGGACTTCTAGTGTGTTAGTGGCATCACACAGAGCTCCTCTATTTTTCTTTGCAGAAGCACCCACAGGACTTCTAGTGTTTTAGTGGCATCACACAGGAGCTCCTCTATATATTCTTCTGCAGAAGCACCCACAGGACTTCTAGTGTGTTAGTGGCATCACACAGAGCTCCTCTATTTCTTTGCATAAGCACCCACAGGACTTCTAGTGTGTTAGTGGCATCTCCTCTATTTTCTTTGCAGAAGCACCCACAGGACTTCTAGTGTGTAGTGGCATCAGTAAAAAGCCCAGAAAAGTCCCCACATGACTTCAGCATGCTGCATGCATCAGTGACACTGTCCCTCTTGTCCACCTGTTGGAGCATACGCTGCGTGGGATAAATGGACAGGGCACTTGAGGCAGAACAGAGGCAGGAAGAGGAGGACTTCCTTGCCTCTCAAGGCCCCCTTTATCCGACAGTGTTCCTTCTGTCCCACCCATCACACAGGAAGAGGATGAGGAGGAGGAGGAGGAGGAGGATTGTGTGAGCATGGAGGTGGAGCCTGGCACTCAGCATCAGCAGCAGCAGTCTTTTAGGGATGATGTACAGTCCAAACAAGCCAGTGGACTTGTACGTGGCTGGGAGGAGGTGGCTGGCGATCATGTCATCCTCAGTGACCCAGAAGACTCCGGACCGAATTCCTCAGCTAACCTACGCTGCATGGCCTCCCTGATCCTGCAAAGCCTGCGGAAGGATCCTCGTGTTCTTCGGATCAAGGAGAGGGACCATTACTGGCTGGCCACACTCCTTGATCCGCGGTACAAGGGTAAGGTTGGCGGACCTTATCTTGCCGTCGCAGAGGGAGCAGAGGATGAGACATCTCAGGGAGGCCTTGCAGAAAGGTCTGTGCAACGCGTTCCCAGAAACTGGGAGGCTACAAACTCCTGGTCCTGGGCGACGAGTTGCTGAGGCTTCGGTCAGTGGCAGAAGGAGCGGTGGGGGAAGGTGGACGTCTGACCGATGCGTTCAGACAATTTTTTAGTCCGCAGCCCCAAGGTATGATCGGTTCCAGCAACCATCGCCAGCGTCTGATAATCATGGTGCAGGAATACCTTGGGGCAAGGTCAGACTGGACACCTTTCCCACCGAAAATCCTCTGGCTTACTGGGTCCTGAGGATGGATCACTGGCCAGAGCTTGCACAGTATGCAATTGAGCTACTGGCCTGTCCTGCCTCCAGCGTTCTTTCCGAACGCACATTCAGTGCTGCTGGAGGATTTGTGACTGATCATAGGGTGCGCCTGTCCACCCCCGCCTCGGTTGATCGACTGACATTCATCAAAATGAATCAGTCTTGGATCACCACCAGCTACCAGGCACCTGAGGCGGATATAACCGAATAATTTTTTAATGTCACATCCCTTCAAGACTGCCTAATGCTGATGCTGAGTGACTGTCCTCTTATGTTCACTGACTATCCTCTTCCTCCTCCTCAATGATCCATGCATCCATGCACCACACCAGTGTGACTAAGGCACAATTTTTCAGGGGCGTGTACTTCAAATTTTAAAAAAAATGCTATGCCCAATCATGCTGAGGTGTGGAACAGCCAATCCTTGCAGAGCTGCTGAAGAAAGGAGTGGGAATTAAAAAATAATGCATGTCTTAGGCTAGTGCACGAGATATGTAAATCACCTGTCAATCACAACAAGGGGGAAGAATGGACAAAGTTTTTACAGTTTGTCCGTTTTATTTCACTGAAAAGAGATATGAGGATTGCTCAGAGCTGGATTAACTCTTTGTGGCAACACTGGGCACAGCTGATCTGAAATCCCATACTCTATATTGTGCCAGACAAAAAAAATAAAACATTTTCGGTTTTACATCCACTTTAACCAGTAGAGATCCGCGCTATAGCTGAATGACGGCTATTGATCCCGTGCTCGAGCGGCCTGCGCGCCCCCTGAAGGGCGCACGCTCTGTGATCAGCGAGTCTGTGAGCCTCGCTGGATCTCAAATCCGAGTAAGGGGTCGATCCCGACCCCTTACCATGTGATCAGCTGTCAGCCAATGACAGCTGATCATGTGATATCAAAAAAGCCGGCGGCCGTGAGAGGGACATCAGTCTCGATCACAGCGAGCTGCCCCCAGATCGCCAGTGCCTACCTGTGCCCCCTGCCAGTGCCACCTAAGAATAGGCAACAGTGCCACCTATCAGTGCCACCCATCAGTGGCCATAGTGCCACCTATCAGTGCCCACAGTGCCACCTATCAGTGCCCACAATCTGCCTCAACAACAGTGCTGCACCTCAGTGCCACATATCAGTGCCCATCAGTGTCACCTACCAGTGCCCATCAGTACCGCCCATCAGTGCCACCTATCAGTGCCCATCAGTGCCATCTATCAGTGGTACCTATCCGTGCTACCCATCCGTGCCATCTTATCTGTACCCATCAGTGCCGCCTTATCTGTGCCCATCAGTACTTCCTTATCTGTCCCCATCAGTGCCAACTTATCTGTGCCTATCAGTGCCGCCTTAACTGTGCCTATCAGTGCACATCAGTGCCCACAAGTGCAGCCTATCAGTGCCCACCAGTGCCGCCTCATCAGCGCATATCATGAAGGAGAAAAATGACCTGTTTGCAAAATTTTATAACAAACTATTAAACATGATTTTATTTTTTTTTTTAAATGTTGTATCTTTTTTTGTTTTTTTAGTAAAAAATAAAAATCCCAGCTGTAATTAAATACCAGGAAAATAAAGCTCTATTTGTGGGAAAAAAATGATAAAAATTTCATTTTGGTACATAGTTGTATGACCGCGCAATTGTCATTCAAAGTGCGACAGCGCTGAAAGCTGAAAATTGGTTTGGACAGGAGGGGGGTTTAAGTGCCCAGTAAGCAAGTGGTTAAACCACTTTAATGCTCAGACTGGTTGCACTGTTAGTACATATGGAACCCCCTGCACAGCTTCCATCTAGCTGCTGCACACTGACATGTATTAGTAATTGAACGCTCACTTGGTATGTTTCGCTCATTGTGGCTATACAAAGGATAACGGAAAAGGGAAATACTTCACTGCGGCCAGGAAAGCTCCCTGCCCCCCACCACATCCTCTGAGACATCCGTGTCTAGTGAGGTCACCGCAGAGCTCCCGTCCACTGCAGCCTCTACTGACACACATGAGACCAAAGTCCTGCCGACATCTTCCAGATAAAGGGCATCTAAACCCCACAACAAACATTGATAGCATCGCAGCTCACCATTCCTTAGAAGTGGTGACTGCATTAGTTTTATTAACACTTTTTTCCTCCTTGATTTTTACCTACTAATCCTGCTATTAATTCACTTCCTGTCCTAGGTGACAACAGTACTGAGCAGCATTATCAACCAAGGACAGGGAGAGTATTAGGACTACATTACACTAGGGTTGGGGAAAAAAATCGATTTCAATCTTGAATCGAGTTGAGAGGTCAAATCAATTCAAAATTTCAGCAAATCTATTTTTTTTTCTTCCACCAGGACCGGTGCTGACTCCGCGCCGGTCCTGAGGAGCTGCGGACAGGAGTTTTTAGGCGAAGCCGCGGCATCGTCCTAGTCCGCGAGGCCTCGCCGAAAAACTCCTGCCCGCAGCTCCTCAGGACCGGCGCGGTGTACATCAAAAAATGAAAAAACTTGATTTAAATCGTGAATAACGTTTTTTTTTTTTTAAATGGCAGATTTTTTGGGGGGAGAAAATCTTCCAGCTCTACGTTACACTGTGTTTGGACTACATAGCACCTCCCTTATTTCTCCATTAAAAGTGGAGTTGTTCACTGACATAGCAGGGAACAGCATGCCTCCCAACTTTTTGAGATGGGAATGAGGGACACCTATCAACAAAAGTATGCAGGCATAGGACACACCCCTTGCCACGCCCCCTTAAAGGGGAATTGTACAAAAAGCAAGATTGGTTAAACCCACAAGTGCTTTTTTTTACCACTACTATTCCTTTATATTGGCTTTTGGAATTTACAAATGCAGCAATTTAGAATTTGGATGAACGGTTTAGCACTGGAAAACACTTTTTGAAAGATAAAAAGTGCATTTTATATACATCTATATAGATCAGACCAAAATGAGGGACAAATGAGGAGGAAAGAGGGACAGAGGGACATTGTTCCAAACCAGGGGCAGTCCCTCGAAATCAGGGACAGTTGGGAGCTATGGGGAACAGTCCTAACTGATAAGAGTCCAGAGAAAGTGAGTGAAGCCCGCTGTCGGCTGACGTCACAGAGGCGTTCAAGGCTGGGGAAAGATTGTGAGCATATGGGATTGGGATCCACCCAAGATCCTGGACTGCCATCTAACTCAGCCTCTCAGTGAGCCTCTGAGAGTCTAAGCCAGCCCCTCCCTCCAAAGTGAGCACAGGGGGGGGGGGGCAGAGCAGAGAGCTGGTGATTGACAGTCACGGAGCACTGGGAACTGAGCAATAAACGGTGTTTGATTGGTCGGATCTACGGTAAGTCTTATGCCCTGTACACACGACCGGTTTTCCCGTTGGAATAAACTCTGAAGGTTTTTCCGACGGAATTCCGCTCAAGCTGGCTTGCATACACACGGTCACACCAAATTCCGACCGTCAAGAACGCGGTGACGTACAACGCATACTACGGGACTATAAAAAGCTCCTGCTAATCTCGTGTTTATCTCGTGTTAGTAGAAGTTTAGTGAGAGACGATTCACGCTTTTCTGACTCGTGCTTTTTCAGATCGTTTTACTGCTGTTCAGTTTGTGATAATTTTTCAATAATCCAAAAAAAAGGAGATCTTGATGAAATAAAAAAAAAAAAAAAAAGATGACTATAAGAAAAAATTCTAAACATTATTATGGAGATCTGGCTTGTAAAAAATAAAAGATTATTCATGAGAACACGAGAAATAATAAAGAAATAAGTTTGTCAGAACTCTGTGCGAATATCAGCAGCAAAACAACTTCATTATTCTAGCATAGCACAAAAGAATGCGCTGCATTAAAAGATCACCGAATTTGCAGCGTGATGAATGTGCTATCTCCATTACGAATGCTAGTTTTACCAGACCGAGCGCTTCCGTCTCGTACTTGCTTCAGAGAACGCATCGTTTTTGGTGCGTCGGAACAGCATACAGACGAGCGTTTTTTCCGATAGGAATTTGTTCCGTCTGAAAAATATAGAACATGTTCTCTAAGTCCGTCTAAATTTTCGACGTAAAAAGTCCGATGGGGCATACACATGGTTGGAATATACAATGAAAAGCTCTCATCTGACTTTTTCTGTCTGAAATTCCGACCGTGTGTACCCGGCATTAGAATCGGTGGGGGACCGATGCTGTATCCACCTAGGTACGTATGATTTCTAAGAAAAAGAAAACTCCAAAACTTCTTTTTTAATCCCTTGCTGACCGGCTCACGACAAAATACGTCGGCAGAAGGACACATACAGGCATATTAACTTACCTGTACGTTGCCCTTTAAGACGCAGCATTGTGGGCGCGCACACCACCACGAGCTCCGTGAGTGTGATCGCGTGTCCCGCAGATTCGATGTCCGCAGGGATACCCTTCGATCGTCTCATGGAGAGGAAGAACGGGGAAATGCTGATGTAAACAAGCATCTCCCCGTTCTGCCTAGTGACACTGACACTGATCTCTGCTCCCTGTAATCGGGATCGGTGATCAGTGTTGTGTCACACATAGCCCCCCCCCCCCCCAGTTAGAATCACTCCCTAGGACACACTTAACCCCTGCAGTGCCCCGTAGTGGTTAACCCCTTCACTGGCAGTCACATTTACACAGTAATCAGTGCATTTTTAATCGCACTGATCGCTGTATAAATGTGAATGGTCCCAAAATAGCGCCAAAAATGTCCGATCTGTCCGCCATAATGTCGCAGTCACAATAAAAATCGCCGCCATTACTAGTAAGAAAACAATTATTAATAAAATTGCCATAAAACTATCCCCTATTTTGTAGACGCTATAACTTTTGGGCAAACCAATCAATAAACGCATATTGCCATTTTTTTAACCAAAAATATGTAGAATACTTATCTGCCTAAACTGAGGAAAACTTTTTTTTTTATATATATTTTTTTGGAGATATTTATTATAGCAAAAAGTAAAAAATATTGCGTTTTTTTTTTCAAAATTGTCGCTATTTTTTGGTTTATAGCGCAAGAAATAAAAAATGCAGAGATGATCAAATACCCCCAAAAGAAAGCTCTATTTGTGGTGAAAAAAGGACGTCAATTTAATTTGGGAGCCACGTGGCACGACCGCGCAATTGTCAGTTAAAGCGACACAGTGCCGAATCGCAAAAAACGCTCTGGTCTTTGGCCAGCCAAATGGTCTGGGGCTTAAGTGGTTAAATTGCAGAGTGGCCCCCGAATCTCCTCTTCTGGAGTCCCCCGCCAGTACTCTCTGCTCCACCTCCTCTGTGTGCGGCAACATAGGCAGCCCCTTGCTATGCAATATATATTTATATACAGTGGGGAGAACAAGTATTTGATACACTGCCGATTTTGCAGGTTTTCCTACTTACAAAGCATGTAGAGGTCTGTAATTTTTATCATAGGTACTCTTTAATTGTGAGAGATGGAATCTAGAACAAAAATCCAGAAAATAATATTGTATGATTTTTAAAAAATGTATTTACATTTTATTGCATGACATAAATATTTGATCACCTACCAACCAGTAAGAATTCCGGCTCTCACAGACCTGTTATTTTTTCTTTAAGAAGCCTTCCTGTTCTCCACTCATTACCTGTATTAACTGCACCTGTTTGAACTCATTAACTATATAAAAGACACCTGTCCACATACTCAATCAAACAGACTCCAACCTCTCCACAATGGCCAAGACCAGAGATCTATGTAAGGACATCAGGGATAAAATTATAGACCTGCACAAGGCTGGGATGGGCTACAGGACAATAGGCAAGCAGCTTGGTGAGAAGGCAACAACTGTTGGCGCAATTATTAGAAAATGGAAAAAGTTCAAGATGATGGTCAATCTCCCTCGGTCTGGGGCTCCATGCAAGATCTCACCTCGTGGGGCATCAGTGATCATGAGGAAGGTGAGGGATCAGCCCAGAACTACACGGCAGTACCTGGTCAATGACCTGAAGAGAGCTGGGACCACAGTCTCAAAGAAAACTATTAGTAACACACTACGCCGTCATGGATTAAAATCCTGCAGCGCACGCAAGGTCCCACTGCTCAAGCCAGCGCATGTCCAGGCCTGTCTGAAGTTTGCCAATGACCATCTGGATAATCCAGAGGAGGAATGGGAGAAGGTCATGTGGTCTGATGAGACAAAAATAGAGCTTTTTGGTCTAAACTCTACTCGCCGTGTTTGGAGGGACAAGAATGATGAGTAAAACCCGAAAAACACCATCCCAACCATGAAGCATGTAGGTGGAAACTTCATTCTTTGGGGCTGCTTTTCTGCAAATGGGACAGGACGACTGCACCGTAGTGAGGGGAGGATGGATGGGGCCATGTATCGCAAGATCTTGGCCAACAACCTCCTTCCCTCAGTAAGAGCATTGAAGATGGGTCGTGGCTGGGTCTTCCAGCATGACAACGACCCGAAACACACAACCAGGGCAACTAAGGAGTGGCTCCGTAAGAAGCATCTCAAGGTCCTGGAGTGGCCTAGCCAGTCTTCAGACCTGAACCCAATAGAAAATCTTTGGAGGGAGCTGAAAGTCTGTATTGCCCAGCGAGCCAAACCCCCGAAACCTGAAGGATCTGGAGAAGGTCTGTATAGAGGAGTGGGCCAAAATCCCTGCTGCAGTGTGTGCAAACCTGGTCAAGAACTACAGGAAACCTATGATCTCTGTAATTGCAAACAAAGGTTTCTGTACCAAATATTAAGTTCTGCTTTTCTGATGTATCAAATACTTATGTCATGCAATAAAATGTAAATTAATTACATAAACATCATACAATGTGATTTTCTGGATTTTTGTTTTAGATAACGTCTCTCACAGTTCTCAAGAGTACCTATGATAAAATTTACAGACCTCTACATGCTTTGCAAGTAGGAAAACCTGCAAAATAGTCAGTGTATCAAATACTTGTTCTCCTCACTGTATATATATCGGTATATAATCAGTATATGCTGTTCTTTTATCCTGTAAACGGCTATTGGAATTCTGTTTTGGGCCTTGTGTGGGAGCTTTGGAACATCTGTGATTATCCCTGAACATGATCTGCAATCAAGTTGGTGCTTTCCTTGAAGCGTGCCTGGGAGATTGATTCATGCTGTTTATAAACTTTCTATTAAAGGGGTTGTAAAGGTAAAAATATTATAAGTTAGAATCGAAGTCTCTTAGGTACTAATACAGAATAATGTTCTCACTTGTAATGAACTTCGTTAAATACCTGCCAAAACATACCTTCAATATCATGCTCCTGCCTTCCTCTCTTGTCTCTATCCTTTATTTCCGGGTTTGCGGTGCGCGTTCATGACAGGCACGCCACGGCCTAATGAAAACTACAGTTCCCATTAGACTTAGCGGCAAAACGAGAACGAGCAAAGTTCTCGTGTACACACCGCCCCCAGTTAACACCCATTCCATTCCATTCCATTCAGTGCAGAATCCTAATACGGCACAGGAGGCGGTGCTGCATCGCTGTAGACACGCCCACAAACCACCAGCCCCTGTGTCTCTCTGTAACGTACAGAGCGTTTCCACGCAGGGCTGTAGTACTAGCCTGGGGGCGAGCACGATTCCTCACCACCAGAACAAACGGCTCGAGGGACAGTGAGAAGCACCAGGAAGTACAACAGGAAGTGAAGATTTTCAAGAAGGACCAGTGACAATTAGGAGAGGAATAGAAGGAACAGGTAAGTGAAATAGCACTGCCTCAGCTTAGAAGAAGCTAATTAGCAAATAAAAAAATTTCCTTTACAACCCCTTTAAGTTAGGGGGTCATGTAATTCTGGTAAACCTTTGAAAATCTACCCTTGGTGACAGCTTACTTCACTGGAATGGGATGCATCTTCATTCATAGAGAGGAATTGTGAGATTAATAACATAAGCGGTCCAAATCATTTGATGGAGGGGGGATTATGGGTGTGGGGTTGTTTTTCAGAGTTTGGGCTTGGCCTCGTATTTCTAGTGAAGAGAACTCTTAAGGCGTCAGCATACAAAGACATTTTGGACAATTTCATGCTCCCAACTTTGTGGGAGCAATTTGGGGATGGCCCCTCCCTGTTCCAACATGACCACTATGGTACATGGAAGGCAGGAAGAAGGGATCAATATGATACATGGAAGGCAGGAAGGACCACTATGGCACATGGAAGGCAGGAAGGATCACTATGGTACATGGAAGGCCAGAAGGATCACTATGGTACAGAGAAGACAGGAAGGAAGGATCACTATGGCACATGGAAGGCAGGAAGGAAGGACCAATATGGCATAAGGAAGGATCATCATGGTACATGGAAGGCAGGAAGGAAGGACCACTATGGCACATGGAAAGCAGGAAGGATCACTATAGTACATGGAAGGCAGGAAGGATCACCATGGTACATAGAAGGCAGGATCACTATGGCACATGAAAGGCAGGAAGACTATGGTGCATAGAAGGCAGGAAGGCTATGGCACATTTAAGGAAGCGAGAGAGGGGAGAGTTTATTCACCCAAGGCTGCATTGTCTTCAGAGGCTCAGGGAGACATCAGGACAGGAGCACTGGCTCCTTTGAAATCTCCCATCCACACCCCCTTCCCAGGCACAGATTGGCTGCAAGCAGGGCCCGTGGGCGGGCACAGGGGGGGCATGGGGAGGAGGTGGGGAAGACCTAGCCTAATTCCTTCTCCTTCTTTTTATGGGATATTCAGCGGGTTGGGGATGTGCAGCGGGCGGGGGATGTGCAGCAGGTGGGGGATGTGCAGCGGGTGGCGGCTGTACAGCGGGTGGGGGATGTACAGCGGATGGGGGATGTGCATCTGGAAAGGCGGTGGTGAGTGGGTGGTGGAGGTGTGGGGACTGTGTTGCTTGGCACTGAGCTAGGCTCAGTATGGCACACACTGGACAGGAGGAGTTTTGGAGTCCGGTGCCAGAACATGCCAGTGCCCCCGACTGATGTGCACTCTAGGCCGGCACTTATCTTGCCTATAGGTAGCGCCGGCCCTGACTGGGATGCCTATAAAGTTCATGTGCGTGTAAAGGCAGGCTTCCCAATACTTTTGGTAACATAGTGTATATACAGTATGTATAGCATATTTTCTTTGTATTTATTTTATTAGAATTACAATTTCTAAAGATTCTCTTTAAAAGTAAGTTGGATGTGTCTAATATATGAGTAAAATCAAGTAACTGTTAACTGTAAGGCTCATCTTTAGCTCAACAAAACACTTTCCTTTCCAGACGGTGACCCCAGACTAACACAACAGACGAGGACACGAAGGCAGAAGATAATGTGAAGAGACGTCAATTAGCCTCCTTCACGGTGAATCACATTTCTACATAAAAGACCATATGGTACCATTTGGTGCAACTAACCGCTACATTTCCAGTACTCACTACTGTTGTAGGATCTCTGTGTCTGAACACTATGAATTCCTGGCTATTCATCGTATTTATCTTATTTTATCTAGTTCCGCCACTGAGGCTACTCAGTAGAGCCAGTGGGATGGGATGGGACCAGTGCAGTCTCTCATATAAGAAACCACTAACATCATTGGTCTTTTTAGCTGTCTCTAAGGGAATGCTGACCGCCAATGTAACAGGGGGACCTCTCCCACTGAGCATCAATGTGACAGGACGCCTCTTCCACAAATACCAATGTGACGGGGCACTTCCTCCACTGAGTATCAATGTGATGGTGACGGGGCATCTCTTCCACCAAGTACCAATGTGAAGGTGCACCTCTCCCACCGAGTATCAATGTGACGGGACACCTCTCCCACCGAGTACCAATGTGACAGGACACCTCTCCCACTGAGTACCAGTGTGAGGGGACACCTTTCCCGTTGAGTACCAATGTGACAGGGCACCTCTCCCACCAAATACCAATGTAAAGGGACACCTCTCCCACCGAGAACAAATGTGACGGTACACCTCTCCCACAGAGTATCAATGTGACGGGACACCTCCCCCCCGAGTACCAATGTGACGGGGCACCCCCCCCCCGAGTACCAATGTGACGGTGCACCTCTCCCACAGGGTATCAATGTGAAGGGACACCTCTCTCACGAGTACCAATGTGATGGGACACCTCTCACACCGAGTACTAATGTGTCGAGACATCTTTCCCACGAGTACCAATGTGACGGGACACCTCTCCCACTGAGTACCAGTGTGAGGGGACACCTTTCCTTGAACACCTTGAAATTTTGGTTACCTTTATTAACTACCATAAGATATTCATATAACATATGTTAATGAGGAATTATGTATTGTTTAAATGACTGTCTTGAACAATTTCTCTTTTTGTTAAAAACTGTTTATAAATAAAAAGTAAAAATGATAAATGGTTTTTACATTTTTTTACAAATAAATATGTGAAAAGTGTGGGGTGCATTTGTATTCAGCCCCCCTGAGTTAATACTTTGTAGAACCACCTTTTGCTGCAGCTGCCAGTCTTTTTGGAGATGTCTCTACCATCGTTGCACATTGAGAGAGTGAAATTTCTGCCCATTCTTAAAATAGTATGAATAGGTCAAGCTCTGACAGATTGGATGGAGAGTGTCTGTGAACAGCAATTTTCAAGTCTTGCCACAGATTCTCAATTGGATTTAGGTCGGGACTTTGACTGGGTCATTCTAACACATGAATATGCTTTGATCTAAGCCATTGCATTGTAGCTCTGTCTGTATGTTTAGGGTCGTTGTCCTGCTGGAAGGGGAACCTCCACCCCAGTCTCAAGTCTTTTGCAGACTCTAACAGGTTTTCTTCTAAGATTGCCCTGTATTTGGCTCCATCCATCTTCCATCAACTCTGACCAGCTTTCCTGTCCCTGATGAAGAAAAGTATCCCCACAACATGATGCTGCCACCACCATGTTTCACAGTGGGGATGGTGTGTTCAGGGTGATGCGCAGTGTTAGTTTTCCACCACACATAGCGTTTTGCTTTTAGGCCAAAAAGTAAAATTTTACTCTCATCTGACCAGAGCACCTTCTTCCACATGTTTGCTGTGTCCCCCATATGGCTTCTCACAAACTGCAAACAGGACTTCTTATTTCTTTCAACAATGACTTTCTTCTTGCCACTCTTCCATAAAGGATAGATTTGTGGAGAACACGACTAATAGTTGTCCTGTGGACAGATTCTCTGCAGCTCCTCCAGAGTTACCATGGGCCTCTTTGCTGCTTCTCTGATTAATGCTCTCCTTGCCCGGCCGGTCAGTTTAGGTGGACGGCCATGTCTTGGTAGGTTTGCAGTTGTGCCATACTCTTTCCATTTTCAGATGATGGATTGAACAGAGCTCTGTAAGATGTTCAAAGCTTGGGATATTTTTGTATACCCTAACCCTGCTTTACACTTCTCCACAACTTTATCCCTGACCTGTCTGGTGTGTTCCTTGGCCTTCATGATGCCGTTTGCTCACTAAGGTTCTCTAACAAACCTCTGAGGGCTTCACAGAACAGCTGTGTTTATACGGAGATTAAATTACATACAGGTGGACTCTATTTACTAATCAGGTGACTTCTGAAGTCAATTGGTTCCACTAGATTTTTGTTAGGGGTATCAGAGTAAAGGGGGCTGAATACAAATGTACGCCACACTTTTCACATATTTATTTGTAAAAAAGTTTGAAAACCATTTATAATTTTTTTTTTTCCATTTCACAATTTTGTGCCACTTTGTGTTGGTCTATTACATTAAATCCCAATAAAATACATTTACGTTTTTGGTTGTAACATGACAAAATGTGGAAAACGTCAAGGGGTATGAATACATTTTCAAGGCATTGTAGATATTGATCTTCTGTTGTAATCTTTATTGTAAAAAGGGGGGAAAACACTGCGCTAAAAGAGGAGTATCACAATGATATAGTGGAAATAAAGCAGCCGACACTCATACAAACAAAGTGAGCAAAATGTGACGGAAAAATAGTGTAGCGCTGAATGGTGGAGTATAAGTGTGTAAATACAATTACACATATAAAATAAGTGACAATGCACAATAAATAAATATAAAATGAAGTAAAAAATGTAGAGTCCAAGATCAGGCTCAAATAAGATCGATTTTAGTCCAAGATATCTATAGAAATCCAAATGGGATGGTCCGTATAAATATGGGAAATGAGTAGAACACTTTTCTTATGGAGTGGCCCAAGGAATGCGGCTGTGAAGCGGTAGGTATGGTACGAATAAACAGGTGCCTGTGGGTACATCAACATTCACTGGTAAAATAGAAGTTGGGTACTCTTACCGGATAGGTTGGACACACATGTCATACGACAGTGGGTCAATAGGGCTTGATAACCTGATGAGGCCAGGTCAGGCCTATAGGAGAGTGGTCGGATGGGTCCTGTTCGGTCCTATTCTATCCGGCTCCGAATCCCAAGGGGCGAATTCCAAATGGTGAATCCTGGTGTCACCGCTTGTAGACTCCGAATAGGTGGGTGCTCCGACCCGGGGTGTATCCAAGGAAGCAGCGAAAGTGGGGGGCTCGTGATGTGAGTATGGAATAAAAAGATAAAAAAGAGGCTCCGGATGGTGCAGATCAAAACAAACCAGTTGGTTTATTGGCGTGGTCAGATATAATAATATATGACACAAGAATTAAAAAAGAGATCACAAAAATAAAATGGATGGTAGTATAAAAGCAATGTGGGGTACAGAGTATGCTGACCCGACTAGTTTCGACCTCAGGGTCTTCGACAGGGGCATGCTGTGACCCCTCACATTGCTAACAAATAAATAGACTAGTGGAGCTTAGATCCGCCCCTAATGGGGGGGTGGGACAGGAAGTGAGCAAAAAAATGATGGTTTATGCTGTTCAAGCCTCTCTTTGGATCTAGCCACATGGCCCTTAATGCCAGATTTTATGGTGTTGCCATTTTTACATTTTTAAATGCGGTGAAGTCTATGAAAAAATATATTCATTTTTTCCAAAAATTTCTTTTTTCATAGATATTGAGTAAAGTCAGGTACCGAAATCGGACTGTGGAGGGATTGTACCAAAAGAATATTTTAATATGCCATTTGCCTATTGTGACGGACCTAGCCGGGACACTGGCTGTTGGAGGGGACTGAGTGCGAGCCTGTTGCCTTGCGACTATGGGCCCTGGCATTTGGGGGAACAGTGCTATTTGAGCTGCAAGCCTGGGACCCCTGAGCTGGTGATACTTGGATTCAGGTCCATGCTGGCCCCCCAATACACATAGAATCTGTATGTGTATTTGGCATATTAGCAAGAGACGCTAATGTTATGACTCATGAACTCCAGCCACCTGTCTGTTGGGTTAATGAGTATAGTCTGGCTTGTAGAAGCTTTTCACCTATTGTTGTGTGTGCTAATTAACCCTGCAATTGAATGAAGGAGTCCAGTGTTTATTAAGATAATTAGCTCATGCTAATTAGGTTAGGTGTGAGTCATCTAGCTGTATATAAGTGTGACATGTCAAATAAAGATTGATTCCTGATGTACCCTACACTGGTGTTGTCTGGTGACTGGGTAAGCTAAGGGGGTCTTGGATTGTGTGGTACCGGACAGAGGAAGCAGTTACGGCGGACATCTTGGGTACGAGGTCCGTCACAATTGGTGGCAGCGGTGGGATCGTGCTTCCTTGTCGTGAACACATCCAAACCATCACCTGGATCCAAGGCCCGGATACGTCATGGAAGAGGAATTCGGAAGGAGGTTGCGAGAGATGCGGATACAGCACAGAGGACCAGTATCGGTGCAGGTCCTGCTGGGATGGTATGATTCTGTTCGCCTACAACTCTGGAAAGAAGCGCTAGCCTGTGAGCAGCGACACCAGGGAAAAGTTCTCCCCTCCATCCATGTAAGGTACTGGTCGCAGTATGAAGTACGAATGTTGTTATTGGGGGAACAACCGAAGCAGGAGTGGACAGCGGAGTTAAGCAGGCTGATCCGGGCAGAAATGCGTTTGGACGAGAGCTACAGAGCCCTCCGGTGGTATGTAGCCCAAGTGTGCCCGTGGACAGCGGATGACAGGCCCACGGAAGGCTTTGATTATAATGGCCTGGGATTGTTGTACTGGAGGCTGTCCGAGGACCCCGACTTTGGGAGTGATCTGGAGTGGCGTTTGGAGGAAATAATGGAGCACAGAGAGCAAAGATTGAACGTCTCGGAAGTGCTCTGGGCACAGGAAGATTTGGAGTTCCTGGCCGCTCAGGAATGGGAGCTGGAGATTGCCTACATACAGCTGCTAGACACTGCTCAGCAGCAGGGTGGGGCTCCCTTTGCCTGGGACTATGAGGAAATACCAGCAGACAGCTCTGAAATCCTGGCTGAAGAGTCGGCAAAGTGGCATAGTAACAGAGTGCTTTGCCCACCTGCCCCCGCAGCTATGAACGCAGAGGTCTTATGGCGGATGCAGGAAGTGCTGACAACAGGGCAGAGCTCTGCTAACCTCTGCCCAGCACCGATGGCATCTTCTAGGTTCCACGGACAGATGGTGAACCTATATCCCCAGCCATCAGTTGTAGAGAATGGGGATTTAATAGACTTTTCTGCTGAGGAAAAACAACCTCATGAGCCTCCATCAGAAGAGCTGGTATTAGGGCCAAACTTCACTGAGCTCTGCCCAGCACCAACAGCAGTATCTGTGGAGTTACAAGGAACTTCCCCAGCTGAAGCGCAGGTCACCGGACAGAGGGTCCAAAACCTCTGCCCCACACTGGTGGCAGTTATGGAGGCTCAGGATGAGAAGGTGGCAATCACTTCCCAGCAGCAGATACAGGGGGAGAAGGGAGAGGAGGTGTTTGTCGTCCCTCCCCAACAGTTGGCCAGGGTGGAGAAAGCGATCTTTCCTCCCCAGCAAAGATTTGTGCACCTGGGAGACAGTACCAGAGACATGTTGTCCCAGCAGCCAGATGTGGGAGTGGAGGAAGCCAGCCTCCTGCACCAATGGTTTGCCAAAGCGGAGGATGTGGAGTCCCCAGCAGAAGTGCTGGCAACAGGGCAGAGTGTTACCCACCTCTGTCCAGCACCAGCAACAACTGTGGAGTTCCAGGAAGCCGGGGCAGTCGGCCTCTCTCCCCAACAGTTAGCTGGAGGAGATGATGTAGGGAAGCTCCTACACCCACCTGAACTGCTGGCAACGGAACAAAGTGCTGCTGGCCTCTGCCCACAACTAACAGAGGGCAGATTTCCTGTAAAGGGGGATGGGACTGCAGTCCCCACCTGTATACCCCAGGGATGCTGGGCTGTCGGCCCAGATCCCCAACAGCATGATGGAGTGAGCCCAGTCACCCTGTCTTCTCTCCAGCGGCTGAAAAGACTCCAGGGAGAAGGGCCAGTCCAGGCCTCTCCCCAGCGGCGGATATGTTCTATGAGAGAGGCAGAAGTTGGCTGGGTGAGTCGTGCTCTGTTTGGAACAATTTGTTTGGGGTACTGTGTGTGTACAGGCATTAGAGGACTGGAACCACTGACTAACTTCGGAGTCAACCCGTCTGGGGTCTCCTCCTGTGTTAGTCTCCTGCCGAAAGGGGAGAAATGTGACGGACCTAGCCGGGACACTGGCTGTTGGAGGGGACTGAGTGCGAGCCTGTTGCCTTGCGACTATGGGCCCTGGCATTTGGGGGAACAGTGCTATTTGAGCTGCAAGCCTGGGACCCCTGAGCTGGTGATACTTGGATTCAGGTCCATGCTGGCCCCCCAATACACATAGAATCTGTATGTGTATTTGGCATATTAGCAAGAGACGCTAATGTTATGACTCATGAACTCCAGCCACCTGTCTGTTGGGTTAATGAGTATAGTCTGGCTTGTAGAAGCTTTTCACCTATTGTTGTGTGTGCTAATTAACCCTGCAATTGAATGAAGGAGTCCAGTGTTTATTAAGATAATTAGCTCATGCTAATTAGGTTAGGTGTGAGTCATCTAGCTGTATATAAGTGTGACATGTCAAATAAAGATTGATTCCTGATGTACCCTACACTGGTGTTGTCTGGTGACTGGGTAAGCTAAGGGGGTCTTGGATTGTGTGGTACCGGACAGAGGAAGCAGTTACGGCGGACATCTTGGGTACGAGGTCCGTCACACCTATAAACTGCAAAATGCAGGTGGCTTTATTCAAATGAATGGGTGCATCATCCAGGGGATAAAGGTCATTGGAAGTGTGTGGTGGAACGTTTTGTGACACTATAACCCATCAAGTACATATGGTCAGACACTGCTCCTGTACATAGGAGCCGGATGTTACCTGAATGTTACTTCCGGGGTCACTGGGGTTGCATCATCACCACCAGGATGGCCGTGATCTCTGAGGTGCCCATCGCTGTGTGGGTCATGTGACCGTAGTGATGTGTCACGTGACGTGCATCGTCCGGAGCGCCGGGACGCCGTCCACGTTAGGGAATCCTCACTTCCTGGTTGCCGATCATGTGACCTCCCTGCGTCAGCGGCTCACATGATCACTATAGCGGCCGTAATACGATCGCACGCTCCGCTGTAATGCAGGGCGGCGTCGCCACGGTTACGCTGTGTGTCTGTGTCCCCATAGTAGACTTTTGAGGCTGAGATTATGGAAAAAAACGCAAAGTATAGACTAGGGGGGAAAACGCCTGATAAACAACATACAATGAATATAAAACATGAATATGGGTCAAATGATAAAAACAATCAAATCTCAATGAGAATAAAATCCTATTCATGTTAAATGAAGATAATGAAAAAAGATTTGGATTATCCCCATTACAGAAATATTGGAGATATAAAGAATGGATAATGTACAGAAATAAGATCTAGTGATTAGGATGAAAATGGAAGGTACTATGCTGCGACTGAAGATGGCTCTGAGTCTAAAAAGTCGGATGCGACTCTGCTGCGATTAGGAGTGAACTTTAATCTAAAATTTGCAGCATGTGTGAGAAGAAGGATGGGGATGAATAAATATGTGAACGGTATGGTGAGAATGGTGAGTGGTAGGTGTTCAGCGACTATGCTGCGACTGAAGATGGCTCTGAGTCTAAAAAGTCGGATGCGACTCTGCTGCGATTAGGAGTGAACTTTAATCTAAAATTCGCAGCATGTGTGAGAAGGATGGGGATGAATAAATATGTGAATGGTATGGTGAGAATGGTGAATGGTAGGTGTTCAGCGACTATGCTGCGACTGAAGATGACTCTGAGTCTAAAAATCGCAGCGATAATGAGTTTCTAATATTTGAAACTATAACAGTGGTTGTGACAGAGATAGGCTATAGCTACTGTCTGTATTCATGCCATAAGGCGAATAGCACTTGAGCTCATGGATCCAGAAGGTTTCTAGACGTGAGACACCTCGTAAGCATGGGTCCCCTCTCCAATTGGGTACAAATCTATCAATTATTTGGAACTGAGTGCCAGTAGGATCCTTGGCATGGTGCTCCAAATAATGTCGGGGAACGGTGTGTTTATCACATCCTTTTTAATTTTTGCCAAGTGCTCATTGACCCTAATCGAGAAATTTCTGATGGTACGTCCCACGTACTGTTTTTTACATGGACACGTAATAAGGTATACTATGTATTTAGTTACACAGGTAGTGAAATGTTTCATGGGGTATACTTGTAAAGTAATGGTGGATGTAAAAGTATAAATTCTTCTCCTCCCCAAGGCATTATGTAAGCAGACATTACATTTTCTGCATGAAAAGAAGCCCTTGCATTCTGGGAAGAAAGAAGTAAGTTTAGGGGCATCTATGGTGTTAGGGGCAATGTCTCCCTGAATGGAGCGTGCCCCCCGGAAGATGACTCCAGCTCGTTCCCGGATAATGGTTCCTAAGATTTTGTCGCTGCGAAGTACTTTCCAATGTTTGTTAAGTATCTTTTTAATTTCATTGTGTTGGGTGGAGAAGGTGGTGAAGAAAGACCATTTGAACTTCTCATCTCTGGTGGTTTTTGGTTTAGTCTCTAACAGGGAGGTTCTGTCGATCTGGGATGCTGCTTGGATATCAGCATCTAAGTCTGATGATCTGTATCCTTTATCGACAAATCTCTGTCTGAGGATATTAGATTGGTGCTTGAAATCACTGTCGTTGGTGCAATTCCGGCGCAACCGAAGGAATTGGCCACGAGGAACAGATTTCAGCCATTGATAGTGGTGGCAGCTATCAACTGGAATGTAGCCATTCCTGTCTGTCGGCTTAAAGAAGGTTTTGAACTCTAAACGTTTGTTAATGGCTGTGATTTCTAAGTCAAGGAAATGGATGTTGGCGGTACTTGCTTCATAGCTCAAAATTATGCCACTGTTGTTCGTGTTGAGGGTGGACATAAAGGAGTCGAGGGAGGTTCTGCATCCCTTCCACAGGAGAAGGATGTCGTCTATATATCTGGCCCACAGCACCAATTCAGGCCCGTTTAGGGCATAGACGACATCCTCCTCCCATTGGGCCATGAAAAGGTTGGCCAGGCTAGGGGCATATTTGGCCCCCATGGCTACACCTTTGGTCTGAGAAAAATCTTTGAAGATCTTCAAGAAAGAATGACTTTAACCCCTTGGCGCCGGTTGTACACAAATATGCGGCCTCTCAGTGTCTGGTACTTAGCACCGAGGGGCTGCGTATTTACTTCCCTTTTTTCCCATAAATAGAGCTTTCTTTTAGTGGTATTTGATCATCTCTGCGGTTTTTATTTTTTGCGCTATAAACAAAAAAAGAGCAACAATATTTTGTACTTTTTTGCTATAATAAATATCCCCCTTTTTTTTTAAAAAAAGCTATTTTTTTTCTCATTTAGGCCGATACGTATTCTTCTACATATTTTTGGTAATAAAAATTGCAATAAGCGTATATTGATTGGTTTGCGCAAAAGTTATAGCATCTACAAAATAGGGGATAGATTTATAGCATTTTTTATATATATTTTTTTTACTAGTAATGGCGGTGATCTGCAATTTTCATCGTGACTGTGACATTATGGCGGACACATCGGACACTTTTGACACATTTTTGAGACCATTGACATTTATACAGCAATCAGTGCTATAAAAATGCATTGGTTATTGTAAAAATATCACTGGCAGTAAAGGGGTTAACACTAGGGGGCGATCAAGGGGTTAACTGTGTTCCCTGCTATGTGTTCTAACTGAAGGGAGGATGGGACTGTCTAGGGGAAGAGATAGATCGGTGTTCATACTTTGTATGAACACACGATCTGTCTCTTCTCCCCTTCCCCTCGCTGTGTCACGAGCAATCGCGGGAGCCTGGCGGTCACCGCGACCGACGAGCACTCGCATCGGCTCCGGGGCGAGCAGCGCGCACGCTCCTGGTGGCCACAAAATTAAGCGACGTAACATGACAGGGATTCGCGCAGCTGAGCCATGTTGCCGCAGTACAACTGTGGCGGCTGGTCGGCAAGCGGTTAATATCCATAGTTTGGGCAGAGGTGCACCTCTAAGCTGAACTCCAGGCAGCTAATGCAGCTCTGTATTCAATAATACATTATGTATTTTTTGAAATGCAAACAGTGTAAGTATCTATGACTCAGTAGCGCTGAAGGATCGATCGTTCACCTACGTTACACCCTTAACAGCTGTGATTGAACATAAACGATGAATGAAAACCTCACCAGACTCCGGAATATAGCCTGAAGCTGATTTACAAACATGAAATGCTATATATGTCCCGGCTAATCCGGATGAAGCAGTCTGTTAGTTAAATGGATTAAGTCATGATGCTCAACTGACCCCAATAGGCTCAGGGTACCGATATTTGGAATCTGAGCATTACAAGACATGAGTGATACGATGCCTCAGTATTACAAATGGTAGGTGAGAGAGTCTATAGATCGCTTTTCAGGGGGCTTTTTTAAGGCAGGGAGATGGCATTATATCGCCATCCTTACGGCCTGATTTAACTCTATAAGCTGCACCACCATACCACAATCACATGCACTGCACATGGATGCAGTGCAGCCCCATTGAATTCAATGGGCGAGTTTAACAAGCAGTGGCACTTGTCAAACGCTGAAACCAGAGTTACAAATAAGCAAGGCATCATGGCTGCAGAATGTGAACAGCCCTATCTGGCTGTAAATTTACAGTTCAGGTGGGCAGCCAGGAGGCAGTAAAACCATGGCTCATCCACCTGTTTTTACTCCCCCCCCCCCCCCCCCCCCCCCCATCATCCATCTGAAAGCTACCTAAGATCTACCAAAAAGTATCCCATGCAAGAGCCTGCCTGGTTGGATACGGGTGGATTGATTAGATTCATTTTGATAAAGTTGGCTGTATAAAGATTGTACAGTAAAACCTTGGTTTGAGAGTAACTTGGTTTAAGAGCATTTTGCAAGACAAGCAACATTTTTAAATACATTTTGACATGTTATACAAGTAGCGTCACGTCACAACTGAGTATAAAAGAGAAGAGAGGCGCCTCTAAGTTTAGCAATATGGTTACATTTAATGAAGGTACAACATTTAGCAACTCACATGGTTGATGAATAAAAGAGGCACATCTAAGTATGCAGGCATCCGGGGTAAAGAAGCTGTCCACATAGATCATCCTCCGCACCGCCATCGATGTCGTTCCTTCCGCTATGCGGTTTAAGCCTCACTTTCAGATAACTCTACTGCAGGGTAGTCTTCCTGGTCACAATTGCAGACTGACAGCGGTGAGAGCCGGTGTTTCGTCACATATGGCGACCCATCACAGTTGGCTACCCTCTGGACTGCGCATGCGCGACAGCACCATATGTGTTCCACCCCATAGTCCAAATTCAAGCCCCACCATCCAAGTGGACACAGAGTTTGATTGTATTTATGCCGAGCGAAGCGAGGCCGTGCCCGAAGCGTGGTGAAAATACTTTTTTAAGGCACTGTATCTTCCCTAGCAGCCTATCTGGGAGGGAGCTAAACACATGTTGACCTGCAGTGCATTGTAATTAATGCTACAATGTACAATAATGTATTTACTTTGAATTTATTGTAGCCAAAACACACAAAAATGGTTCCAGACCAGCCTCCTCCTGTGTGCAGGCAGCCCGTATAAAGTCAATGCATACACATCGGGAGTATGGACTTACTTGCAGTTTTACAAGTACACAAGGGTGGGTGCTTGGACCCAGACTCAGAGAGGCTGTGCATCTGGGTGCATGCTCCTATCTCTGCGCCATGTCAGACGCAACTGTGGGGGTGAGTTTGCACAGCCAATGTGTGTCCATTGACTTTATATGGGCTCTTTGCACACAGCTCAGCACTAGTACAAAAGGTAGACAAATGGCTCTGTGCACTGCACAGGGTTGCAAATGAGCCCTCATAGTCCAACTAATGCACTCAATAATATAGGGTGTACAGGTGCAGTAAACCTTGCTCCAGTGCTCATACAAGCATTTGCATAACAAAAAAGCAGCATTGTTTCCTTAAAGTGGTGGGCCACCCTGAAAAAAAAAACTTTAAAAAATGTTAATAACAATTTAAAATGAAAAAAAAAAAAATTTTTTTTTACTTACCAGAAATGGCTGTTGCTAGGCAGATCGTCCTAATCTGCCTCTTCCAGCTCCGCGGTGATGTTCTCTCCTCTGCTCCGAGCGCCGTCTTCTAGTGAATGGGGCGCGGTGTGTTATGGGAACTGTGTCCCACAATACATCGTGTTCCCCATTCACAAATTCGACTCGCGCATGCGCAGTAGGCCGCGCGCCGACTCGCACATGCGCAGTAGGAAACGGGCAGCCATTTCCCTTACTGAGGATGGCGGCGCTGGAACCCGATCGCCGAGGGACATCTTGGCCTCCACGACCGACATCCCTGGGAGGGTAAGTGTACTTATTAAAAGTCAGCAGCTACTTTTTTTTAGCTGCTGACATTTAAAAAAAAATTTTTTTTAGGTGAAACACCGCTTTAAAGTCAAACTGAAAACTGATATTTTAGTATTATTATTATTATTATTATTATGCAGGATTTATTCAGAGCCAACAGTTTACGCAGCGCTTTACAATATAAAAAGGAGACAATCCAGTTATAATACAATAAAATACAAGAGGATTAAGAGGGCTCTGCTCAGAAGAGCTTACAATCTAATAGGGTTGGGCAGGTGGTTCAAAAGGTTGTAACTGTGGGGAATGAGCTGATGGAAGTGATAGAAGATTAGTCGGAGACGTGATAGGCTTTCCTGAAGAGATGAGTTTTCAGGGATCGCCTGAAGGTAACAAGAGTATAGTATTGTGTAGTAGGTAGTATTGTGTACTGGCCAAATTACTTCCCAGGTCTGCACACTTGCTGTGTCTATCATGAGGGGTTCCCACCGTTCCTACTTGATTTTTTTTATATATTTTATATCATGTAGCAGGAGGAGCTGGAACACCAAAGGTGGGGGAAAGTTGGGAATTATGTCAGAGAGATATAACTCTTGGAGCAATGAAGACCTTTAAGAAGTTGGGCGCTTAGTCATCTCACAAAGTTGCACTCACTTTTAGGGTAGACAACCTCCACTATATCATGTAAAGCCAAGTTCCACCTATAACATATTACTTCTGTGTGGACTTCCCCTTTAAATAAAGCCCACTGTGTCAATTCAGGTCAAGCTCCACCTATAACATCACTTTTGGGTGAACTGTCCCTTTCAATAAAGCCCACTATGACAACTCAAGCCAAGCTCCACCTATCACATCAAGTGTGGGTGGACTGTCCCTTTAAATAAAGCCCACTAAGTAAGATGGGGTTCTGTAATCTAGAGAGATAATTGGAACAATTCGACTTATCGGGTATAACAAAACACTTTCAATTATATTTATATACTGTCTATTGTATAGTTGAAGCTGGCCATAGATGGATCGCAATTTGGGTGGTTCAGCATGGACCAGCCGAATTTCAAACCATCCATGGCCATTCCCTCTCAAGAGAAGACTTCTCTTAAGGGGGAATGTTGGAAAATTTGAATTCGATCAGTAGGCGTAGTGTATTCTGACAGGAGAGGAGTCCCACTGTCAGAATACAAAAGCACAGCAGTGAGGATCCCTCCATTCACCTCACTTGTGCCACTGGCAGTAGTTGAATGTAGAAAAATCCAACAGGCTGGTTATACCGAAGCTGATCGATAGATCAACTTGGGTACAATCAAGCACACATCAACCGAGGGAACCTCACTGAATCTAAACCAGAGGGACATCATGGAATCTAACACTCAAGAGCCAAATGGACTTCATGAAATCTAACACACATGAACCAGAGGGGGACATCATGGAAACAAAAACACGTGAACCAGAGGGGGACATGCCCCGTACACACGATCGGAAATTCCGCCAGCAAAAGTCCGATGAGAGCTTTTGGTCGGAGAATGCGATCGTGTGTAGGCTCCATCAGACTTTTGCTGGGGGAATTTCAGCCAGCAAAAGATTGAGAGCATGTTCTCAATTTTTCGGTCGGAAAAAGTTCTGATCGGAAATTCTGATCGTCTGTGCAAAATTCCTACGCATGCTCGGAAACATCTTGATGCATGCTCGGAAACAATTGAACTTAATTTTTTCGGCTCGTCGTAGTGCTGTACGTCACCGCGTTCTTGACGGTCGAAAGTTCAGAGAACTTTTGTGTGACCGTGTGTATCCAAGTTTTTTCCAACAGAAAATCCGCTCGTGTGTACGGGGCATAACACACGTGAACCAAAGGAGGATATCGTGGAATCCAACACAAAAGAACCAGAGGGGGCATCATGAAATCTAATACACATGAACCAATGGGGGACATGATGAAATCTAATACACATGAACCAGAGGGGAACATCATGGAATCCAACACACATGAACCAGAGGGGGCATCATGAAATTCAACACACATGAACTAGAGGGGAACATCATGGAATCCAACACATGAACTAGAGTGGAACATCATGGAATCCAACACACATGAACTAGAGAGGGACATCATGGAATCCAACACACATGAACCAGAGGGGGCATCATGAAATCTAATACACATGAACTAGAGGGGAACATCATGGAATCCAACACACATGAACCAGAGGGCGCATCATGAAATCTAATACACATGAACTAGAGGGAAACATCATGAAATCCAACACATGAACTAGAGGGGGACATCATGGAATCCAGCACATGAACCAGAGGGGAACATCATGGAATCCAACACATGAACTAGAGGGGGACATCATGGAATCCAACACACATGAACTAGAGAAGGACATCATGGAATCCAACACACCTGAACTAGAGGGGGACATCATGGAATCCAACACATATGAACTAGAGGGGGACATCATGGAATCCAACACACATGAACTAGAGGGGAACATCAAGGAATTCAACACACATGGACTAGAGGGGAACATCATGGAATCCAACACACATAAACTAGAGGGGAACATCATGGAATCCAACACACATGAATTAGAGGGGGACATCATGGAATCCAACACACATGAACCAGAGGGGGCATCATGAAATCTAATACACATGAACTAGAGGGGAACATCATGGAATCCAACACACATAAACTAGAGGGGAACATCATGGAATCCAACACACATGAACTAGAGGGGAACATCATGGAATCCAACACACATGAACTAGAGGGGGACATTATGGAATCTAAAGCATATGAAATAGAGAGGGACATCACAGAATCCAAAACATGTGAATCAGGTAGAAATATCTAACACACATGATATGTTTTGTGATGTATTTTGTCAGCAACAAAAATTCAGGACATTTTCAGGGACACCAAATTACAAAAAAACAAAGGCAGGAACTTCCCTACAGCTAATCACAGTTTCATATGTGTCCAGGAAAGGGACTGTCCCTCTAAATGAGAAACACTTGTCAGAATGATGGGACTACCACCTCTAGCAGGCACCACAGGGCATGCTGAGACTTGTAGTCCCATCCTTTGAAGATGACAAGGGCAGTCCAAGCACAGGAGTGCCTGCAGAAGCATTTGGCCAGTAATTAGGGTGTGTGGCTGCTGGTGACAGTGGCATTGGAGGGGAGCAGCACTCCTTGATGAGATCAGATTAGCCCAGATTATGCAGATGACTTTAAAAAAGCGCTAAGTGCCTATTGTTGGACTGGCTTTGGGAAGGTGGACGGAGAGCCTGTGGCAGAGGAAGCGGCTACTTCAGGGACCTCGGATCAGGGACCCCTGAAACACAAGTAAGTTGTATGTGTCCGGCAGACGTGTCCTCAACGCCCTCCCAGCGCTATGACCAGCTCCAGAAAGGCTTCATCGACGTATATTGTCCCCTTTTTCCCCCACCAGAAAATGCCGGTCATCAATATAGAAGATCTGACGGAGAAAGATAAAGCAAAGATGGAAGTGGAGCAGCTGAAGAAGGAGGTGAAGCTGGAGAGGCAGCTGGTGAGTGCGGAGGGTCGGGGCTGCAAACTTTATCATTGCGCTGACAAAGCAATTCTCCTTTCTGGGCAAAACTTGGGTTTTTATTTTTATTTTTTTATTTGTTTTGTATTTTTTGTTTATTAGTTTGTTTGTTTTTCCCCCAGACATTGCAATATTAATTATTTCTTTCCTACAAAAAAAAAGTTTAGCTTTTGCTTAACTCAAAAAGTTTCTGCAAACTTTCTTTTCCTTTAAACCAAAAAGACATCAGTACAGTCTGCTTTTTCCCTTAGCAGGAGGAAGCTTTTTTTTTTTTTAACTATAAACTTTTAGCTATGTTGGCATTTTTTTTTCTATGCAGAACAAAGCTTGTGGTGGACATTGACCTCTTTATTTTTTTATTTTTCTTATGCATCTGCATTTTTTTTCCTTTGCAAAGGTAAAACTTTTCTTTTTTTGCTTTGTTACTTTTTTTTTTTGTTTTTGTTTAGCTATGTTTCTTTTTTTTTTGTTTTGTTTTGTTGTTGCAACTTGCATTATTTTAACTATAAACTTTTATGAGTTTGGCATTTTTTTTCCTTTGCAAAGGTAAAACTTTTCTTTTTTTTTTGTTGCTTTGTTCCTTTTTTTTTTGCTTTGTTCCTTTTTTTTGTTTTGTTTTTGCAAATTGCATTATTTTAACTATACACTATTATCGAGTTTGGCATTTTTTTAATGCAGAGGAATGCTTGTGATAGACATTGACCTCTTTATTTTTCTTTAGGCGTAATTGTGCAAAGGTTAATTCCAAAAGTATCTGCAAACCTAATTCAAAAACAGTAGTAAAATCTGCATTTTTTTTCCTTTGCAAAGGTAACATTTTTCAATTTTTGTTTTGTTTTTTTCTTTCTATTATTTGTTTGTTTTTATTTATTTGTTATTTTTTTTTTGTTTTTTTTTTTCTATTTTTTTTTAAGTTCTTTTTGCTTTTTGTTTTTGTAAACTGCATTACTTAAGTACAAACTATTATCGAGTTTGCCATTTTTTTCTAAGCAGAGGAATCATTGTGGTGGACAAGAAAAGGAAGCCTAGTGCTACCCTGTTTCCACCAAAATAAGACCTAGCGTGATTGTCGGTGATGGCTGCAATATAAGCCCTACCCACCAAATAAGCCCTACCCTGTTTCCCCGAAAATAAGCCCTACCCTGAAAACAAGACCTACCAGGACTTTAACTAGGGCTTATTTGGGGGTAGGGCTTATATTGCAGCCATCACCGACAATCACGCTAGGTCTTATTTTCGGGGAAACAGGGTATGTGCACAGCATAGCCCCTCAGGATTTTTAGGATAGACCAGAAGTTTGTAGGTAAAAAATTATTTTATTTCACAAACCAATTGTGGTGGACATTGACCTCTTTATTTATTTTTTATTTTTTATTTTTACTTGAGGTCCCATTGACACCTGAGAGATTTTCTGTGTGTAGCTGTAAAATGCTCAACAAGCCAAATCCCATTCACTTCAATGGCCATCTGAGCGTTCTGTCGCCTGAAGCATAACGTCTGTCGCTCGAAAAAGTGATGAGCTTCTTTTTGGAAGATTGGAGGCAGATTGGGCTCATAGACTGGGAATGCCTGAAAATGTGCGACATGAGCATTTTACGTGCATTTTGTTGCTTGTTTTCTGTTCAAACAGCAGCTCCCCCCCCCCCCCCCACCTTGAAGCTGTAAAATACACTTCTAAAAATGCAAAAAAAGCTAAAAAAAACGCCAGTAAATCGCTACGCTTAGGTGTGAATGCAGCCTGAGGCATTTGTGTAAGTTGTGCACAGGTTAATACTAAAAGTTTCTGCAAACCTAAAGCTGTAAAACTTTTACAGTTACATTTTTTTTCTTCCTTTTTTTTTTTTTTGTTTTTGTTTATTTGTTGTTTTTTTTTTTTGCAAATTACATTCGTTTAACTATAAACTATTATCAAGTTCTATGCAGAGAAAATCTTGTGGACATTGATTTTCATAACTTTTTATTTTTTTAGCCATTTTTTATTTAATTTTTTGCAAAGGTCAACTTGGAAAGGAGGGTAAATCTTTAATTTCTGTGCCCCGTCTTCCTGCAGAAATGTGATGCAAACATTGCATTCCTTTTTATTCAATTTTTTGTAAAGCTGGCCATACACCTATAGATTATCTGCAGATTTTCTATGGTTAGATGGAAAAAGTGGGAGATTCCTCCATCCACACAGTTTAGTGAACATGGAGAAATCTGTAGCACTTTTTCCATTTAACCATAGAAAATCTGCAGATAATCTATAGGTGTATGGCCAGCTTAACATTGCCGCCATATGGAATATTGCAATGGTTCCCAAAGTCATCCAGGGATGCTGACTTCTTTATTTGGTACAGGAATTTATATAGCACCAACAGTCATGGGCGTCCGCAGAACTTTTTTCAGGGGGGGGGGCATAATTTTAGGGGTCACCCATGCACCGCCCCTTTTCGACAATGTCATTATCACATTATCATGGTCAGAGACTGCAGACGTTGTACAGTCCCTAGGATAAGTAATATTTAATGGCCAACAGGCCCTCTTACCAGACCCAGAGAAACTACAGCAGTGATCCCTCCGGCTGGACGATCGTTCACTCTGGGTTCCCCAGGGGCGACTCTGGTCAGTAGTGTAGCATGTCTGTACCCTGGTAGTGGCTCAGTCTTTCTCTGGTGGCGCTGGGCAGCATGGCTCTCTCTCTGGTGGCGCTGGGCAGCGTGGCTCTCTCTCTGGTGGCACTGGGCATCGTGGCTCTCTCTCTGGTGGCGCTGGGCAGCATGGCTCTCTCTCTGGCTTCCGCCCAGTACACGCCTCTTTCTTTGTCCTGTAGCACTCTCTCCCTCAGTTTTTTCTAGGCTGCAGTCTCGCAATCTCTCTCTTGATCTAGCTGTAGCCTCCTCCCTGTGAAAAATGGGGCTGGAAATCTTTGGGACTACATGTCCCATGATGCTCTCCTCTCCTAGTCTCGTTTGATTGGCCCTCAGTTATGGCCAATAGGGAAGGAACGGTTATGGCCAATAGGGCAGGAAGCTGGACGGGGAACTGGTGAGAGCCGCCGTCTCTTCTCCCTGACAGGAGAAAGGGGGCGCGAGCGGGGGAAACCTCTGAC